>JACXIT010000197.1:774157-849346 GCA_014737525.1 Bombus difficillimus | reverse complement strand
AACGTCCGAATATTTGGAATTATAAAAGAAAAAAATTAAGGGAAAGTGTTTCGAATTTTACTGCACAAACATCTATGTACCTAGCTTTAAAAGTATAATTTACACGAACATATATATTATATATATATATATATCTATATTATATATATACTTGTAACATATTGTATACCGTTTATATGAATAATAAAGATATAATATTTTGATGTAATCTCTCGAAATTATTTACAAGATATTTTGAATTCAAAAGTGATAATATATATAACAGTTCTTATTCTAAAATAACTTATTAATTTTTTAAATGTATGTTTATTTTAAAAAAGAAAAGAAGAAATAATGCGTAAGAAGCCTTACTCTAAAGAAAGCTTACTACTTTTCTCAAAGAAATTTTTTTAAAAATTTTTACTAAAAAAGATTTGTTAATTTTATTTATCGTATTTATTTAAAAATATTTCCCAATTCGTATGTGTATTTTAGACGGGAATATGGATAGTAATTCATACGAATACTTGTATGAGGAATGAAATTAAATAAATATTTGAGTAATATGTATTTGCGGCATTTTCGTCATTTTCCAAAAATATATTATGATGCTTATGTTTTATTTAATTTGTTCGTGTATAAATATAGATGATATATATACACGTTTCTTCTCAGCTGTGATTTTTAACGTTAAGATTACAAATCTATCTTATTCATCCTCTTATTGGTATTTCGTTTTACACATTTCTATTTTTTTATTAATTTAAAAAATAATCAATTTTCACGTATCGCTACTGATGTTGATATAAGTAAATAAATTTCGTAAATATACATATAAGACTGTTAAATAACATTACATCAAACTTATTTCATGACTATTTATAGTGACACATGTTTTATAAACATATAGTTCTTTTAATTTCGACTTAAACTTACCTAAATACTGCGTTCTCATTTTAAAATTACGACTTATATACAAAATGTTTTACTTTCAAATTATTCACTATTTTATTAAACCATTTTTAAACTGTTGATTATGTATGTAATAATATTCATATCGAAAGAAAATTTATGTTAGAGACAATAATTTTGCATTGAAATTAAAAGAATTATATGTTTATAGAACATGTAGCTTTATAAATAATTATGAAATAATTTTGATGCAATGTTATCTTACATTTGCAGTCTTGTATGTCATTTTGGTAATTTTTTTTGGCGTCGCTTTGATCGCAGCGTACGAGTTTAAAATTTTTGTAGGCGGTTGTACCATCTAGAAGTTTGAAATCTATGAATCATGATTAAAACAGCTTGACAGACTCAAACGTTTGGATGGTATTGTTGTGCAGCGTAGTGTATGTATCGCGCTGTAGTGACAGCTACGTCAAATTACATGACTTGCTTGTTCGTAGAGTCAATGCAGTTCGCTTGAATCTACCAAGTCGTTTTTATTTCACAGTAGATACTTGGAAAGCGATTTACGATATTTCAGGATGGGCGTAATTTTCTTGGAACACATCGGAGGTACTCGGTTGTTCTCCTGCGCTTCTTGTGACACCAATCTTACAAACAGAGGTCAGCTGATAAGCACGCGTTTTACGGGCGCGACAGGCCGTGCTTTTCTATTTAACAAAGTCGTCAACTTGAATTACAGGTATTCGCGTTTTTCCTTTGTTCCTTTAAATAAATTAACGTCAAACGTAATATACAATAAATTTATGTTTACATTTCTACCTTTTGAAAATTCTCGCGCTTGACAAAGACAATTGTGTTAGGTGGAATGTTATTATACTCATGTACCTAAGAAAGAGGGGCAGAGGAGTTGAATTTAAGCAAAAATTCGAATTATCCGTTAGAAGAGAATGTGTATAAACATATGGGAAAGAGAATTGTAATAATCGTTCGTAAAATTAATTACAAAGGTACAACATGGCGTCATTTTGTTTTGATATCATCATTGTATTATTTGTATATTACGTTAAAATTTATTAGTACAGTTTAAAGAAACTTTGTCATTTTAAAAAAACTTATCATTATTTCAAACAAAAATAATTTTATTGTTTCGTTGATTATTTAAATGTTTGTAACTTTTATTACTTATTTTATGTTTATTATATGTTATTCTTAGGTACATGATTTGTCTGTTTATACATATGTAGCTTTTTAACATTATTTAGCACACAGGATACCATTCGTAAATGTACAAAATCTCAGAGAAATTGTACTAATGGAATAATCTTATATGATTTTTGCCCATTCATAATTTAATTTGTCTACAATGATACACAGCGAGGTACAGGATAGAGTGATGTTGACGGGTCGTCACATGGTCCGGGATGTCAGCTGCAAAAACTGTGATGCTAAACTTGGGTGGGTGTATGAATTTGCCACAGACGAGAATCAACGATACAAGGAAGGCCGTGTCATCCTGGAACGTGCTTTAGTCACTGAGAGCGATGGAATGGGCGACAATATTTAATAGCATACACATAAGTAGCACGCCATAGGATAAGAATACCTTATAGTCAGTGCTAAATCAGTTGTCCCACTTTTCTGTGTTCTTTCTTTATTTGGAGTAATCAAAAAGAAAAGATTATTGTACGAGTATACGATGATTTATATTTAATATCTAATATCTAATATTTTTGTAAACATGAAACATATATCATTATTTTAAAGCTATTTTTCATTCGACAATGTATTTCATGCTAGGTCAGATTTCAAATAAACGTTGGGACTATTATTGTGTTAGAATTTTGAATATTACAATGTTCTTTTATATTAAAATTTATTGTAAAGAAAAATATAGATTATATTGAATAAGTAAGATAAATTGTAAACTACGACCAAATATATTAATTAACTTAATAAGTCTTAGAGAATTTGTTAGTTTATTACAAATAATATTTTAATCATATTTTTATCTACATTGATCAATAAATAGACTGCGGATGTTTATGCAAATTCATATTTTTACGAATATGTAATACTAATAAAATAGAACCTCAGAAAATATTTGTTTTACTCACCTCAAATATTAAAACGAATATTGTACTTTGAATATTTTATATATTTTTAATATTAATACATTCTGCATTCTGATATGTTTAAATTTCTCACAATTGCATAAAAATCCTCAGTTTATTAATAAATATACACTAAAAATAGAGAGAAACCTAATTGAATTTTGAACGCATACTAAAAAGCCAAACAAAATCGACGTACATTTGAGACACAAATGAACCGCGCCCCAAACTATAACGCGATTGGTTGTTATCATTAGATCGTGGTCCAATAGCAGAGGTGAAGTTCTGCAACGAGTTGCGACGACGAACCAGTGTGGTCACGTAAGCCCACCATACCGCATGGTGGATACATGTTTCCTTTAACTCGACGTCGTCTAAAATGCTATAATTGTGTATTGTTATTATTTTGCAAGGGGCACAACGAACTTGTGGAACAGCCACCTTCAGCCTTGCATACGGTAATTATATCAATATGTAGCTATATTATATAGCATAAGCGCGTTGACCGATTTCAGCATACAATTTGTTGTTTGCTGTTCGGCTCAATGGCCGAGTGCTAGTCGCACAGTAGCAGTATATTTGTTACATTTATAGAATATCCCTTTCACCTATTTCGCGACAATTTCGCTAATTCTACTACATATACGTTTTACTGTGAAAGTCGATTAATATTAATACATAAACGAATTATTTTTTATTCTCTTGTTTTTCTCTGTTCGTTCTCTGTCCTTTCCCCTCTACTATCCCACGCATACAAAGATAGCAGCGGCACCGACGAAAGCGACTCAAAGAATTCTACGGAAATACAAAATGAAATTTTTCTAAGAAACATTTAGTTTTATCATATGAGGGTTTTAGAGGTTTTGGTGGAACATTGATGGACAGTTGCGTTATTTCTGCCCGTAGAAAGAATCGTATCTTATCTATCAGTGTTAGAGGCATGTAAAGTCCCGCACACGGTGCCATTGCACCGCCGAATGGATCGTAACAGGAAAGCTATAAATACACACGCATCGCGGGGTAAACAAACTTGACCTCAGTGGAATTCTTATCGATGTACCTACATGTCGATGCAGTGTACACAGATATTTTGAGGTTATGTTGGACATTAGACTTCGTTATACGCCTATAAAGACCGAAGAAATCCGACGTCTCGATATTACAGAATTAATATATTTCTTTTTTCGAAAACTAAAATAGTGTTTACAGTATTATAGTTGGTGAAAAAAATTATTTGGAATATTTAGTGTACCTAATTGTAATAAATTATTGTTATTGTTTTTTATGGTACGTTGTACGTTATAAGTCTTATTTTTGAAATAAATACAAGTAGGTTTAATATAATAATTTTGTAAGACTAATTAACATTAGGCGTTCGATTTTACTTGCTCCACACTTTCACTGTTCTAGAAAGTTGATATGTTAATTTATGTTAAATATTAATTTTATGATACTAGGTTTAAACGATAAAGTTATGGGTGATTTAAGATAGAAAAATTAGTAATTAAATTTCGAATAATTGAAATCTGCAACTTTTGCTATTTGAGTATTATAATACAGTTAATATAAAGATAGTTTTTAAAGATGTATTTTAGTTAATCATGCAATTCTATCATGTATGTATATAATAAGATTTTTTTATATATTACATACAAATAAATGTATATACTCGTATAAAATCATTATTAACATTACCCTATTGAATTTAATATTAAAAATGTATTGTATTGGTATTAGAACAATATTTTAGCAATAAATTTCAAATGAATTAAATTGTCCTTCATATATTGTATAATTTTATTTTTAAATATTTAACTTCGCTGTTCTCCTTACTTCTTCTTTGTTTGTGTATCAAACAATATCTTCTCCAATTTTGGAATACTTTATTCATGAAAAGCTTAGAATAGACAAAAAATAGTAAAAACCAAATATTTGATAACTGTTTATATCTTAATAATATTTATTAAGATATAATCTTCGTTTAAATCTTGGGAGAGCATTAGGGTTAAATTCCTAATAAATTATTTTACATAAAATACGTCTTAAAAATGTAAATATCCTTTATATTTAATACAGAGTGCTGGCATATACCTGGTTTTGCTTAAATATTATTGGAACACAATTGAATCATAATCTGAATAACCTAAAAAGAATTGGAGCTTTTAATATTTGCTCCTTACCACTAAAACGCTGTTAAAAATGAAGTGGTCACCTGGTGCTCTATTCTGTGAACAAGTTGGTGAATTAACTCGAGTTTTCTCACAATGGAATGAGTGTGAGCAAACTGTAGTTTTATATGCACTACTTCGTCGCATTCCTGCAGTTCAAGCAAGATTTCTTGCACAAGCAGTGCAGCATTCCTTGCACTCTGTTTCTGAATTAGACACACAGGAACTAAATGCTAATAATCCAGGTAATTTTTATAATTAGTATGAACGGATTTAAGAGTCTACAAATGTAAATGATCTTTACCAAAAAATATTGTTGTAGCATTTATTAACTCATTGCTATCAGAATCAACAGAAATTGCTATAAATCAACTTCTAACACATTTGCCATTATTAAGGCCTGGGAATATAGAGTGCAAACAATGTTACTTAGTAGCAATACCAGAATTAGTAAGCCATTGTGTAACTACAGGGCAATTTACCGAACAAACTCAACAACTGTTAAGTTATTGTTTGATTCATCCAGCTATAACTAGTCAAGATAGACGTTCTTTGACTCAGTGGCTTCGACATCTTGAAGAACGTATTAGTGGTACACCACCGATACACAGTCTTGAAGAGTACACTAATACTACTATTAGGTGAATTAGAAACAGTTGTATAATATTTATGTATATATTTATTATATTAATTTTATTTACTTTTATCTTAGATGGGATAATGCATGGCAGCGAAATTCTAAACAGCAAAGTGAACAGACAAGTTTATTTGGCACACAACCAGGCACTGCCTTCAATTTGCAATTTCCTCCGCCTGTAACTCGTCAACGACGATCGAACAGTTTAACACCACCCGTTGCTCCATCTCATCATCTAGAAGTTGTTGATCGCAGTAACAATATAAATTGTACAACTAAACATAAGCCACGAAGCTTCAGCGTATCTGGAGATCATACAAGTTAGTTTAATTTGAAGTTAATGTTAACGAGAGTGTTTCGATTATACCTTTATTTTTTTTTTTTGAATAATTGTTGGTTTCTAAACAGGCAATCTTATTGGATTAGGCCCATTGAGTCCTCAAAGTTCTTGCGCAAGTAGCGGCAGCGAAGGGCGTTTAGATGAAACATCTACTCGATCGCTTGCTAGTGGTATGAGAGGTACGTATATATAATTTCATAAATTTACAGTTCATCGATAAGAAAAGTAACATTATCTATTTCTCAGATGTCCCATCATGGCTTAAAACTTTACGCCTTCATAAATATAGTTATCTATTTGTTACTCTCAGTTACGAAGAAATGCTTCAGCTAACTGAGGAACAATTAGCAGAACAAGGCGTGACCAAAGGGGCCCGACATAAATTAGCCCTTTCTATCGCAAAATTGCAACAGCGCTATACAACACTTCTAAATTTAGAAAAAGACTTGTTACAACCAACGCGCGATAATACACAATCGGCTTCGTTTTTACAAGGCCCGACAGTATTGGTTAATACGATCGATGAATTAAAAACTATCTTAGCTACTCCCATGAAACCTAGCCAAGAAAATGATCTTCAGGATATACCTGCACAATTCACCAAGGTTCTTGGAAAACGTGAGTATTGCGTAATTATTAATGCAATGTTTCAAGATAATATGATATGTACCAGATAACAAGAATAAAAATATTCTAACACGTCGTGTTTGTTTGTTTTGTAGTGTGTAGCCGGTTGGCACTGGATAGCGTGGATGACGGTATTTTATGCGCTTGTATTAACATATTAGAGAAAGTATTGCAGCATGATTGCTTTACTCCAAATCAAAAGGAGAAGGTACAACAATGGCGCAGTAGACTTGGAAATCCACGACCAACTCCAAAGTAAGAAAAAGAGGAATAACTAAAAGAAATAATTTTCCTTTCGAAATCATGATAATTATAAAGTTCGAAATAAATAGCTGGATATACAATTAACATTCGTACAATTAAAATTTCAGATGGCAACATAATTATGGCTACAATAATAGAAGGTACTGTAACCCGCAGCAGCACAATAGAAAACCAAGTTTAAACCTAGGACACATCCATAATACACATCCGCAAAACAATTCTTTTGTGGTCAGCACTCACAGAAACAGTATATCTACACCATATTTACAAAATAATCAGAACCAAAGCGTAAATCAGAATACTTTACGTCCAGTCCACGCGACCAAAAAGCGACCTAGTTTACAAGAATCTAGTTTACAGGTAGGTTTTTTATTAAGATCAATTTTGCATTTAGATGCGAGCTTTTTCATGAGAAAAATTAATTTCTATTCACATTTTAGCAGTTACAAAGAACGTTACAACGCACATACAGTGCACCGAGGGATCATTTTCTTAGCCCGAGTAACAACAACGCATCCGAAACAACGGAGCCAGAAATCAACTCTCGTCTCGAATCTCTTTGTTTAAGAATGACGGAACAAGCAATCGGTGGATTCGGTGAGGCCTAATAAATTCTTTGTTTTTTTCGTTGACTGGATCTACACAGTAAGTAAGTCCTGTTAAAAACAGAAAAATTATAAAACGACGTATGTGTCCGAGCTCCGTTCTTTCAAAGTCGAAGGCAAGACTGACGCCCTTACATTTTGCGAGAATAAAGAGACTCCGACAGCAATGATAAATGCTGACAAGTAGCACGTATAAACGTGCATGCATTCTCACGCTTTAATAGCCCTACCAAATGAAATGTCCAACATTTGAGACATTTACACCAAGAAAACTCAGTTTTGCGATGTCAGAACGACACGTGAAGGAAAACTAAAAAAAAAAAAAAAAAAATATTTTTTATTATATCTGATGCAATTATACTATTTAATTGAAACTGACAGAATTTGGCAAGCCAAATGCTATTAGGAAGATAGATTCTTTCCTTGACTAATTGCTGCATCTATATAAATGTATTATATAAAGAATATATATGTATACACATATGAGATAGAATTTTATGGGAAGCGGATAAAAAAACGTATAACATATATTAAAACGAAAAAAAAGGGGACGAAAAAGGTACACCACATTAATTGTGCGATGTTTGCAATATTATTTTCGTGTGTTATCCATTTCGGGAAATGGAATTTGTCTGATTTTAAGCGCCAGGACACATTATATTCTAATGTATTCATTTTAACGAACTGACTGATTTTACTTCTTTTTAACATTACTGCGATAATTATCTCTCCGTTCTACTTTCTTATTGCCACCGCCGCTATTGCTACTACTCATTATTCTATTTTCTGTCGCCATCGTTTATTACTATTCCGGCCGATAGCTAATTCGCCACACCATCATTCTCATTATGTTCATCATTGTCTTCACTGCTTGTCATGTTATTATTACTATTATCATCATTATTATAGTTATTACTACAATTATTACTATGTAAACTCTTATTACTGCTACTGTTTACTACCATTTCTCCGGGTGACCACTAACACCATTATTAATATGCTTTCACGCTATTGCTATTTTTACCCTCCTATCGTTACGACTGTTTCTACTATTATCATCTATCAGCTATGCTATTACTATTACCATTACCCTACTACAAGTAGCCCTCACAACTACTCTTACTATTATGAGTACTGCTAATACTATAACATATTATACTCTCCCCGCTATCGTCATTATTACTGTATAGTTCTCCTTAGAGGAAATGGAAAATCATACTTAAATGATATAATACACAATATTACTTCGTTATATGCATTGAGAGAAAAGAAAGAAAGGAAAGAGACGAAGCGCTGTCGCATGTACACGTTCTAAATTCGCCTTCGCAATCACGATTGTTGGAGAAAAAAGAATAGAAAAAGATGACATGCAGCGGTGTGTATTACTTTGTAGTTTGCGCACAGATCTCGTGATTCTTTATAATCTTACGCGAGGAAGGAGATAAGGGAGAAAGCGAGAGAGAGTTACCACGTGTCTCTTCTTTTAAAGTCGCAGTTAACAACTATAAATAGAAGAGGATAAGAAGTACCGAAGGAAAGAGAGAGAGGGAGTAGCGGAAGAAGGCGAAGAGATTATTAATAATAAACGGATTTTTTAAGGCCTTAAAAAGGTATATGTCTCGTGCTAACGAACGCTAAGAAGGGTATAAGACTAAATAATTAAATATACACATGTAGCGAAACGAGTCGAGGAATGTTAGAACTGAAAAGAAAAACTTGCATTATGCTTTCATGATGCGACATCGAAATCTGTGGCTTTAAATTATAAGCGTACACCATACTACTACTCTATAAATATGCACTTATTAGCACTTTAACCGTAATTACGTCGCGAGTAAAACCGTAGCATAATATTTTTCGTGCAACAAGGATAGAGAGGAAGAAGGAGATAGGAGAAAGAAAAAAGATGCAACGGATGGTGACGATTATGATGAAAGAACGAGAAAAAGAAGTGAAAGAAAAAGGAACATGTAAAGATACGGGAAAGATTAAATTTAATAACTAAATATAATAGTATTAGCGATAAACTGATATAACGTATCGATAAACAATATATGAGACAAGCAAACAAATAAGCAAAAAAAAAAAACAAATATATAAACGAAAGACTGAACAATTCACGCGCCGTGAGCCGCGTGGTGAATTTCGGGCGTTTCTACATTCGTTTAATTCTCGAACAGCTGCACGGCCGCGTGAATAAAAACAATTGGAAAGACTGTGGAAGGAAAAACCTGTCAAAATATTAAGAATTAGAGAACGAAGCGCGAGAGGAAAGAGAGAATGAAGACAAAAAATCGAGTGAAAGTGAAAATTGGATGAAAGGGCGGGAGAAGAAGAGAATACGTTTGTATGTGCGTGCGTGTGAGAGTATATATCAAGTTAACGAGAGAGTAATTTGCTAGCTATATATCTAGGTTATAACGATTTATTCTAATGATTATACTCTTATTAGGATCATGAATCTACGTAATGGCGCGCGGTGATTTCTCGGTTAATTAATTAGCCTGTTTGAATGAAAAAAGAAATCGTCTACACGAAACAGATTAGAGGAACGATCAATCGATACGATATTTTGCGGTGATCATTCATCCCCCTCATATTCTTTCCCCCTTTCTATAATTGTAAGGAAGAAAAAAAAAAAAAAAAAACAAATTGACGAAAGAATCGAGTTTCATATACGATCTTACGTATACGCTCATCCTACTCACGTATACATATACACGTCGTACATATAGCATGCATACATGAACACTCGTATACACAGACGGACACTACGTATATCCGACTAGAATCCCAGAGATGTTTCGTATATAGACAGGAAGACAGACACGTAATAATTTTTCGAGAGAGACGGTCAAAAGCTAGTCACACGTGAATACAATTTCTAATTTCTACCAGTTTAAAATGTGTATAGATATTATTTGTACATTTAATTGCGCAAAACGGGGAAAGGAAAAAAAAAATAGAAAGAAAAGAAACGAATGAAGGATAAAAAGTGAAAGCGAGGGCGAGCGCGCGCGATTTAAAATCCTTAAATGAAAAAAGATAAGAAATGATAAAAAAAAAAAAAAGAAAGAAAAAAAGATAAGAACAAAGATGGGAGGAAAGATCTAGAGAGAGAGAGAGAGAGAGAGAAAAGAAAACAGGTGGAGGAAAAAAAATATATATGACGACTTTAGCGTTAACGCATGCAAAAATAAAAGCTGAAAGACTGCTTCCAAACGACTTCAGGAAATTCGTTCAACGTAGGATTTATTATTTCATACTGAAACGCAGTATCTAAATAAACGCGATCAATTTTAAAAAGGGCAGGACCTGAACTAGCTAAGAAACGCAAAGAGATATTATCCGCATCGAGCGAACATGCATGATGTGTTTATGAGAAAAAGTTAGAAAAAAAAAAGGAAAAAAAAAAAAGAAAGAGGAGAAGAGATAGAGAAATGTAACGGAAGCGTGATTCTGCCAAAGATCGACGACCGCTGAAACGATCACAAACGAACGAGAAAAGAACGAGGAATACGAAATCCGATACGTTTGGCGACGCCCTGTCTTTGTTTAGAAAATTGTTGTTTGCCAGGTTTCGATGCTAACGAGCCACGCGATATTTCTTGTAACAGTGACGCTATGCGATTCTACAGTTTTATACCGTGTATATTCCAATATTAAGGTCACACGGTCGCGTGCATTAGATTATTAATAGTTGCGAACGTTTATTCAGATTTTTACGAATACGACTGAACACGGGACTTGCGTTGAAATTTATTATACTTTTTAAATATTACATACTTCGCTATAGATATTTTGTACATTCATATATATATTATAGTATGCGTTCTCTACGTTTTCATACATTTAAATTTCCCGCTAATGGACGAACCTTCGCAATCTAATTATTAAAAATTTGAACCTGTCGAATTCCATTGGCGCCACGATCGCGAACAAAATCGTCCGCATTGAAGCCAATCTTGTTACGAGGCAAATCAGTTATCGCGTACATCACGCGCGTAAACGAGATACGAAGGGAACGTTGCACTTATAGTACTTACGCTGTCATTATATATCGAGTCCACTGTTTGGTCGTGGACGATATTCCATAAATTTTGCCTCGTATAGTCGTGAGGTATAACTGGTGCGGTGGCTTTCGGCAGAAGCACAGCTTACTGCGATTCGATGGCATCGAATGGATAAGACGATGTTAAATTTATATTCTCACCATTGAAATTCTGGAGACTTTCGGGTGCAGTGCCTTTTTGAAAGGACGATTTCCTGGCGTTACGAGATTTCGTTATCGGTATAAGTCGATTGGAAAAATATGATGTGCGAATACTTTACCTCCGCATCGTATAAAATTTAAATCATATTTGAAAAGAAAAAGAAAATTTTTTTATTTTTATCTTTCTTCTATATTTTTTTATATATTCGTAGAGTAGAACATGTATCGTTTCAACGACATGTCTAAAATCAAATTCAACAACGAACACGTATAACCAACTGTACTGCCCTCGTCGATTAAGAACTATTATCTGCGATTTTTATTTTTACTTCCCTGCGTCGTACTTTATCTTTCTTCGTTAAATAATATCGATTCGAAAATATTTAGTAATTATATCGTAATAGGCTGTATATATAAATTGTTTTAAAAGACACGGGTCGCTTTGAATATTCGCATATTTTAAAAGATAGAAAATAAAAAAGATGTTGAATGAAACATTTTATTTAAGAAGGGCTCTCTAGTCATATAGAACGCCGTAGATTGGATATCCCAGTTAAATCGAGAGTGAGAAAATACCTAAATAAAATTTGGAGTAAACATTTTGGGAACTGATAGATCATAAGGTCGAAACCGTTGAACTGTGTATTTCAAATTTGGTTCAGTTCCCATAGGAACATGTAGAACGTTGCATGCGCCTTTGGAAGATTTTGATGCATTAATTTCATCGTTCCAAACGTCCATCTTAACGTTACACGCTATGTTGCTCCCATCTAAGACTCAAATACTTATATTTTTTTAGATCTTTCACAGAGCTAGCCAGCTTTGTCAGTATATTATGAAATTTCTGAGAGAGCTGGCTGTAACGCTATCAAAGAATTCTTCTAAAAGGATGCTATATACACGCGGAAAATGCTTTGGTAATTTCGATCGGTAAGAAATCAATTCGTGAAAGCTTTGAATTCTCCGATATTTGTACCAGCAAGAGTCGTGCAAAGATGGCGGCCAAGATGACAGGCCCGTCGCATTATAGATGCAGATGTTTGACACTCGACGATCAGTCGCCATGCTTATCCATTCGTTGCATTTGCTTTTAATCCGCTTCAGAGATATGATCTCTTGTACCGGCGCGGGGACAAATGAGTTATTAAAACGCTATATAGCACAGGATATACTCTTTGGCCGGATGCTTGCGTTTCAGGTGATCGACTACTTAGAACTGAACTGCGGATTTTTATGCATCTATAGGAAATGTAAAGGTGCGAAAATACACAAAATGCACACGGTACAATGGATTACGATATTTCATAGTTGAAACGATTTCGTAATCTGATGATCATATTAATATGAAAATACGAATTTGCATAAATATCCGTAGTCTACATACTTAGAGCGTACGCGTAGTATGTATCTCGATGAGATCGAGAGGACAAAAAGNAAAAAAAAAAAAAAAAAAAAAAAAAAAAAAAAAAAAAAAAAAAAAAAAAAAAAAAAAAAAAAAAAAAAAAAAAAAAAAAAAAAAAAAAAAAAAAAAAAAAAAAAAAAAAAAAAAAAAAAAAAAAAAAAAAAAAAAAAAAAAAAAAAAAAAAAAAAAAAAAAAAAAAAAAAAGAAAAAAAAAGACCGAAAAAGAGCAAGTTTCCGGCCGAAATAAAGCGTCATTGACGATAACCCAGGTAGCAAAATAAACATCATAATCGACTGACATTTGCTTCGACGAGAGAAAGAAGCTAGGCAAAAACGGAAGATGCGCTTTGGTAACGCGTTTGTCGAAACAGGAGCAGCTAAAGGAATAGAAAGACGATCTGTGTGTAATCACGCGTGAAAATGTAACGCCTCCTCGCGTTGGGAGGGCCTTCTGCTCTTTTTTTAGGTGTGCTTTGGCCGGCGAACGCGACTATTTGACACGTTTCAATTTGAACAAATTCATGTACGAAGCAATTCGAGCGTGTTTAGCTTTTTGTATCTTGTCGATCGCGTTCGATTCGGTCGTTCGTGCATTACGGTTCGAATGATACGGAACACTTCTCTCTTTTTTTTTTTTTTTTCTTTTTGTTTCCTTTCTTTTATCGTTGTTGTTTTCTCTTTGATTCTCCTGTTTCCAAGTCGCGCTTACGTGCGCGACGAGACGACGTATCGACCCGGATGAAATTTCGTGTAGCAAATTCAGCGAACCGTAAAGCAAACGCCGATTCTATTCGGGTATTAAACAGGAGAGACAGAGTTTTCGTCGATATTTGACGAGATAGATGCACATTGATTTATCGAAGGTGGATGAATTCCATTTGAGACTGGTATGTTGCGTTTTGGCCAAAGAATGCCTCTGCTATACACGGCGCCTTCTGTTAATTATTAAGAGACGTAGCTTTTGAATTATCAGATTGCTAACTGGGATATTTTAGTCACGTAAGCTGGATAACTTGTAAAAATGCAATTTTTGTACTGTTATAACGTTAAATAGACGAAGGTATACTGACGTTGTAGCGTGAAAGAACATTTTTCAATAAAAAATTTTTCATACGCAAACAACTTGATGGTTGTGTTCTTCTCTTTATATGTACAGTGACGTTAAGGTGGAATTAATATTCCTATATATTTGTTTCTAATAATCAACTAGTCAACTGTTTTCTTAAATATATTAGAACAACTACTGTAGTTGTTACAAATATATGTTTTCTTCGTCTAACGCACATAGTTTTTCTAAATAAAAAATAACGAGCTAAATAATTCTCAAAATTCTCGACATGTCCAAAAATATTAATGCGAGTCACTGTAAGGTCTGCTAATGTCATAATCTGTGGTAACGTATTAACGTGGCAAACGAAATGTTGTCAGTCGTTTGGTGTGATAACGGTGGATCGATCGTTTGTTATAAGTGTACAAGATGGCATTTTTTATGTTTTAGAATTAAACTTTACTTACGTGGTATCATCCGCAATAATGATTTTATCATTCGAGGTTTGTATGCTGTACGAGATGATGTTTTATTAATTTGGAATTTATTAAATAGTTCCATTTCTGTTATCGGATAGTCGTGGAATAAATTTTATTTCGTTCTATTAATTATAAGAATCTGTTGTACTACGCGAGAAATAAAATTTCTAATTCCTTCTGGTAGCGAAATAAAGTACCGGAATTTTTGTTTTTGGCCAATTCAACGACTCGATCAACTAAAATTCAGATTGCGTCCGTTGAACAAATTCTTGGAACTGTAGAGCGTTGACCGATCTCAAACAAGATTTGGCCCTCGATGGATTATATTGTCGAATAAAGAAGAAGCGACGTTATGATAGTTCTCTAAATGATATTTATTTCTGATACATTTCAATGTTTCTGAACTGTCCGAAAGACAATCCCGCTGCGCTTTAGTCACGAAGGATACAGTAAACGTTAGTACATTACCGTCGTATAATATCGATATTTAGACCCGCTTCGATATCGTCGAAGGCCGTACCTAAACAAGATTTCATAAACTTTTTTTCAGTAGCACGGGCATTATTAGGTACATACACGTAGGTAGACTTAATAATATAACAGCAGCGCGTCGTTTTCAGATTGCATCTGTTTCATTAAATTACCAAATATACGAGAAATTTATTTCACGCCTTTTATAATCGCCTCGTCTTAAAAGATTCGTTCTCTCTGTAAAACGCTTTATATCGTCAAATCTCCTTTCAATATAATTACGTGTTAACGTGCGTTTTTCGTATCTAGTACAAGTAACTACGAAATAGTAATAAATACTTATAGCCTACTTAACGATTCTTTAAATGCATAAAGTATAATAAGTTCAGAGGACAAGGTGGTACGCTTGTGACTCCTGTTCTTCATTGAGAATCTGCATTGATGTTATATTGACTTCTTTTGTTCTCGAAGACTGGACCAATACAGTTTCGTCACGCTAGAAATTTTATGACTAATGGAATAGTGAGTTAGTATTTTGTTCATGCAGTTCGTAGTAGCGAATAATAGATGTTTGATTTATTGGATGTGAAAAATGAACAAATTCTTGCTGCATATACCATTGAATTATTTTACAAGTAGTGTTTGTTAGTTTGTGAACACATTTATTCTACGAGAATCTTTGTTTGAGAACGGTGTTATAGTATGTATAATACATGACAAACGTGACACTTTATTTAGAAGTATAATATCTTTTATATAGAAAATTATTTTTCCACCAAGTAATTTTCTGATAGTTCTTTTAAAGATTATTTTAAGGGAAGATGAGAAACGTATCGAAATGAAAAAGGATCATATCTTTTTCAGAGAGAAAGTACCTAAGTCCTGTCATCCATAACATATTTGAATATGTTAAAATCATGGTGTACGATCTACAGCAGAAGTTTTATGCAAGGAACAGGAGTCATTCACCGTTTTCGACGCGTTTCATTAAATATATCCATATAATACATGCTTAAGACGTTATGTTACCATTTATCGTATGCTTAAATAGTATAAACATCGACAATCATTCCTCGATCGCTCACTTGCTCTATACACATATGTACATCGACCAACGGCATGATCCTCGGCATTTTGTCAGCATATATGAACAAATCGTGTCTAGTTTAGACGCGTCAAAAATTGCGAGGATGTTGTAAACACAGTTTAAAGGCAGCTTAATGCTAAACGGATTAATAGACTGCAGATTCTTATACATTTATGGTGGAAATTTAAAAGTACAGAATTGCACGAGGATACATATAACAGTTAGTGGATGTTGTTCAAAACAATAGTTAATAAATATTAGAAATTGGACTTGGATGAAAATTGTTTCTATGGAAACACCTGACTCGCATGACTTATGTATTACTATTTCAGTATATCCACATAATCAGCGTTGAGAGGTTCATACAGATTTTATGCAGCGTCAGCTATTTATCAGAGATAAATATGGACTTTAATTGACGTAGGCATATTCCTCGTGTCAGTTTCAATTTAGTAGAACATTTGATCTCAGTTACAGGAAGAAGTACAGGATTCTTGTATCGTAACGTTGAAAATATAGTAAAAATATGCATCAATGTCTTGATTGGGTTACATCGAGTGTACAAATACTTATGCACAGCATACAGTGCTTTCTATATAACACTTGGTAGGTACGTAAAACAATTTTCTACTTTCTTACTAATATTGTAACAAGTTTCTATTTCTTTAATGATATTCTCAAAAGATTGCATAAAAATCTGCAGTCTGTAGATTAGATTGTTTTCTTCGCTTCATTTACTTTTATTCTTTTATTACAGATTGGCATTGCGTAGCGACATGACTTGAAACTTGTTGTGTCTAACCCTGTTTTTCAAAAAATCTTTTGTTATCTACTCTCATCGAGAGCGTATATTTTCTGAAAGTATCATCGGTGCAAACGCAAGATAGTGACGAAATTTTTCATTTTCGTTCAACAAGTATCACTTTGAATTATCCGCTGAATAACTCCTAAGCGATCACCTATTGTTTACATTTGTTATAAATATTTATTGTTTATCATATACAGTGTTTGGAAAAAGATTAAGCGAAGAAGCGATGCCATTTTTTTACAAGGTAAAGTTTCATGGGTTTATTGGAAACACGTTGATCGTCATTCTCGTAATACTCTCACATAAACAGCGCATTAATTAAGTTTATTAATTAACGACGTATCGTTTAGCTATTTAACAGGAGCTGTTTATACATACATATAAAACTTTCGTTCGTTTTGATCAAGTGAAACAGTAAAACGTTGCGAGCCTAGCATATAATTATATATAGAAAATAATATCATTCCGAGTACTCTACTTTGTAGTTTATAATAGCAAAGAATAACGTGTTTGAAATAACTTAATTTTTTTTATTTTTCAGGTGAATTTTCAAATAATTTATTTATCCTTTTAGATTAACCTTATTTTTTATCTTATTATTATTATTATTATTATTATTAATATTATTATATATATATATATTTTGTTTTGATTAATTTCTAAATTCTTCTGTAAAAGAATTTATATAAAAACTGATGGATTATACTGAATTATTAATTTCACTTTTTTATATAAGCAAATATCAATCCAAAAAGTAATATTAGAAACAATATAAATTCGAGAATACTATGTAAAGAATAATGTCATTGCCATTCCGCTATTTAAAATTATATTTTGTTTTATTATATATTATTAACATTGTATATCTTCGATTTGTGAAATAATTGTAAATATGTACGGACGATCACAAATACATTGAAATTTGAATTTCAATACAAAGCAAAAGTCTCGGTATCGAAGGAGGAAAAGAAAAAAAGAAACATAAATAATATCCCGATTTCGACTAGGCAACGGACCGCCGCAGTCCCTTATCGATCGTTGATTTCACGCTTTGCGGCTTCTTCGTGGTTCCTTTTCGTTTGAACCGATACGAGTACGGAATCCATAAATAGCACATCAATCGCATAACATACGTGTATAATTATATATATTTATTTGGTGACGTTTCCCGGTTAAACATTTTAAATACAAAAGAAGAGAGAGAGGGAGAGAGAGAGAGAGAGAGAGAGAGAGAAACAAAATAAAAGGCGAGCACACGGTTCAGTGTCGGAAGTAAAGTGGATAGTAAAAATGTACACTTGCTTAGAAAAAAAGAAAAAAGAAAAAAAAAAGAAAAAAGAAAGAAAATTACAGTCCACTTTTACGCAAGATTGAGCTAGACAGCGTCAACGGTTCCCCTCTCGCTCGCGAGAAAATGTTTTCTTTGGTCTCGTACGTGTCTCAGACTGTTTCAAGCAAAAATATGTAACAAATAAAAATTTCAATTCGCTTCTGGCGCATAAATCTCGATTAAATCGCAGCACATGCTTGGCTTCATTACTCTGTCCTTTCTTTTATGCTCCTCCTTTTTATTTCATTATATATATATATATATATATATATTTATACTATATATACTTAATGACTAATAAATCTCTAATTTCATAATTCTATTTCACAATATATATATATATATATATACGTATATATATATAATTATATATATATATATATATTTACTAACAAATAATATGGCATTACAAAAATGTACATACGCTCGTAACCGCGTGATTCTTAAGAGTCGAATACGCTAATAATACTATCGGTGTCATGCAATATTTTAATGTCACATCGTTTCTTTTCTTACGGAGATGAACGTTTCTCTTTTTTTTTTTTTTCTTTTTCTTTTTGACATCCTAAGTTTATATTATATCTTTTGTAACGATCGACGCCACTCGTTGCGTCTATTTCACGGAAATTTTCTCTATGATATTCCTTTTCGTTTCACTCGCCTGAAACGCGACTGTATAATAGAGTATACTCAGCATTGGCAGTACAGAGTAGAAATGTGCGCCAGATATTTGAGACATGCAACAGGTAACAGATCGAACTCTGTATTTTTCCTTCTGCTTTTGTTCTCCTTATGATTGCACGCATACACACATGCACGCACGCACGCATACACTTATTTTTTTTTTTTTTTTTTTTTTCGTTTTTTACGTTTGGCTCTGTATAGACGAAATTGTGCACATTTACCGAACGTGACTCCAGACTGCGAACATTTACTCGTTTTTGGGAAATTTAAGATTCCAGAATGCGGATGAAGAGATTAGAGGGAGGGGGATGACGAGGAATGTTCATTTTCCGTGATTTCCAATTTTACAACACTTTCGTTTGCGAGGGCTGCAGAAATATCAAAAATGTCCATAAAGATACAAAATTGCATAAACATCCGCAGTCTACTTTTTATTCCGATCGAATGTACCTGCTGGTTTTACATAATACGATCGATAATAATTAGCAGCAAGATAAACCGGTATCCGCTTAGTTCTAATCAGTTACGAACGAATTAATGTAATTTACGATGGACTTGCCGATCGCAGCGCTCTGCCTTGATTAACACGCACGACAGCGCCATTTTATTAGTGTACCGAATTTCTTTTTTTGTTCGCTAAATCCGATTCGTAATACTAATAATTTATACTGAAATATATCTTATATCACATTTTCTGTTTGTTTACCGTCGGTCTTCAGAACCGCGAATCGATCCAGTCTTCGATTTCGACGTCTTGCTCGAAACAATCAATAGTCGTGTTACGTTCTTGTTCTTCTGGCACTGAATGCATTTCCTTTATCGAAATTCTTTGCGTTTCTAGAATTGTAGAATCGTCAATATCCGACTCGAGTAGGCACGTTTTGATACAGCACATGAAGTATCGAGGCTAATAGTCTGAACAATGTCAATTGGATTTCTAAAATATTTTTTAACCCAATTGCAATAAGATTATTAAAAAAAATACAACTCTAATATACCTTTCTTCTTCTATACATACCAATTATAATTTTATTCCAATATATCATCCTTACCGTAATTACATTAAATACCTTAAGTTAACTATACTACTAGCATAAACTTTCACTATACCAACTTTCTTTATAGCTTCAATTTTGTTCAAGCTTTTGTTTTAGCGCGTTTCACTTTAGAAAATAATTCCTTTAAATAATTCTTTTACCGTTTTATACCTTTTTTCGCAGCTTTACTACACGCTTCTGCTGTTTTTAAATACAATACGATTAAAATCGAATGGACATTTGCAGATTACTTTTCCTGAGTCAATTTGCGTAACAGCTAAACGGCGGGGGTTTCTCTCGGTGGCTTTGAAAAAGCCAATTGATTTTGTTCAGGCTATAGCAGCTACTCTCCGTGATGTTTCTAAATCACTCTCGAAGACAAACCCCATCTTTTTCAAATTGCTCTTCTCCTAATTAAACGATATTTCTTTCCGTAAGAGTCATCAAACTCTACCCCTCCTCTCAGACGTAGACAGGCATCTTTAAAAAAGTTTCTTCGTTTATTTTCCTGTTTTCTACATTATTCGAATGTCAAAATCTCCATTTCAGAAAATCAATATGTGTCTACGGAGTAATTTCAAGCTGATTGTCATCTACAAGCTAAGAAACTGTTTCAAATTCCATGTAACCTCCAAAAACTGAACCAGAAACAGGTCCGACACGTCTCACTGAGTCAATTTATCCCAGTGGAACCAAGCGATACAGTGAATTAATTTGATTCGTTTCACATTAGTACATAGCGTGGCTATGATTTATCTTCCTAAGCACGTTTCTACGTTCGAGCGAACTACTATTTGTGACGAAAGTACACACTCGACCATGTACGTTTGCTCAAGTGGAAACGCAGTCAGGATAGCGAATCTTGTTCGGGTCGAACAACAGATCGAACGAGTTCACAGTATACACGGTGCTTCAGAAATGAGGAGAAAGATAGTAATACTATCGATAGCGTGATAATACTAAAAATCTGGATTATTTCTGCGCGTGAGAAAATTCAGAATACACGTGGAATTTTTGCATGTCTCTGAAAACGTCGGTGCGATGCGTGTATCGTTGCAGACGGAAATCATTTATATTTCAGAAAGGAAGAGTTCCTAGATCTATATTCGAGCGATCTTCTTTCATTCTTAGGGTTAGGTTATGATCGGGTTTATTCTTAAGGAGGTTAGAATACCGCACTAAAGCTACCTATTTCCGAAGCACTTTCTACACTCGCGTGTTTAGTTCGAAAGATAATATCTTCGTGTACAAAAGTTCGAGGCCTACAAGTGTGTTGTAGAAACATAGAGAAGAAGTGCCAAAAGAATGGACATCGTGAAATCGACGATTTTTAAACAATCGCCAGACAAACGCCCGATCCTTCATTTTCAATCCTTTGGCTTTCTCAACCAAGACCTTCTGCCGAGACTAGCAACGCTCACGGAGCTGGCAGTACTGGAGACACTTGCCAACGAGTTCAGGCTTACCGAATGTTAATCTTGCAGCATGTGCACGAAACTGATCGGGAACATTCCCCTTCTTTCAGGCGCTCTTTCGAGGGCACCTTCCATCCAGTTGTCGTCGTCAGTTTGCTCATTCGTCACGATGATCACCTCGCCTTCACGGAACGACAATTCGTCCTCGTTGTCCGCTTCGCAGTCGTACAAGGCTCGACAGCGTCGCAGACCGCTTAAGGTCGACGAAGTTGGCTAAAAGGAACACCATGGTTAGCCATCGAATGGACAACTGTATGGACGAAAGAGACATGGACATATGTATGTCCATTTTTGTGCGTTTTTCTTTCTTTTTTAGTCTTCCATGGACGAAGCAAGCACTCTTTAACGAACTCACGAGCATCGAGATCGCGAGTCAAGATCGAGAACAGTGCGAAGAATGCTTCCTTGGATCGCAAGGATAGTTAAATTGGAAATTCTAGAAGTGGAAGAAAGAGAAAGAGGATAGCTTTTTGACAAGACTCTATGCAGATCGTGCATAAGTAAGTAAACTTTTATTTTTTTCTTTATTTCCTAATTGGTTTGGTATTTTTTTTTTTTTTTTTGTTCGTTCTTCTTTTTTACATTGTAGTGGATATCATGCATGGAAGAAACTAGATTTTGAAGAATCTGTGGTAGGAGACCAACACATTGCGTACAGTGTTCTGTTCCGATTATTTGCTTTCGTAAAAGGATTATTTTTATTTTTATAGATAGAGATAAATATTAAGACGTTTGTTTTCGTAGATACTCGATAATTAAACAAAATTTTAGAATAAATGTTATTAATTTTCTTTCATTGATGCTCATATTTTCTGAAGTTAAATTAAATGCTAGTTATTGTTTACACGATGATAGTAATTATATTAATAAATTGTATTAATAAATATTATTGGAGAATGCAAGAATATATCTTGTACAGGCGAGAAATACTTTTAATATTCATACAAATGTAACTAATATCCTTAAAAGATGAAAAAACACTCGTGATTCTAATAAGAAAAATATGATACTTTGTAATATTTTTTTTTTTTTGCAAATTAACGAGTATCTATACATCAATTGTTCATATCACATGAATACAGTCAGATTGTTTACAAACCAATATTCGCATACCTTATTCTTACAGTACTTAATCAGCTCAAGATTTTATAACAAATATTTTCATAAATAGTATACATTGTTAATATGGCGTTATTAAAATATGTGCTCCTTCATGTTTGCTTGTTTCATTTTAACAAACAACGTTAAATATGAATATTCATACCTACAAAAATAATTTTTTTATTGATACATTTAAATAAAAGATATTAGCAGTAGATTAAACATTTTTTTTAGATATGATTGTTCACAAATTGATTTAAATAAAAACTATTCGTTCAGAAATGGAGGAATAATGAGACTGAAATGATAACATAAAATGAACTATAAACTATACGAAGCCAACTTCTTTTCACAATCTACTTTCACTGATCAATAATTCCTCTGTTCTTCTGTTTGCATTTTGACATGCAAAATGCTTTCATTGCAACATACTGAAGCTGCATCACAATGGACTGAAACTATCTTAAATTTTCGCAGGCACTTAGCAAGTACGTTTCACGATTCCTTTGCAGGAATGTCTATTGCAAGATATAAGCTGTATTATTCAGATTCAATTATCTGAAATGTAGCAAGCAAATAGCATTTAATAAAACAAAATAGAAAAGCAGGACATTTCTTAGCTGTACGCAATGTGTTGTGATATGTCTGTCTGTAAATTTATAAAGATAATACAGCTCTTTTATAATAAAATTATAATACAATTTAAGTACTATCTAATTATATAAGTATAATTATTGTACCTCTTAATTATGTTTCTTTGCTAGAAATAATTATAATACAAATTTCTAATTACATAATGTAAATAAAAGATAACTATACAATATTTACATTCTTAAATCTAATCTCTCTATAGTTTGCTTATTGCTGTTTGCCAAATGCTTTATTTTTAGTGAACTAGAATTTCCAATAATACACATCAATTTCATGCCTGTTATAAATAATTTACAATTGTCAAATTTAAGCTATTAATAAGATTGTTAGTAACAAAGTGGTAGATGATTATGGAATGGCTTCTATACTATGTAAGATCGTGGCCATTAACCTTGCCGCTAATTTCATCCACTTTGCAAGCTTACGAGGGTAATATTACGTTAGAATAACTTAACGGGTTCAGTGCGTTCAAGTGCTATTATCAAACACAAATTCGGGACAATTCCATGCGCAAAATTAACTTCTGAAGCACACACAGTCCAAGGAGTTTCGATTAACGTAAATGTTACATTCACAAATAGGATTAAGAAAGCATGGACGTTTGCTGGCAGAATCATGTTAACGACCAGGTGTCCTAATCATACAAAACATTTTATTGCCAGAAATGATTAGACTCGTAAATACAGCAGAAGTCCAGGAAATGAAATAACTCGACCGGAAATCGAACAGAACTGTCAGAACTATGTAAGTACGATCACGATACAAAATTATGATGAATCAGATCGAACAAAAATTAGTGAGATCATGTTTTTAGAAGAGATAATACCAAAAGCATTGACATGAAAGAACGATGGTTACGGACAGCACGATTGATCATGCAAAATGTTACTACACTTGAAAGGAACATCCAATGATGCTTTTGCGTTACCATTTTTATTATTTCAATTAAAGTCGCTTTTCCTGAAAAGCTTGTTTGAATTGTATCATTTTTCAAATACATATGCAATATTATCAAGGTATACAATATGTACAAATATGTAAATATATTTGAGTAAATAATAATAATAAACTAATAAACGAGATACTCAAATATATAAATGATAATCATAGCAAGCGACGTATTTGCTAATGTTTCATTTCTATAATCGAGTCTTTTTTGCTACCTTGACGATTTAACTTTTGCATTAGTCTTTTTACATTACGGTATTGCATACGGTTGACAACAAACATTTCAAGTGTAGCAGGCAGTAATGTGGGATGGCTGATGTTTACCAGATTCAGATTTGGGAGCAAAGATGAAGGCTCCTCGGCGTAGCTCTCTAGCCTGGCCCGGTCCCTTCGCTGTACCAACAATGGTTAATAACAAACCATAAAGCATTGTATTTGAGATACATGCAGTGTCTAATCACCAATTTGGTATTTTGAAAAGAAAAAGGGCATGTGTCTCGATTTTTTCTGTGGAAAATATCTTGTTTACTCTTTTAATCTTCAAATAACACTTTGATAAGAAAGATTTACTTGTTATGCTGATTGTCATTTGTTAACTTCCCTTGTAAGGATAGACATTGTTTAATAAAATTTTCAATTCTTCGACTAATATTTCTTGATTCATTAATGTTATACTACAATTTTATATGGCGTTGTTAAATATAGCAAAATTTCTTCATAATATTAGTATTTATTATATTAGACTTTGAAATATTTTGCTCTGATTATTTTTTGAAATGACATGAATTAATGATTTATGATTTATGCAAACATAGGAACAAATGTGAATCACTTCGCAAAGGTTCAACATTGGTGAGGTGTAATGAACATTTGATTCGTGAATGAGAGATAGACATAATATGTATATAAATAAGAATATATTAAATCACGGGTGTACACGTGTAGTTAGTATGATATGCAGAGTACCAAAAGTTCTGAAAAACAAGAATCGAGAAGAAGCTATCTGGTTAAGTACTACATGGGGCAGTGATAGGAATAACATTGTGTTAATATCTCCATAGTTAGCGTGATACGTTAATATTAACATGAACGATTTTCACGTATAAACGTATGTATGTACATACACATGGCTTTAAAAGGATATATTAGATATCTACCAGCATCGATGTCTGATATGCGCCAAATAAAATACAAATAAAACATTATTCGCCTTAGCGTGAAATAATATTTCAATGGACTCGCAATACATAGTAAAAAATAATAAAAAAAAAAAAGTTATTCCTCGATTTCCTTAATTCAATATTTTTATAGTTCCTTTTTTAAAAAAAAAAAGATACCAGCCACTCTATTTTCCTGTTTTCCTATTTTCCCTATTTTCGTACATACAGTCACTCGCAAAAGTATCCGATCATATATCATAGAATATTTTTATGAATATGCTTCCAATAAGTATCTTATATATACTTCTTATATATAGATTTCCTTATCTGTTTCAAATTGTGCCAATATAATCGCGACAATCGTGCCGGATTGTGTCGAATACCTCCGTGAGTCACTTTAAATCTTTATAAAGCTAAATCTAAGATGTGAACTTACCTTGCGAGGAGGCGGAACGGGATTACCCAAACCATGATCCGAACACATAGAGCTTAACGATTCGCTGCTACGTCCGTTGCTCAATCTCGACGAATTGATACCGGATGGGGCTGGAGGCGGAGGATTCCTCGGCCTCTGGAGCGTCGAGCTGTTTACTTTGTCCGTACCTAACGATAACAGAGAAAACCGAATAAACTTGGGGAACAGATTGGATGGGAAGGTTCCAAATTTACCCGAACTAGACGGCAGTTCGTAGAGGAGTTTGCGTGAATTTTCAAACGCACCGTGTCCCGTTGAAGAATCTCCACTGGGCGATCTTTTATGATGCTGACTGTTTAATGTATTTAACGCATGTGGTAGAGTATGTAAAGAATGCCCAGCTAAGATCGGTTCGCTCGTTGTACGGCTATGCGTTGACGCTGCTAAAGACGCGGACGAAGGTAGTGTACCGTAATGAGAGGAAGGTATACCACCTGTACTTCCGGCCGGTGGTGGTGGCGGCGCTACACGCTTCTTCAGTGATCCATGAATATTGACCGAAATATCTGGAGCCATGGGAGCAGGTACTGAAAATGCAATAAGATTTTAATGCACAATTTGCAGGTGAAAGTGTAATATACAATAACTACTATGAAATAGATTAAAATAGAAGAGAACGGCGCGAAACCACGGCAAATATCGCACGATCGATTCTGTTTGGCTCGACTCTTTGAACTAACAATATCTGCACGGTATTCGATGCTAATTCAATATTAATTTAATACGATATCATACCAACAACAGGTTTCCTCGACTGAGGTGGTGGTGGTGGAGGCATTTGTTGTCTGTTTGTCGAGGAACTTGGGGAAGAACCGCTTTGCAGGCTATCGCAAGTGCTGCTTCGACTACGTAAAGTCACTGGTGAATCTCCCGATCCGGTACCACCACCACTACCACCACCGCCTACATAAGAAGGCGGCCTACTGCGAGACTTCTTTTCAGGTGTTAAACAACCATTCTAAAATAAACGCGCATTAATTGTTAAAACAAATGATTTCAATAACTTTTAGCCTTATTATTCTTTAAACATACCCTGTCCTCTATTATGGTTTCATCGTCAGAAAAATCAGTAGATCCTTCGTCGTGTGAAAGATTCCAATCGATGTTAACATTATCAAACAATGTTTTCTGTCTTTGTAGAGCATGACTCAACTGAGGACAATGAAACAGTTAACTGTTATTGCGTGTACATACGTACGATATTGTTATACAAATTAGATGGCAATTGTTTGATGCGTTACCAGTTCTTTACATGTGTGGTGTCCCATTTCCTGAGCAATGTCAAGCGGGGTTTTATCCTGTTTATTTCGATGTGTTGGATCAGCGCCTGCCCGTAGTAACAGCTTCATTGCCTCTGCTCTGTCGTGTCGCGCGCAAAGATGTAACGCTGTTTCTCCGTCGATCGTAGTCCTATCTATACCGCCCGTCGACATATTCTGCACTAGGAAATCTATAATATGCAAACTGTTTCCCATTTCGCGTAGAATCGCTAAATGTAAAGCCGTCTCGCCCAGATCCTACAGGAAAGCAACGTACAATATAAGTCCTGACAAGTTACAATTTCTGGAATTATTAACATTGATCGGAACAAGTTGTTTTTATGAGAGATTTTTGAACGACAGATTTATTCATTTTAAAATGCTATTGTATAGTCGTATTCGAGGCTAGATAAATTTTTAAGACTAGCTCATTTTTTTTATACAAATAAATATAAATAAATTCCATTCTATTTTTTTGACATTCTATGTTTTCGCGCAAAATATTTTTACTCGAGATAATTAGCGTTCTATATCGCATCTTTTATTTTTCATTAATTCGATTCGATTAAAAAAATCGTACCGAGGTAGGCAAGGGTGCCGCTAAATCCACATTTTCAGCATAGACTTGTAGAAGTTGCTGCAGGTCGCGATTATTAACGGCGTGTTCCAAATCGGAAAGGAGATCTCGTTCATCTGCGCAAGTGTTCATCACGTATCTCTTATCCACATACTTGGCTCTTATAAATTCGTATCTTTCTTCCCTAAATCGCACGAATAAAACACGTTTAATCACAGAGAAACTATATGAGAATTCATACCGACATAAATTCAAATAAATCTGGCTCGCACATACATCGTTGAAGTTGGCGTTGGCTTGTGATTATGATGCAATGTAGCTTCCATCACTTCGTTAAACGCCTGATTGGTCATGTGCCGTGCAAGAAGTAACTGAGCAGTGCCAACGTTGTCTAACGTTAAGGACTGTATTCTGGATATGTGCACTCCTAAGTCCCGGTGAATTCCACTGCACTCTATGCATACGATTATGCCAAAATTTGTAGAGAGCCACGTAGCATCTATCAAACAGAGAAGAATCCCATTAGTTTTATATTTTTACAGATCATCGCCGAATCATGTTCGTGGATACTATATACAAAATTTACCATTTTGCGATGAACAGTCGCAGCATTGATCGTTTCCAGGTAACCTCATGACACATCGTATTACAGCCTGTTGAAGTTCGACTAAACTTGGATTTCCTGTGCCAGCCTCTGCCTTGCCACTGGCGTCGAACGCTCGAAGCAGAGCACGTTCCTTGCAGTTTACCAAAACGGACATCCACGCTCTCTGGTCTGCTTCGTCTTCAGCTTGAAAGTGATACGTCCTGTTGTCTGCAACGAACGAACGTCAAGTACAGATATATTTCATTATATTTTGAATTATTTGTGTAACAATATCCGAACACGAGGTGTCCAAACGCTTATGGACATTAGATATCCATTTAGGATTGTTGGAAATCTCGCCTTGAAACCTCATCGTCGATAGCTTAACAGTTCAACTTACAACTAATGAGATCGAAACCCCGTTTGTCATCCGGTACTAGCTTGATTTGACAGGTTAATAAATTCACTCTCGTTGGTGGTTTATTCTCGTCCGCGTGACAGATATCTAGATAGCCTTCGGCTTGAACCGCGCAACGTCTCTTTTGCCAAACTCTCCTCATTTTTCCTTCGCTTTTCTTCAGAAGATGACCGGACCTGGTAACGCCGTGTTGCTTATCCCCTTGCAGCTGGTGAAGCGAATATCCTGCATTCGCATTTACGTTCAACTGAAAATCACGCGATGATATATGACAATTGTTGATACGATACATTAAACATTTATATAAATTGCTATCCCAATGAACCAACAGGATACGCGAATATCCTATGGAAATTGGCTAATTTACCTCTTTGTCGCAACCTGAGCTTCTAAGCAGATTCCTCAGTTCTGTTAGCCGCCTTCTCTCCTCGTCTTGCGTCTGCCTGATCTTTTGCAATTTCACGCTCAGGTCCGCCACGTACGAGCCAAAGTGTTCGATGGTTTTTAGGCCGTCTTGAAAGTAACTGTAAAATGCAGAAACGATGTAAAACGTAAAAGGCTATCTAATTTTCTTTTCTAGTTGATTTTCAAAGATTTTAAAAGACAGAAAGAAGGGTATTTAAAGAACGTTTCAAAAGAGATGTTCCTATATCATGGAATAAAATTTAGATAATTCAGCTTGTCACAGAGAATGAAACTGTTATTGTTACTGGAGAGATTTGTCGTAATTGTCGAAAAATCATATTACATACAGCGTTGTAAAATAAAATATCGCACTTACTTGGTTTGTGCATGGTAATATTCGACTAGATGCTGAAGCAGTTCAATTCCTTTCTTCGTTTTGATCTCGTTCACTTTTATAAGATACTGCGAAACAGAGACACACAACGCGTATAAGAATATCATAATTTACATCTACATAACATAAGATCATTAACATATTAATTTTCAGAATCTTACATTACTACTTCCTTTGCCGATATCTCGAAATCGATAAATAGAAATTCCTTAATTACCTACGTATTACGATTTCTTTTTTTTTTTTTTTTTTTTCTTTCTTATCTGAGAATAATTCATTGGAAAACGATGCGAAAGAATTAATCGAAGATCGTTCGGTAGAATAAACTATAATTTACGCAAGGACGTGGCGCCTACTACCAGCTAAAAATAATTTCGCGTTCTGTCTTTGTTTTCCGAGTAATTAATCTGTAGTTTGCCCTTGCATGCATAATCAGCGCAACATGTGAACAACAAGCGGCAATCTAGTTGGAAATTTCCAGGTTTCCATCAATCTCCGATAGTGACTCGTCAAATTAATTTTTGTTCGTCCGCGAAACCTCGTTTGTAAGAACGTCTCCGGTTTAAAAGCCCGAGGACAGCGAACTAATTCGATTCGACAAGCTTGGAATTCGAAATTCTAACGGGGCAAAGATCGAAGACGTATCATTCGAGATTTCGCGATAGAAAATTATTCGTTCGAACGCGCAAAGCGCAAAATTCGAGATCGAAGCTTTGGCATTAAAATTTTGCCACGCGCGTCCGATGTCTAAACTTATTTTTTTTTTTTTTTGTTCCAAAGCGATTAGAAAAGAACGTGTTTCCTTGGCTGATCGGTTTGTTCCGCAGACCAGAAAAATCACAGCGATCGTCGCGCAAGAAGCGTACAACGTGAACGTATTATAGTCGGCTGTTGCAGATCTGTTTCGCCGGCCTCACCTCGCACATTTGCAATTGAAACAATCTTCTCTCCTTCTCCATCTCGTCGGCGATCTCGGCCGGCGTCACTTCCGTTCGAATGAGGCCAGCCTCTTTCGCGTGCTGCTTCTTTTCCTTCTCGATTTTCGCGTATTTAGCCTCGTAATCTTTCCACGCCTTTTCGAACGGCCTTTTCAAGTCGCCTTTCACGCCTCGAAGATCACCCTTCAGCACAGAGTCCAGGGGAAACATCACGATGTTGTTGATGTTCTGCATCTGTTCAACGAGATTTCAGATTAACAGGCTGTTATCCTTCTTATTTATTTCATATAAGGTAGCGTCAAACATTTCTCGTTCTCGTCGCTGGCGATTCATCGCGAGACACGCGACAAGATAATACGTAAGAAAAAAAAAGAAAAAAGAAAAAAGGAGAAGGCGAAGTGTAAAATACAGGAAGGCTAGAGTTACACAAACTTAGTTTTAATATAATTATATACTATATAATAATAAAATATATTAATATAATTTAATTATAATTTAATTATATTAATTTAATATTTATATATTATATAATAATAATAGATGCAATAATAATACAGACAATTATGTATTAATTATATAACAAGTTGAATAAATAAATAAACACACCTAAGCTTGAACCGATATGATACAGCGGCATTGTAATCGGCGATAAAAATTAGTATCAATTTCGAGAAAATAAAGAATCCCGCGATACCTTTTATGGTCCAGTCGCCTTTGTGGCGACTGAATCTCGTTCGGAAGACCAAATTTAATCTCGCATTAGTAAACGTTACCACACTCGAGAAGATGATGTATATAGATTGCACTTATTTGGCTCAATTTTAGTCACGGGATGAGAGCGTGTTCAGCTTAGCGCGGCGAATTCCAAGTCTGGTGAGAATAACTTGCTCTTTCCTCTATGGAAAACAGCCGCTCTGGTCTTCCATCGAGTACTTAATCGAACATGGTTTTCAAGAAGAACCGACGTACCTCCAACGCGCAATTTTCATCGGTTTAACCGGAGGTTGAGGATTTTTCCAGCTTCGTTACCGATTGCGTAATTCTGATTTTGAAAACGACGAATGGAAGAAGAACACGAACAGCGTATTAGGAGGCAGATCAGCGAGACAATTGGAAGTTTGATTTCTTCGGATGAAAATCGAGATGCTAGGGAATTTCAGCAACTGGCAAGAGAACTAAGTTTTGCGGCAGCCTGAAAATTAAATATCTTGAAGATACTCGAAGAATTGAGAAAATCCAACGTGTAATTCGAACGCGTATCTGATACTTAGACGCCGAGATTCGAAAAATTCGATAAAAGCAAGTTATATCGAACCTGTAGACGCGATTGCGACGTAACAGAGTCAATTAAAAACGGAACACGTTTGTGGTAGAAAACTCGAATGGTAGAACCGTATTTGCAACGTATCGAGATATTGGAATATATTTACTTTAATATTAGGTTATCCGAAAAGTGTCTCTTACAGACGCGTCTTTTACAACGATACATCTTTATACAAACATGAAACCTGATCTGTCGAACGTTGTGATCTTTATCTTGATACAACAAAATGAATCATACTGTAGTGTCGTGGACGAGGGGCCTGGGGGGTGCCGGGCGAATTGTAAACAAGCGGTTGCGGAGCATGCGCGTAGTGGGGCTAAGACGAAAGACACGAGGCTAAGACAAAAGACAAGGGGTTGCTAAGGGACATAAACGAATTAACAGGAGTGTTAGTTGAGAAGTCACAGAATGTGAGTTGAAAAGTCAGAGAGAGCGTTGGATCCGTGATGACGAGAATAGCAAATTAACTATTTAGTTGTCTTAATTATAATACGTTATTGTGATTAGTTAAACAACCATCGTTTCCTGTTTAACCAACATCCGTTTAATCCATTTATCGTAAATAAACAAATTGTAGTAAAGATCCTACAATTTGTAATTCGATAAAATAATACAAAACGAAAAATGTTGTGCATCCATTATTTCCTTATAAAACGAAAGAAACTTTTCGGACGATCTAATAATAAGATATTCATCGTTAAACCAGCGTCGAACGAGCGTATAGTTTGTCGGATCGAAGGATCGTTATGGAACCGCGTGTGAAGACGTTGGTACAAACCAGAGTTTTCATGAGAGCGCTCAATTCCTTCGTGACGACGGCGAACTTTAAGAAAGCAGCGCCGATATCCGGTTCCTGTTCTTTCAAGGCTGCATCCCCGAGCCTTTCCAGTGCCCTTCCAAGGTACACCTCGTTATCGACGTGAGCTGTAACACAAAAACCACACAAACAAAATGAATCGCTCCTTCATCGCTATTTATCTCCGATTAATTTTCTGTGTAATTTTTCACACGGTAGAAACCGTTTCTGCTACGCAAAGTCGGATTATCGAAACATTCCACCCTTTGCTCACTCCGTTATCCGCGTCGTTATTTCAGATTGCTTTATTACTGCAACTTTTTTTTATTATGTTGACATTTTACCGACCGGTAACTCGGGCGCAGATTCTCCCTGGCGCTAGTTTCGGTTTAGACTCTCCGATACCATTTTTATTTCGTTCGTCGCGAATGATAAGTTTTCCAAATTGGTATAAAACTGTGGGAGCTTACAAAGCAACGCAACTGACGCAACCGGGCAAGGTACTTTAATACTAAATAACAAATTACTTCTTAAATAATGAGAAAGATTGTTAGCTACAAAAGGCCGATTAGTAGGCTATCGATCGGTAAGCGGCAACGACTGAAAACCGATTGATGGACTATCGGTCGGTAAAGTGTTAATACAACGTTAATAAGAAAGTTGATCTACCGTTAACTACTTGGACGTTGATTTTACTGTGTGAGATCTTTACTCGCTGATAATTCAACGTTTGAGAAACTTATCTCTTCGATTTCGTCGGATAAGGTTTTCAACGAGGATCGTTTTCAGCGGTTTCGATTCGAGGATCTTAGACGAGTTCGCTTTTCATATTTTTATACTGCGCATATATTTTCGTTGCTATAGCCGCGTAAACAGCCGCGGTATAATTATCGCAGACGCAACGATCGGTTTTCCAGCTTAATTGTGCAACCAAACGCACCAAATGCATGAAGACTAACAACACCGAGAAGAAAAAAGAAAGAAAAAGAAGAAAAGAGGTTGGAACTTGTTACTCTAACGCGAATCTGTCACGAAATATACGTTCGTTATCTATAAACTGCATCTTCTTCTTGCAAGTTAATACGCGATTCTAATCTGCGACTATCCAAATTTCGTAACCCGCGTTCCTCTTTCTTCCTGCAACATACGATATTAGCATAATTCTCGAGATCTTGACGATTTCTTCGCAGCTGTGCAATTAATGGCAGATCGAATTAATTAAGGAGGCGTGCACGAGAGTATACATTATGCAAATTTTACCTAAAGCTCGGGCAAATTTTTTTTTAAGCGAGAAGTTTCGCTTGAAATTTTTTTCCACGAGCAACGAGATCGCGCGATCTATCGAGTATAAAAGTGTAATTAAATTTGTCAAGGAACAGCGATCTCTAATTGTTAGCGTATCCCTGTATTCGAGTATTAATTAAAACGTCTTCGTCGCTGCGTTGAAGGTAATTTCGTTAACCAGGTCAGGTTATAGTTTCGAGTGAAATTTAAAAAAAAAGAAAAAGAGAAAAAATCGAAGTTGAGAATTTGAAGCACGATTACTTTTGTCTGCTTTTAAAATTTTCCAGCAATTTTTCTCTCCGTGTTCTCTACCTCTCTTATTAAAATTCTATTAATTTCAACGAACTAAGCTTCGACGTGAATTTCATTCGACAACGATATTCACGGCGACAGGATATTAAATTCGTGACAGTGTTCATTATCGTTGTATGTTTCTGAACGTACAATACTCGCGTTAATAAGTTTATAATTACGTTTGGTAGCCAGTTGGTATATCAAACGCAGATTGTTCGCCTCGGTTACAGAATACGCTGGAATCACGAGATCCTCGGCAAAGAGAATACGTATTTGTATATAATTATTCTGTTTCCGAGTTGCGTCAAGCTGTATCGTATTTAACGTGACAAATGCAAGCCTGCGTTTGTTCCACGTCGATCTCCATATCTCCTTTCGTTTCAACGCCACAGCTATCGATTTGTAACGCGTTTCTAAACGAACTGTAGACGTAAATAATTAATAACTACATCCACGTATTTTATACATTTACGTATACGTTTTACCTCGTTCGTTTCTTCGCGTCGCTTACGCACGTTAATTGGCATACGTTATGTAAAAATCTACCAACCTTCGACGAGCTGAATCCGAGCGTATTTAATTCGAGGATTTTCATTCGAGAAAAGAGGTAGGTAGCTTCGTTTCTTCCGGGTATATATATTTTATCAATATTCACGATAACAAGCAAATCGGAACATTTAAGCCAAATAAATAAATAAATAAAACGTTTATTGCAACAGTCTGTTGAATTTCCAAAATTTCCAAACAATCGCGACACTCACCGTTTCCAGAGTTGTGGATGGCTTTGATCGCTTTCTTCAGCTTCGTCAGGCCATCTCTGTCGAAGTCCAACGTCTGCAACAATTACGTAAAAAAATTAGGTAAACTTCGTTCGACTCGTAATTCTTCTTATTGCGCGATGTGGATCGTACGGTTGAGTGAAAGGAGACACGCGCTTCTCCTTTATAATCATCGAACAATGAAAACAGGGTTACGCGCTGCTTGTTTCCATTGTGTCGACGTGTTACATTAAAAGTCAATTAATTGAGACCGACACCGTTGGCCTTGAATCTTTTAAACCGCTCAAGTACGACGACGTAACACTAAGTGATTTATGTTTGACTCGCGGCAAACGTAACAGGAGAGCCGAATTCGATTCCACTTTGGACGGTGGATTTAGCGCCTGTGTTTTCTATTTAGAGACGCGCGGCAAGAGAGAAATTTTGCTACGACTGTAGCGGAATGCATTTAAACGAATTTGTATCATCGATCACTGGCAAAAAAAAGATGGAGTATCATCGGATGATATTTCGTTCGTTAGTATCTGCTTTATCTTAATTATACGCGTATACACGATAACGTAGATCGCATGTAGATAACGGCATTACCGATAATTAGTACACGTTCATGGACGACGTGTAAGACAATTAATCGTACAATTTTTCGCTATCGATAATGCTTGTCGGTAACAAAAATAAAAATCGAACCGTCGACGATGATTATTGACGTAGTCGAAGGAAATCTTAATCATTCACGATGATGGTTATTACTCGGAATTGTATCCGATTTATCGACAAGTAGCTTCGATTTAAATAAAAAAATTATGTTTCAGAAAATGGATCTTGCGCGAGAAACGTTTAAAAGAACCGTTATTTTGGATGTCTGATTTTAACCAACGCTCATTCGCACGTTATAAATGCACGATTTCTAAGCGAACAGAATCTCGACCGAATTAATCTTCGTTACTCTCGAATAAAATTCATCTTTACGTTTTCGAAAAATTTTACCCGCAAATGTGATTTCTATGCGTATTATCATTGTACCATTGAGAACGAATAACGGCACGAGCTCTTTCTTCTTTTTTTTTTTTTTTTTTCTTTTTTTCTTTTTACTGCAGTCAACCGATACCAAATTATCCGACGTCTTATCGTTATTGACTTCTGTTTCAGTTTCCGGCCCATAATTTGCAGTATCGCGAATCGTTCGTTTTATTTCGGTCGAACGCTGCGATGACCTGTGCGAACGATGGCTCGAAAACGTTTCATCGTCAAGTGCTCTCCATTGTACGAAACACCCAATTTTCTCGCGATTTCTCTTAATGAAATACCTTCTTTGTACACTGTAATAATGGCATAGCCGAGCTCCTTATACCAATCCTCTTGGGCTCTGTGCTACTTCGACTTCGCGCTCGAACAATATTTTTCAACGAGTTTCCTTGTCCGTTTCGAAAACGAAAAAGTTTTATTTTATTTTCTTACTTTCCCACAAGGAATCACGCCGCGCCCGCTTCTACGTGTAATTCTGTATGCACGTATACAACTAAATCGCTAATACTTCTTGCACCATATGCTTCTATATATACACATATTATATACAGTAGATATAAAGAGGGAAAAGTAAAGACTACGCTAACGGTAAAGGCAAACGAAGCAAAGAAATCATAAAGATAGAAAGGATTTATCGTGTACGCTGAAACGTATATCATAAAATATGAATTTTCTCTGCAATACGGAGAACAGCGAAATTCAATATTTACAATCCGGTTCAGCACGAGATTCCATGGGAAAGGCAGTTGTTCATCTGTACATCTCGTGCTCTGGTACAAACGCAGCCAGATGTATTTTTCATATATCAAACGATTTGATCAAAACTCGGAATTATTTCGGCCGCCTTTTCCGCCTCTTTGTACGATACGTACAAAGACGAAGTGGACGTACGTCCAGTGGACTCGAGCGATCAGAAATTCCATGCGAACCGTCGCCGACTGAGACTGCGCAGCCCACAGCGCCAAGTAACTTGCAAAATACACACGGAGCTACGCGCGCGAGTCTGATTTCACGTACAGTAACACGGAGGATGGGAATAAAAATTCGCCCGGCAGGCAACAAACAGTTCCGCCGGTTCGATCAGGAAATTGCACGGGGATCCTCTGACGGTGCTTGTAAGCAGCTGGCGAGGATATTGCCGAGGTCGAGTACGCAGCATCGAGGACGCCGCGAAAGGCCGGCGCGCCGCCAGGAGGAAAAGCAACGACGACGACGAGAAAAAGGAATTGCCGTGCGCGCGGAGCGAAGCAACGATACATTTTATCGGCTCACGCTCCGTCGAGCAGAAGATTCGCCTATCTTCGTTCCACGCGCTTCTTATCGAGCGATTTTTACGTTTCGCGCCGCGCTTTCACCATTTTCAATAAACCCGTACGCGAACAAGCAGAACCGTGGAAAGGGCAGAGAAAGATAGTCGGCGATGCAACGAAGCAGGTTGCGAATACAGCGGCGCTCGCCACTCTTCCAACACGGAAAACTCAAACGCGTACGCGTACGCGTACAAGCAATTTAGCTTTGGCGAACGAAGGTCGGTGGATTCGATATGAATCCTACTTCATTTTTCGTTTTCTGCCTGTCGATGCTGTAGGATTCAAAGAACGCGGCTCTAAACTCGAATCCGACACCGGTCTCGATCCGGTGGTAATTACAGATTTCCATCGCGCTCTTTAACCGTTTGTTCGAGTCCCAAGCAGCACGATCGCGTTGTTTAGATTTTGCGTCGAAATGTCGCAGTACATTTGAACGCTACACGGACGACTGACGGTATTTTGTATTCCACCGTTATATTTTCAATAATTTTTATTGAACAAAATTTAAAATATTTATAAACTAATAATACGCATATATAATAATATAGATATATTTTATAAAATAACAAATATAACGAGCGCTATTGCGCTGCTTGTTTCTCTTCGCAATCGATTAAGACAAGCGCTATCGCGGTGTTCGAGATTTTTCGACCCTGTTTTTTCAAAGACCCCTGGGACTCAAATGGTTAAAACAGATTGCACCTACTTTATCGTCCGATCGTGGCGATCGTCGTCGATCGCGAAACTTTTTTCACGTCTCGCGCTTATCGTTCGCTTTTCTCGCCTGTAATTTGCCTGCGAGATTTGCTTGCACGCTTTCTCGCGCGGTTTCGCGTCTCTTTCGAATCCACGCTCTTCCTTGTCGTCGAAACGATCACGCTTAAGAGGTAACCGCACTCCGCGCATCACTTCGGACAAAACTCGCCGAGAACGCATCGATTTCTACGGCTGAATCAATCGCCACAAACCACGTTTTCGAAAGTATAGCGGAAAGTAGAGCTCCTCCTGCATGCGTATTTCTTATATTCACGGATTTGAAAAATGCCATGGCGTGGTTGTCGAACTTACCATCCGATGATATTATTATTCTTCGAACTTTCGACACGTCGTCGATAAAAATCATCGGATTTCAGGCCACGATCGGTATCCCAGATAACGAAAAAGACGACTAGGTTTCCAAACAGACAGACAGACAGACAGCCACGCGCTATAGTATTTCAGATGAACGCTAATAAAAAAATGTTCTTCGTTCGTCGAGAAACGTTACGCGTGCGTTTAATACGAGCGATTATAAAATGCTTTTTCGTTCCAATTTCGCGAATTCTACTTCGTTCGCCACATTCGAGTCGAGGTATCATCTAAAGGTACGTGCTCGAATTGCTGCGATCTTAACTCGACGGTGAAAGAAGCATACACACGGCTTTATATTAGACTGGCTCTTGTATACTCTGGATGAAAATTTTATTCGAAGTTTCTTTCGCTAGCAATCGCCTTCCTAGGATGGTTCCGGTTGATAAAAGAAGAATCTGTGCAAAGTACGAGCTCGTTCGAGTAAGAGGAAAGCGCGCCCTGGAACCCCAAACGCTAAACTCTACTTACGTAAATGCACGAAAAAGTCGATCATCTTCCAAGTTACCGATTATATCGAAAAAAACATGTCGGATTATATGAAAAAGGTCGTAGATTTAGACAGAGAGCATCTTTTATATTCTGTTACTTCCTTTCCTTTTTTTTTTTCCTTTTCGAAGCACGGAAAGAAGAAAGAAAGAAATAGGAAAAAAGCTAAAAGTAACGTGTAATTTTGATTCCTATCCCTGAAGAATCATCCCGTTTAAAGAACATTGTACGAACGTTCGTTGTACAAAAGAATTGTGTTCGTTAGTGGACTTTTCCCTTATACAATCGAGCTGGTATTTTTCACGGCTCGTTCTCTCGTTAATCGACCCTGAAACCCAAAACCTTGGAAAGAATTTTCATCGAGAATAAATAAGAGGCGTTCTAGTGTATACATATTGAACTCGATTCCATCGCTACGATAGAGGCGCGCGCTCGTGCAATCCTTATCGATCCCGATGATAGCAGCGTACGAGAGAAGTTTCGAATGAAAAAAAAAAAGAAAAAAGAAAACGAAAAAAGAAAGAAAGAAAAAAAGAAGAGAAGAAGATGGCAATTAAACTCTCGATTTTATATGTGAATGTATAGGAACGCGATGAATCTCAGAGGCGAACGCTTCGCTCGGTGGAGTATCTGAAATTGAAATCTCGTTTCTGTATACGAGCTTGTCTATCTCTCTGTTTAACCAGTGACATCGTGAGATGTGATTTTTTTGAAATAGAAATTGCAGGAAGGTGTTTAACTTGGATTAGAACGTTTCATGCCGCGTTATAACCACGACAGAGAAAGGGAACATAGGAGAATCGTGTCAAAATTTAGTAGTCGTATTCCTATTGAAAATTGGATTATAATTTAATTCGGTCAGTTTCGATTAATCTGCTTTGGCCGAAGGATAAAACTGTTTCGCTTGGGAATTTATCGGACGATAAACAGCGAATAAAATTCGACGGACGGTTGGTATGGAAAATTGCAAATTGCGGAATTTTCTGACCAAGATATATTTTACAGCGTGTAGATAAATTTTACGCGCATATTATTATTATTAAAAAAGAGGGAAAAATGAAAAGGAATTGAAACATCGTTCATACGACGTTCTTATTATTCACCCTATATTCCATCCAATCGTAGAAAACGTTTTGCAATTTTGCCTGTGAAACATTCTACGTTTAAACGTTTCAAAATTGATCCAATTTCGGTATTTAACCCGACTTTGCAAAATGACACGATGAGTGAGCAATCAGAAAGCGAGAAGCTACAAATTACTTAGAATTGCTAAACTTTGTGAATCGCGCCTTGTAAATGTTTCATTTATAATTTCTAAATTTCTAATATCAACCTATTTTTTTTTTTTTTTTTTCAATTAAAGGCAAGGTAAAATTCCAAGTACACTTATCTCTGTACTCGTGTCATTTTCTTACGATGAATAATCTTAGCGGACAGTAAATCGTTTACTTTCGATACAAGTAACGCATTCGAGACACAAAAACGTGGATACATCTGAAAGAATATCTGTTGTTCGAGTTGCTCCACGTTAAATCGACTTGCCCGTTATAACCGAAATAGTCGCGCGTTTCAGAGGGGAAACAATGATATTAATTAATTCAACGACTTCCTGACTGACATTAATTAACGCAAGAAAGCCGCGTTTAAGTCTTCAATTAACTATTTTAATTGGTTGGTGGTGCGACAAAAGACGTGAACGACGCGTCGATCGTTAACCGACCGATGGCACCATGTTAAACAGTAAATTAACTCGCCAGTATAGTCGTAAAATTTCTTAATTACCGCGTGACGATAAGAAGATGCGTTTGATAAGAAGAGTGTTTGGGGCTTCGAGGATCAACTGCCTGATAAATGTAAAATATGAAATCAACCTTTTCTCGAGAGTTCTAGTACGAAACGTGAGAAGGTTGTATTTACGAGCAACTTGGATATAGTTAGCGGAAGAGATACAATAACGACGTTGTAGTGGAAAGCTTTTATTCTCAGTTTTACCATACTGAGCTATTTAAGCAGTTAACTGTTGCGACCTCTTTGAAAACTTTGAAAAGCTTGTACTTAAAACGCGTGACAAAAGGTAAGCGACGACGAGTATACTCGTCGAACACAGAATATGCGTGGCTCTTATAACATAGAATTAAAATGTAACGAAACGATCGTTTCATTTCTTCGTTTTATTACCGACAGAGCTCGTCGCAATACGAAATATCGCCGTTTCTTCGCGACGAGTATACTCGTCGAAAGCAGCTAACCGGATAAACGCAATACATCGTTTGAACGTACAGTTGGTAATAGAAAAATAGTAAATTGAATAGAATCCACGGATTAGAAAAGCCTAAAGAGCGTTTAACATATTTTGGGAGAAGCTGTTTTTAAATTACGCTCTGCCGTAAGTTGCAAATTTGTAAACACTTTGATTGCGCTTTTTGCGTTCGACGTTACGTCGCTTCCCGATGAAATATCTGCAACCTGTGCTTTAAAACGATCGATAGGGATTCTAGAACCATACTTTGCAGCCAATTCAACCTTGACCAAAATGTACTACTATAGACCCTTCTAGGTTACATTCTATTTGTTAAGGTTAACGTAAAGTTAATCTCGGGTACATGCAAAAATTCTAGTCTTTTTTTTGTCCAATCTTCTATCCGTACACGATCGATCATATCGTAAATCAATGTTCGAAATATTTTCCGCCGCTTTGTACAACTTTCTCGAGTCTTCGTGGTAAAAAAATACGAAATTGGGACATTTTCGTGCTTCTGTAACGTTTCGAAAGTGCTTGCCAGCCAGAGTTACGCATGCAGACCCGGTCAAACGATCGGTTCCAAAATTGAATTCAAAATTGTACATTCGTCGTTACTCCTCTCGTTCGTCCAACTTTATGTAAATTTCTCTATCAATGAAAATTGACAAATCGATTAATCAGGTGATATAAGATTGTACATAAAGTTAGAAGAACGAAAGAAACAACGGCGGATGTACGATTTTAATTAAATTTTGAAACCGGTCGTTCGAACAGGCCTGATAAGGTTCGTGTTAAGGACAGAGACCGGAGCTATGCGCAACCCGACGTTATCATCGTCGCGCATCGTCCTGCTGGCTATCGTTTTCCAAGATTATTGTCATCGCTCACGAAATCTCGCTCTGAAACTACGTTTGGAGCAACTATAACAATTATCCGAACCATCTGTACCGGTTCAAACCGGTAAAGTTAAAAAAAATAGGAGGCCGACGAAAGACGTTCTCTCCCGAGTTTGTCCGCAAAGTCTTCCGAGAAAATTGATCGCTCGTTGGGAACGACGTAAGACAAACGTGGAAACTAGGAAAAATGCGATGTTTAAAAAGAAAATTTCCAGCTAACATCATCTATATATATATATGTAAATTCTATAGAATTCAAACTACCCGCTAAACGATATTTTTACTTTTACCTTGTTTTATTACAGTGTCATTTTGCTGAATAGATTAGATCACGAGAGAAGAACGGTAATTTAGGACTTGGAAGATCGATTCTCGATTTCCCAGGTAAAATTTGTATTAGATTTGTTGTTATTAATTGTTATTGTATTCAATTTAATTATTCCCAAAATAAAATCGATTTACCAGAATCGATCGTCCGATTTACCCCAAGAATTTACATTATTATTTATATTTATATTTAATCTAATTATTCGCAAAGTAAACTCGATTTTCCACAATCGACCGTCTGATTTACCCCAAGAATTTAAATTAGTATTTATATTTATATATATTCAATTTAATTATTCCCAAAGTAAACTCGATTTTCCAGAATCGACCGTCTGATTTACCCCAAGAATTTAAATTATTACATATATTTATATTTAATTTAATTATTCCCAAAGTAAACTCGATTTTGCAAAATCGATCGTCTGATTTACCCTAAGAATTTAAATTATTATTTATATTTATATTTAATTTAATTATTCCCAAAGTAAACTCGATTTTGTACAATCGATCGTCTGATTTACCCTAAGAATTTAAATTATTATTTATATTTATATATATTTAATTTAATTATTCCCAAAGTAAACTCGATTTTGCAAAGTCGATCGTCTGATTTACCCTAAGAATTTAAATTAGTATTTATATTTATATATATTCAATTTAATTATTCCCAAAATAAAATCGATTTACCAGAATCAACCGTCTGATTTACTCCAAGAATTTACATTATTATTTATATTTATATTTAATTTAATTATTCCCAAAGTAAACTCGATTTTGCAAAGTCGATCGTCTGATTTACCCTAAGAATTTAAATTAGTATTTATATTTATATATATTCAATTTAATTATTCTCAAAGTAAACTCGATTTTCCAGAATCGATTGTCTGATTTACCCTAAGAATTTAAATTATTATTTATATTTATATTTAATTTAATTATTCCCAAAGTAAACTCGATTTTCCAGAATCGACCGTCTGATTTACCCTAAGAATTTAAATTAGTATTTATATTTATATATATTCAATTTAATTATTCCCAAAATAAAATCGATTTACCAGAATCGATCATCTGATTTACTCCAAGAATTTACATTATTATTTATATTTATATTTAATTTAATTATTCCCAAAGTAAACTCGATTTTGCAAAATCGATCGTCTGATTTACCCTAAGAATTTAAATTAGTATTTATATTTATATATATTCAATTTAATTATTCCCAAAGTAAACTCGATTTTCCAGAATCGACCGTCTGATTTACCCCAAGAATTTAAATTATTACANTATATTTATATTTAATTTAATTATTCCCAAAGTAAACTCGATTTTCCAGAATCGACCGTCTGATTTACCCTAAGAATTTAAATTATTATTTATATTTATATTTAATTTAATTATTCCCAAAGTAAACTCGATTTTCCAGAATCGACCGTCTGATTTACCCCAAGAATTTAAATTATTACATATATTTATATTTAATTTAATTATTCCCAAAGTAAACTCGATTTTGCAAAATCGATCGTCTGATTTACCCTAAGAATTTAAATTAATATATATACTTATATATATTTAATTTAATTATTCCCAAAGTAAACTCGATTTTGCAGAATCGACCGTCTGATTTACCCTAAGAATTTAAATTATTACATATATTTATATTTAATTTAATTATTCCCAAAGTAAACTCGATTTTGCAAAATCGATCGTCTGATTTACCCCAAGAATTTACATTATTATTTATATTTATATTCAATTTAATTATTCCCAAAGTAAACTCGATTTTGCAAAATCGATCGTCTGATTTACCCTAAGAATTTAAATTATTATTTATATTTATATTTAATTTAATTATTCCCAAAGTAAACTCGATTTTGCAAAATCGATCGTCTGATTTACCCTAAGAATTTGAATTATTATTTATATTTATATTTAATTTAATTATTCCCAAAGTAAACTCGATTTTGCAAAATCGATCGTCTGATTTACCCTAAGAATTTACGTTATTATATATATAAATGCGTTCATATATGCGTCGCTGCTACTGTACGCGAATGTCGTCGATCCTGCTGAATAGAAGGGGCAAGATGGAACCTTCCTTGCTGACGTCGCGTCGGCGTCGACATCGGTTGGCACATCTAGTCTAGGCGACGGGGATCGAGAGGACTCGTCGCCGATGAGAAACAGGGAAAACGTGAATTCCGCGAGAAACAATCGCCGAGCAAAGTGTCGTGTCAGCGTAACGTGCTCGACGATACGCGGTGTCCGCTGTATCTTGTCGCTGGTGCGATCGACTGGTACGGCTCGAAAGGTAGGGAAAAAACAGAAGGGGAGGGTAGGGGTGGGGAGGTTTGCTCGTTACTCGTAAAATACGCGCGTTCCTTCTCGCCATTGTGCGTTGCTTTATCCAAAGCTATCTGATATTTATCGTCGTACCTCGTGTCGCCGGTTATTCAATTCAGCGTTACGAGGGAACACGTGCAACGTTTAATTATCGCCGCACACGCGGTCCCTCGTACGCGCACTTAGCGTTGCAAACGCGCTATCAACGGCTCTACGCGAAACGATTGCACGCGCCAGAGAAATTAGGCGCGCGACGTACGATGAACGTACGCGTCTTGCAGCGTCTTGTTGGTGGAAAGCCGTGACATGGACAGAAACATGCTGCGTACGATTCGTATCGAAACGACGTACAGACGTAGGTGTTTCGCCAGTTAACCGCGGAATTTAGTTTTCAAAGTCTCTTACGAGCTGTGTGATCGACGCTCTGGGATCCTATGATCCGACAAGCAGGTTGCCTGAATCGCCGCGTATTTTTGCAGCCATCGATTAGATTCAAAGGGTTTTTCGATCTTTCGCGCGACTGGAATATTCCATTGTTCCGGAACGTCTGTGGTTTGTCGGCGACAAAACTTTTCAACGTGATTCTTTACGTCGACCAAAGAGTTAAAAATTCGAACGAACTTTCCGACGAGTGTAATATTTTAGTAAAAATTCACGAGCGTATTTAAAGAAACTTCTGGTAACATTTGTCAGCGTGATGCGTTTGAAAACAATTTTCCCGATGGAGAGGTACCGAGCAAAATTTATCGTTTCGTTAAATTCTTTAAAAATCGGAACGATCTCTCCGAGCGACCGATGTTATACATCAACCGAACCGAAATATTCCTTTCGATTGACGCGTGTACACGTCGAACGCGGTTAACTGGTTGAGAAGAAACGAGAATTTTGTTGCGTTAGTATCGCTCTATTACCGTTTTACAAGATCGAAAAATCTTCCGACAGGCAGATTTTTGTGCTTACATTGGCACACATTGCCGCGAGAATATCTTTGGAAACGAACCGACTGATCCAACAATAGGAAAAATTGCGACGAAAGAACCGAATTAGCTTTCCATATGCAACATCGGTGGTTTGACGTCTTAAAACGTATCGAAGCGATATGCTAGCGAACCTGGGACGTAAATTTACGTAATGCAACGTCGGTTCATAAATCGATCTCTGGTTTCTATGATTCGAAGAGAAACGAAGAGTTGAATCGCGAGTTGAGTGAAACCGTAATAACCGTGGATAAAATCAGGACACACTGAACCGACACAAATATATATGCAGATATTGGAAAATTGTGCTGCTGTTAAACGCGACATCTGCAACGTGGAACTATCAATCAGCGACATGATCATAGAGCGTTCTGTGTGCAACGAATAAAGAAAAGGAACACGATGTCGAAGATAATCACAAGGATATTCTCGCATCGATCATTCCAACAGAATATTATCAGCCTTTGTAAAGAAATTAAGCCACTGAACGTAGAGAAATATTAATAATAATCTTCGCGCTGTTATTATCATTATTAATAATAATAATAAAATCGAGGAATCTTACACCGAATTTCTTCAAATCGCTTTTCTGTTTCTACCGAATCTATTGAATTGGCAACTAAGTGATTGCGGATTTTGTCAATGCCACCTAACGACAAAATCCGCAATCACTTAGTTGTCAACTCGATAGTTGCACATTTTAACGTAAGAAAGACTATGGAAACTTTGTTTTCTAAAAACTGACGGTTAACAAATGTTCGATTTAAATATTAAAAAAAAAAAAAAAAAAAAATTGAAAGTAGCCTGGGACATTTTATTTACAATTTAACGTCCATCAGAAAAATCATCTCCGTTCATTGCTGTTGTCAACGACTCTGTCAATGGACGGTTACGAAACATAGTTGTAGGGTCTCTACGTCCTACCAAAGTCTGCCAAAATTCGAGATGCCTGGCGTAAAGACTGGAAAGCGAAAAGAGAGCCAGCTCGAATTGTGGCAGGAAATTTGTAGCATTAACACGTGGTCGGCAGCAAAACTCGGTCGATAATAATGGAATTTGTTCAGCCGAGACTTAACAGACTTGTCGATACGCTGAGAATTAAATCGACGGACTTTCCTTTGGTCGCGCGTTATCTTGGAGAGCGGCTGTTCGCCGAACGAAGACGTCACTCGAGGTATAATTGGAAAGTTGGAATGGAAACGTTCGGATCGATGAACGTTCCTATTGTTCATACGACGCGTACAGCAAGCGAGCCAGAGTCGCTGAACAAATTGAATAAAACAGAAGACAGAATGACAGAAACTCGATGAGTCTACCGCCAGCTTCCGTATCCGTACGCGCGTATGAAACAACCTACGAAATTAAATATTAAACGTACAGTGACTCGCGACGGTATTTGGACGTTTGTTATGGGAAACTTTTATCGAGATACGTGCGCGTACGTTGAGTCGTAGATTTTATAGAATGGCAATTTGCAGACATCTGGAAAAATTAAAAGTACACGTTTCCTGGTATGGGAAAATTGTCTACCTTTGAACGAAAGTCGTTTGAACGATGCCAAGAATAACTTGATCGTTGCTTCTGTTCTATTTACGAACGGAACTTTATTCCTCGTTCGGATTTAATAGGACAACGAATGATTATATATAGACAGTTTCTGGTCTCGTCTCGTCTGTTTCGCTTTACTTCGTAAAACCGTGAAATTAGCATGGTTACTTTTCTCAAACCTACTCGCTTCATCGTGGATACGAAACGTCATAAGAAATTACAAATTGTAATTCACGGCAATCTCTCTTGAATGGTGACGTTATATTTGTAAATAATTAATTTCGATTAATTAATTAGATTAATTTGGTTATTTTAATACAGCGTATTTATACCTGTCCCAGTTACAAGTAATTTACTTTCGTTTTCTGTTTAAACTCTTTACACCAGTTTCTCCAGGTCCGGTGGACCGGTTACAAAATTTAATTAAAAATCGTACGTTCATCGTTATTTCTTTTCTTCGTCTAACTCAATGTAAATTCTTACAACGAAATCTTGAAACCGGTTGTTTGACCGGCCTGGTAAGGTTACTGTTAAACAGCAAACGTCTCACTCGCTCTCTTTCTCTCTAAGCGACTATTTAAACCATCGTTTATTCAATAATATCCGACATTGTACGTATGTAACGATATAAAACAGGGTTGAAGTAACGTTAAGAAGCGAAAAGGAGGAAATAAAAAACAAAAGATTGGGAACAAGCGAAGAAACGTAGGGCAGTTCGTTTAACGACGATTCGATTCATCCTCGACGAGTTAAGCGTTTAAGCAGATTAAAGAGAGCAGATTTCGTCGAACCAGGTTGCGGTATGAATGGATTAAAACTTCTTATCGGCGACTAAATACCGTGGCGTTTCCATGGCACGCGTTTCTCTTTTTGCGACGTCTCCCACCCGTTAAAACACGGCTGACAAACGCGATTACGTTTTCTAATTTTAGTTGCACGCGCGCAGCAACTAAAACAACGCGACTGTTCGCGTACATAAGGATTTCCCAGCCGCGCGAGACACGCGACGATAGCAAGTGCATTTAGCGTGTTAAACGCGTTATTTCGCTACCGAAACTGAGCTGCGTCTGTCGAACGTCGTCGTTCTCTGTGTTTACTTCAGTCTCGAGTTTCGTTATCCACGAGAAGGACGTTGAACGAACGCGATCCCTTCGCGTTGGACGAACTTATCTCGCGTGCCTGGCCTCGTCGAACGATCTGCTGCACGCTGAAACGCGAATTTGTAATTCGAGCCGTCCACCTATGTTTATACTTTTGTGGCTATCGCCACAGCGATACGCCATCTTTTTACGAAAATCTATCGTCGAATGGCTGTTTCGTAGCTTCTCAAATCGCGCATTCAGTGGGGCAAAGTTCGAAACTGTAAGCTTGCAAGTATTTGTTTCGATACGTACGTACGTACAAAATCTCGATTATCCGAAGCTTTATGAACCTATTTCGCGTAAACATGATGCGACGCTCTGTTTTCGAGAAGATCGAGTTTGAAAATGTACAATGTCAAGTATGCTCGAACATGTGTAATTCCGGACTGGACAAAACGAGGAAAGTGGGATAATTCGGGTTCGATAAACAGGTTGTAGGACCCTTTCAAGCTCTGACGGGTGCCAGTCGTGTTGTCTGGCATTGAAGTAAGTAGCCACGATAGAAAATTATTTCGATTTCGAATGAATAATAAGAAATAAAAATAAAGCTCGAAAAATGTAACACGAAATAGGAATTTTAAAATAAAAAACCAGCCATTTTGACCGATGTGGCAGTTTTAGTGTTAAAGTGTAAAATAAAAATTGTACGAGAAACACGAAGCAAGAAAGATAAATTCTATCGCGAAACAGATTAGACGCAATGAGGCAATCGACGTGCAATCGATGCAGAAATCGCGTTTCGTCTCGAAAAGCCGCGTCGTCGCTCTCTAATTGGAAACTTACGAAAAGCGACGACGAGGCTGGCTACCGGCACAGGGAAATTGATAAACGTGGCCCACATCCGGAACTGACCTCACTTACGTTCTCGCTGCGCCAATACAACGGCAGGGGTAAACCAATGGAACAGGTTTTCGCGTTGCTCTCAGCCAATGAACCTCGCTTACTGGTGCGCTCGTTCCCAAACGCGTGAGTAAACGTTTTTACGAACTTTTCCATACGAACACTTCTTCGCGAACCTTCGTTTCTCATCGTTCTGTACGTTTTCAAAAAACACTGGAAACTCGCGACTCTCGCGTTAACCCGCTATCGACATATAAATTTTAAAGTTCGACGGAGCGACACAAACGGAGCGTCTAAAAGCAACTTCGCTCGGAACTGACTCTGACTGTTCTGAACGCGTTAGGAAAAACTACAACCTCGAGTCCCCCGGCAATGCCATGTAGCAGCGTGGTCAGCATTATGAAAAACGTACCTGCGGTGTAATACAAAGGAATACAAGGCGCAAGTCTCTTTCGAAAACATCCGAATATACTAGAAAAATACGTAATAAAAGATTACAGGTATCCGTTTAAGAGGGTTTACTGCCGTTTTAATCTCTTCAAATCCTCTTAAGGTGATGGCAAAATTAGACAAAAGCGCAGTAAATGGCACTGTCAATACCGTGTCACTTTTGTCCGAAACTTTTAATTTTACTTGTTGAAATGGATTTCACTTCGAGGAAAACTCTACATCTTTTCTAACGTTTAGTTTTCTTAATACTCGAAGCCATTAAGTATTGTTTAGCGCAATCAATTTGAAGGGCCTCGTAGCCTTTCTAGGAACATGCCATGGTAATGCAACGGGATTCGGAGAGGCTAGTTTTCGTAACTGTATAAATACCCATAATAGAGCCCTGGATTTGAAGCTCTTTCGTAAAGTAACTCTGCCAGCCCGAGGATCCAGCCTACACATTGTACTTATACTTAAATTTACCGAAATATATTTCTATTATACATTCGTCCGCGTATTGTCCCTCTTTAACCTTAAACCTTAACGGTAGAGTTGCGGAGTAACGAAGCAGTCAGCTGTTGCGACCTCTTTGAAAACTTTGGAAAGCGTATACCTGCAATGTGTGGCCACAAATAAGCGACGACGAGTACGAGTACGAGTGACGTACACTTGTCAAAAACAGCTAACTGGTTGAGGGTAAGCAAAGTTAGGTAGGACACCGTGTATATTACATATAATATAATACGATATAACGTATAATTGTGAACATAACAGAGTATGCCAAGTTGATCCAGCATCATCCCCATCTTCGGCTACATGATTTATGTTTGTGTGATAAATTATCTCTAAACTTATTAAGCGTCTTGTCGTACGTTTCGGTCGGTAAGGGCAACTACTACCTGGTGCTTATTTATCCCATAAATGGTACGCTATTACCAGCACTGGATAAAGAAAAACATACATATCCGCTTCGATGCGTCGTTTATGGCACGTTATAGAAATATATTATTTTTCGTAACTTCGATAGGCTGGTCTCCGGCCTTTACAAATGTAAACAATCTTGGAACGTTCTACCGTTACACTTTATCAGGCGAATCTCAGAATACGGCGGTGTAATTCGACCTGCGTTTCGTAAAATATACATACCATTATATCGAGAGTTTCAAGCTACACAATTTTTTGCGTTTTAGAATTTTTACAATCAAACTTTCTCGACGTATTCTATCGTCCTGACACCCTGTCAGGCGAATCTTACAATACGGCAGTGTAATCCGATCTGCGTTTCGTAAAATATACATACCACACATCGAGAGTTTTAAGCTATAAACCTTTCGTGTCTTGGAGTTTTTACAATCAAACTTTCTCGACATATTCTATCGTTCTAACGCATATCGAGGAGACACGGATATCAAATGTTCAAGATATTGATACATCCAAGAACGAAAGAAGAAAAGAAAGAAATAATAAATAAATAAATAACGTTAGAAAAATCGATCGTTTCCATGGAAATAAATCGCAATTAAATCGCGTCATGGGCAGCTTCCGTTCCGGTTGTAATGGGCCACACGAACAGGAGAGCGAGATTCGACCGCAGAAAGGTGTTTCATTCAACGAGGCTGGCCGCGAGCAACCAGACAAGCTTTTTCAGCTTGCTGTCCACTCGTAAGAACCGCGAGCGGTTGTTAAGGAAAATAGGCTTTTCTCTCCGCGGATATTTCCGTCGGCCATGCGAATCTGCAGCTACTCGTATTTGATATTTGCACACCACGGCGCTCCACGGATCTCCTTGTCTCTCATGCTATTTACACGCAAAGTTCTACAAGCGTATGTAACATAAGAATTCGTTTCTATACCGTAGAATATTGGTACGTAAGTTAGCGATAAGCAGCGAATACGATGTAAGCCGGAAACCATCGTGAGTCATTCTTTCGCCTTATAAGGAAATACTAGATGCACTATAGTTTTTATTTTATATTACTTTTTATTGAATTATGTACGATTCGTTTTGTTCTATTGGAACGATAAATAAATAAATACAAAATTTCATAACCGGCTGTACGTATAATGGAATATTACGACACGATTAAATTGATTTCTAAAAATCAATATGCGACGATAAAGCTCTTGTTTTACGCGTTATTTCGCTGCTTCAATCCCTAACAAACTAATTTTGTCAAACATCTAACCACAATTATGTAACNAAAAAAAAAAAAAAAAAAAAAAAAAAAAAAAAAAAAAAAAAAAAAAAAAAAAAAAAAAAAAAAAAAAAAAAAAAAAAAAAAAAAAAAAAAAAAAAAAAAAAAAAAAAAAAAAAAAAAAAAAAAAAAAAAAAAAAAAAAAAAAAAAAAAAAAAAAAAAAAAAAAAAAAAAAAAAAAAAAAAAAAAAGAGAAAAGAAAAACAAATAGGAAAAAAGGAAAAACGGAAAAAGAAGAAGAAAAAAGTAACTATCCTATCGACGAGAAAACGTGCCATGAATCGTGAAACGAATCTGAAAGCAGTTAATTAAAGCGAGATGCAGGTCGGTAGGCTCGTAACAAGCATGCAATAAATGTTGACACGAAAAAGCAGATGAGTCACTGGAGGACCGTAGAGGGACCAGAGAGAATCGAGCACACTTTAGACCACTAAACCAGCTTCACGACCTCTCTCCGTCCTCTCTTCTCTTACTCGCTCCTATTCTCTCTTTCTCTCTCTAACGACAACCAGGTGAGGCAACTAAGAACGAAAGGAATTCCTGGCCGCGCGACCTTGGTAGGTCGTTCGTATCCGAGTCGTTTACCTGGACCGATTTGCAAACGTTGATGGAGGTAACCGCGATGCTTCGACTATGGCGGACACGCTCGACCTCTTTCAACGAGACGTATCAAAGCACGCGAAGGAAAATACGCTGGGCAAGAAGATATCTTAATATATCGTAGCGTAAGCCGTAGAGGATATTTATTTTTCCATTCATAGCATCCGGTTTACGAGCACAATCGCTCCTTGTCGTATGAAACGCTGAGCTTTACGGATATAATCGCGCGCGCATGTGTGTGTGTGTGTGTGTGTGTGTGTGTGTGTGTGTGTGTGTGTGTGTGTGTGTGTGTGTGTGTGTGTGTGTGTGTGTGTGTGTGAAGTTGGCGCCCCCAAGTGCAAATTTTCGTAAAAGAAACAAACAGTATTCCTCTGTTCACGATTCGTCGAATTAAAAACCCAGTTTGTTTGTGCATTCTTCGAGAAGGAAGAAAAAAAAGTTATTGTAGAATTAAAGAATTTGTCACGAGCACCGCCGTAAACATTTTTCGTCGTCGAGCAAGTGGCGTACGACTGTCTACGTTCGACCGATAAAAATGTTCGTTTGGCCACTTTCCAAAACAAAGTTATCAGCCACCGAGGCGAGTAATTTTCTCTAACGAAATTCGTTTTTATCTCTCACCGTTTCCAAGTTGTTGCTTGTCCCAGTTACGTCTGGCAACCCGTATAAACGCAAGTTTAAACTTTCTTTTGGCCACCGCTTTGCGTATTTGGTTACAACATCGCACGCGCAATTGCTTCGATATTTCGTTGGACCGGCGAAGCGCGCTTTGGATTTCCAACATTGAGTCGACTGTTTGCAGAGATTTTAATCAGAGTAAATGAAACAGATTATGTGAATTTTTCGATCTACGGAAATTCCGTACGAGATGCGTATATACGCTGAATTGCGAATAACGAAGCACATCGGACATTTCGAAAATTCCAAATTGAAATTTCTGCTCGTACGGGGAAACAAGGTATCGCGTTACAGGGAATAGACAGGGAAGCAGTAAAACGTCGATGGAATATTTTTTCAAACCGTTGGTAAATCCACGACGTCTGATATCGAGTTTCACATTAGCACGTTCGATTACTATACGTCTGTTTTGTTATTTAGAAATTAGATTTTCTAACAAATTCGTACGCGTATCTTAGATAACATCAGAGGTGTTAACGTATATATTTTGAGTTTACTTTTTGTTAAAACAGCAAATTTCGTACGCATATCGTAGAATTAGAGCGAAACCAAAGAAAAATAAATCGATACCGAAAGCTTGTTTAACGGAGATTTATTAGTGTGATATAATCATTTAATTTACGGATTAAATTATACAACTTCCTGTGAGAAGATGTTAAAATTAAACGTATTGGTATCGCCACTATATATACGGTCAATGAAATAGTTTTAGTTTATTGTAATAAAATGAAAGATAAAAAAAAAAAAAAAGAGAGAAAGGAAAAAAGGAAACTAAAAAAAGACCGGAGTAATAAATATCTCTCATCGCGCACGTTTTCATCGAGACATAAATTTAATTTAATCGCGTTCGCATCGACAAATCGTATTCAAAATCATCGTTTGCAGTGGAAGTGTAAAAAAATCATGTAACGCGAAATTTCTTCGCGTAATAAACGCTGATAGAGCAGGTGCAGAATTTCCGCGCCACTGATTCCATTAAAATGCTTATTTCCGCTGGAATGTATCACGGTGGTCGGAACGAGCTGAATTTCAATGTTTGAATTTTCCAGGCGTGTACTATGTACGATTTAATCATTTATAGACATTGATTATTATTGTATTAAAATGCAACGTGCTGGAACTAACGCACGATATATACAATACGTATAATTCGTAATTGGGATATTTCCAACGTTGAATTTTTAACCTCGAACGATGCAAATATACGAGTTGCAAATAAGAGAGACGCAGAAATCGGTATCACTCGAGATGTTTCGTTCTATATTTCACGATTGGAACGAATTCGAGACGAGAACCGATTTCACCGAAGAAAATTAATATCGGAAATTGATCGTAGCGAATTGATAACGGAAGCGATGATCGCAAATCGATACAGTTTCCGTTACGATTTCGTATACAGACGAATCAAAGATCTGCGAATCCATTAGCTTCTCAGTTATCGACGGAGATTTGGCAAATGCTTAAAAATCAGATTTCTCATTTTCCAACGAGAACGCGTTGAGGTACTTGTGTATCGACTTCCTTACAATTTCTTTGAATATTCTTGGATACCTTATATGCGCGGCAGTGATTAATTCTTGCGTCGAAAGGTTTGTTTCTCTTCTTTCCGTTTCTATTTACCGACCGTTCTCCGCGGAATCTGACAAAATCGTCTTTCTTTATTTGGAAGCTGATCGAGTCCCACGCCGATTACAGGCTGTCGTTAAAGTCAAATGCTGCGCAACAAAATATCGATGCGTATTTATTCGCGTAGTATCATCCCCAGATACGAACATGTACGCTCAATTTTGTGTCGATAAAATACCGGTATTTTCGTATTTTCGGTTGATTCCGTTGTCCTCCTCGCTTCTGTATCATCCGAAATAGACGTTACGTTTCGATAATATTATTAACGCTAACTTTACCAGGCCCGGTCGAATACGACTGGTTTCAAAATATAATTCAAAATTGTACATTAATCGTTATTTCTTTCGTTCGTCTAACTTCATGTAAATTCTTCTACTAACAAAAATTAAGAAATTGATTAATATAAGAATTTACACAAAGTTAGACGAACAAACGAAATAACGATGAGACATTTTATCATCCGAAACTTTACCATCCAATTGAATTCTTGCGTTCTTTGCGTATTCCACGGCTTCTGTGAGTAAAATAGTAGAATAGTTGAAAAGAAGAAGATTACCCAAGGAGATACAAACGCGAGGAAGAAACGACGAGGACGCCAAGGTTAAATATCAAACAATTGTTCTTTTTACCGATAACCAAGAAATCTCTTGTTCTCTGGACAGAGAAGCTGAGATGTGCGCGAAGAATACGATTTTTCGAGTCTCAGAGCGTGTCTTGCTTTTCAACGATATCGTCTAATTGCGAAATAATTAAAAACTCGAGTCCATTTTGAAATTTTATCCGTAACATTAAAACGAAAATTGACAAAATCGTCTGTATAATTTCAGCGCTATAAGGTGAAACAAAACTGAAGGTACAACGAATGAAAATTTTCTTCTGAATTTTTATCTTTGGCTGTAAAACGCATATAAACTCGGTGTTAATTTTATTACGTTTCCGTCCGATATTTGATAGATTTTTCTTCCTTCTTTCGCTTTTATCAATCTGTGTGTACGCTGACCACCAACTTATCCAAAGTTTCCTCTCGAATATCCGTCCCCACGCGGATTTTATTCTTTTCTTTCCAATCCAACGATATTTCCTATAGATGGTTTTCCCTCGATCGTAAACTTTCCTCGCTGGAATTGGCCCTCGATCGGCTGCGAACACGAGGGCACGATGCTAGTCGTGATAATAATTCTATTCCGAAATCTTGAAACCAATATTTTTCGTTCTGGCGGCTGTACGAATCGAAGCATTGTCTGGCTGAAAAATCGTCCTTTTATCTTCCGTCTCAATTACGAGAGGCAGCAATTAAATCTACCCTTTGCAAAAATAATTTCGCTCAACGTATCCACGTTGGCACGATCGATGATTTCTCCGGAAATATCGAAGGAACGAGGCGGAAAATGTGTTTTTCCTCGTCCGTAATTACGCGCAGCACACTGTACGTACCTTAAGAAGGATGTAATGCGACGACGACGATGACGATGACGATGACGATGACGATCAACGAAATATTTATACGTAACGATCGTTATATATAGACAGCGCGTAAATATAAAATCGAGGAAAAGAAGACGATCGAGGAAAGAATCCGCGGTATCAAAGAACCCCTCGAGCCGGTTGAACAATTATCAAAAAATTATCTGGAGCGTGTTAATGTGTCGGCAACATGTAAACGACCGGTTACGCAAAATCCAATACGTGGCATGCTGCTTGAATTCATGTCGATGGAATTAGCTTACCGGCATTCCTCTACCGTCTTTGAGGGTAAGCACACGCAACATGCTTCCTGCAACTATTTCAATCGATACGCCGCACTCGAGTGAAAATCTTGTGGAAAGTCCGAGCCGCGTTTCCGCTCGAAATCGTTCGCTCGCTCGCTCGCGCGGATCTTCGTCGAGTCCGGAACCGACACGAAGCGTATTCCTATCGGGTGGACAAAACGCTTTTCGACGCGGTTACAAACGTAAAGATTGACGAATACAAAAAAAAAAAAAAAATTAAAAAATAATAAAAGAAAGACGTTAAACGCGGCACGCGATGGTTTCGCCGGATAATTTTCTTCTTGAAATTTTAATCGTTTAATTCCGATCTTTATCGTTTTAGTTCGTTTCCCAAAAATTTGTTACTTTATCCTTTTTTGCGTAATAATTTTTTAACGTTTATCTAGTTTTATACATATGTATATTAGATTAATTGGAAAGTTCTGTTTTCAATTTTATTCCGTATTTTACTATTGAACGAATATAATAAATAACGATACTATTTTGTTACTTTAGACGAGTAACAATTGTTAAAAAATTACTCAAAAGATAGCTAAGAGATGGATTCTTTTATTATATATAAATACAATTTTTTTTTTTTTAAAGCAAATTTTTGGATCAATTTGGAAATTCGAAGTGATTCGTTGGAACAAGTAGTTCGACGAGCTTCGAAGTAAAAGGTTAAACAAATGGGGTAGGTGTCTTGCGATGAATAGGCTAAGGGGGATGTTATAAATTATGGAAATAGCGGTGAAAATATTCCTGAACCCTTTGAAAAAAAATAAACGTTTATTTTTAACGCGGAAGGAAAGTTCATAATACACGGACAATGCATGTAATATTAGAAACGCGATGTCGCTGTTGCATCGCGTTACAAATTTTCCAACTCTCGAGTGTATGAAGATATTTGATTAAATCGTGTAAATTTTCCCAATTTCCGTGATTTTATTTCCAAGGACGAGATACGCGGAAAACGATAGAAATCGTCTAAGGGTAAAAATGGAAGAATTGGAAAAGAAAGTAAAGAGAAGAAATAAATTGCCAAATATCTGTGACTCGATGACATACGCAACGAAGTAACAAAATATAAATGGAAATACTTGGCAATTTAGCAAAAAATCTAGAAATTACTTGGCAAAAATTTCACTCGACGAATCGATTTCTTCTTTTTTTAAAAAACGGAGAGATCGATCGAAATCTGCCAACGACAGAAACTAAGAGACTCTTATAGAATGGAAAATAAATAAATCGGCAAGACGCACGCTGTATATCGTAGATTTGCTTTTCTTCAAAACCGAAACTACCAAACAGACAGAACTTTCAAATCAATCTAATACTGGCAAGCTTCGAGTCGTTTTAAAGTAAGAATACGCTTGTAATCAAACGCATGCAGAGTTGGTGTTTTACGGGATCACCGGTCTGCTAGAGCTAATTGCAGGATCCGATCGAAAGCAGGGAATTAACATTCCGCGGGTTTGCTTTAGCTGGAAAGCTTATTTTTAACCGGGGTTCGCGTTAGCCGCCAACGGAATTGAATTCCTGTTTTTACGTGACGCTGAGAGAGCTTATTTCCGATACGCCTTAGGTCCATTTACGATGGCTACGAAAAAGTATCTCTGCGTTGCGCCCTTGTTGTTTTCCAACGAAACGTGAAATATTAGCTTAGCAACTAAGCGGTTGAGGATTTTGTCATTAGGTGATATTCCCTAATAGACGCACCTTGGTACGTTACCAACGAAACGATACATCGCGATCTTAAGATACCCACGGTCAAAGAAGAAATTTCAAAGTTCAGAAACGGATATTATATAATAGTTAACAATCACGAAAACCCATTAATTACCCGATTAATAGATAAGAAGGGTCAGATCCGCAGACTAAAAAGGCAATACCCCCTAGATCGAAGCATCAGATTCAACTAGAATCAAACTCGCTAAAAACTTTTATAATCCAAGCTACAGAACCACGCCAAAAAAATTTACTGAAAATTCTGTAAAAGAATTGTTTGTAAATAATCGACTAAATAAAAAAGGAAAAAAAAAAATTAGGTGGTATTGACAAAATCCGCAATCACTTAGTTGCCAAGCCAAATAGATTCTACGTTTCACTCTCGCGATACAAAATTTTTCGTTTAGCAGTCGCGTGAAAAAAGTACTATTAACGTAATGGTACTATTAGCGTGATATATTTGAACTTGATTAACCCTTTGCACTCGAGAGGCGACTCCAGTGGCGAGCGAGAAGCGACAATCCCTGTTTATGTTAGATCTCGACATCTGCAATTGACGAGTGCAATATAGGTTGGTAAATTGGTTCCTTAGTTCTTTATGTTCTTTGTCAGGAAGTGTAAAGCGTTAGACTATAAAACGGAGATAAAATATTTAATTCCATATACCTCCGAAACTACGGTTCAGACAACGTCTCCAAATTTAGTTTGGGTTCGACGACCATGGCAAAAGTATTATAGTTTAGAAACCCTTGAAGAATGATTTCCGGAAGTGAAATTAGCTGAAACGAAGGTGAACTTGATTTTGAACTGTTGAAGAATCAGATCAATTATATTGAAGAACGTATCTTGGTGAATGCTTTATAAATTATTATTAAAAGAATACAGAAATTAATATCACAAAATCATATTTTCAAAGATGTAAATATAGATAAATTATTAGAATATAATTTTTTTTTTTTTTGTAAGTTAATTTCTATATAAAATCATTTTATGCTAACTGTAAGACACGCGTCACGTATACGCTAAATCGTGCTGGATAGCTGCTACGCCCCACCGAAAAAGTCCTCGAGTGCAAAAGGTTAAGCATGTACATATATACACATTGTGTACGCTAATTAAATTAGATATTAAAATAAGTGTATCAGTTTACTGGATAAGATAAAAAAATCGTAAAGCTGAGTTGGCAATCTTATCGGTTTCAAGGAACCTACGATATGTACCAGTGTCTTCGATACAGTAGGAGAGAAGCTGAACGAGGATATTTACATTCGCTTATCGTCAATCAGGCATTCGGAAGATATTGCATAATCGCGTTAAATGATCCATAACGACGTAAGATAGGCATACTTTTTTTTTTTCTAATATTAATACGCTAAAAAATGTTGTAAAATGTTAGTCTAACAAATTGCAGAATATTACGTAAGTATAAGGCGATAGAACGTAGAACGAGCGATGCGATAAAAACACATCTACTTCTTCGAAATATTCGAAATTTTAGAGGAAAAATATGTTACCGTATCTTGGATCGAGAATTTATTTTCATTTATCAACGTATAGACGTAGAAACGTCATTTTTAGAAACACAAAGGTAATTCTTCAAAGATTTATTGTTTTTACTTGTTTAAAAAAAATTGTGGTCAATTTGGAAGATGGAAGTTTGCGCGTTCGTTTCTTACGAAAATAATAAAGTAAATTCCAACTTGAGATCTACGCTATATACAATGTGACTTTTTTCGAACGTTCTATGCCGGGCTATAAATAAAAAAATATTTAAATATAGCTAGCTTACGAGTATCAGCCTACTCGCGTAGAGTGAATCATAGAATTTGCAATTTAAACTTTCCAAGAAATAGAAACCTTGCATAATACGCGTCTTTTTTCTCTTTTGACCGATACAAGCTTATCCGTGCCGAAGCTACCATACGAAGCTTCCATGTTTGAGAAACTTAAATTTTAATTTATCTGCAAATCTGGTTACCAGTCTTCTAACGAACGATTTAAGCAAAATAATTGAGAACAACGCGTTTTACACGAAAGATTCGTCTAATTGTGAAATTAAAAATTAATAAAACAGACTTAAAGATTTAACTATGTTTTTTCTACTTTTGCAAATGTAAATACAATATAACATATTTCTAATGCAACTACAGTTACGTATATATATATATATATATATATATATATATTTCTCAGACATCGTCAAAGTAAATTTAAACGATCAATTATCTATTAATAATATTGGGTTGGCAATTAAGTGATTGCGGATTTTGTCAATGCCGCCTAATGACAAAAGCCGCAATCACTTAGTTGCCAACCCAATATCATTATTACGCGCTGTACAGTAATTTTTTACCAAACATACGTTCGCGATAAATATTTGGTAATTTCTACACCTGCAAATTTTCGAGTCGGTTTCTTCGACCAAGACGATCACGACACTAGCGCTGTGTCTAGCCGCGCTAACGTGCTAACGAAATTCGAAAATAACGCGGACAGCAAAATTTCCTATGGCAAGTAGGTTGCAGTACTTTTGCCAGCCATCGTGCGTTACATTAATTTCGAGCATGTAAGAGGACGATGAGAGAAGCAGAAACTACCGATGGCTATAAATAAAGTGCTCGATGGCGATCTAACGGTGTAATATTGAAATACGATTGTGCAATTTACGAAGCGTAGGTACACGACTGTGTGACTTTCCAACTACGTACACACGTATACGCTATCGCCAACCGTTGATAACGAAGATTTCCATGCACAAAGCCTAAATAAGAAGAACAGGTCACTTACAAATACAACTTTGTCCTCGATTCCCCTCCCCGCGCAGTCCAATAAAGAAGAAACTTTACAACGCGTTTCTTCCCGCGTACGAACAGAATTTTATTCGAACACTGGACGTCCGCGATTTCTTCGCAGAGACGTGGAAAACCAACTCTCTCTAAGCTTGCTGTTCGCAATTTTGTAAGATACCCGCGTCTATCTGGAAACGCATAACCGACAGGCAGAACGTTACGTCTCTCCGAAAAATATAAAGAGAATTTTCCGATCTTGTTGCTGGTAAGCCACGAGAATCGCAAATTGATCCGCGTACTTAGATCGCGCGATGCAGAAACGCGGGACTTCGTAGCTACGAGCGCGCAACGGCCGTAAAAATGCCTCGTAACGTGTCGCAAAGCTTCTAAAAGGGAAATCGTACGCGCGTGCTAACTTTCCTGTTGAAAGACGTCGACGACGCACCGTTGCTACTCCGCAAACCTCGCGAACTCTGTAAATTCGAAGAAAAAGTCACGTATCGACCGATGAAAATTCCCTTTTTGCCCGGCTGAAACGCAATTCCCTGGCGATCGCGATCGAATCCACGGATTACCTGGGAAACGGAAGTCGATGGCGCGACGTTTGAAAACGCGCGTCGCGAAGAAAGTCATCGCGTTGAAGTTTTCGTCACGGACGACCGAGCTCCGCGGCATGCGGTTACGAGATCGAGCGGCTGGAAAACGATGGGTGCGTAGTATTCCTGGAACGGCGCGGCCGGAGAAAACGACGGAGGATCGCGAAACAGGGACGGAAGAGCTGCGTTCCTTCCGTCGTTCGACGCAAACGAGAATAGACTGCGGTCGCGTCGCATCGAAAATAGCCGGGCGGAACGTAAATTTTGATGGCGCGCGCGCCAGTGTCGTAAGTCGTGCCGCTAAAGCGGGAAAGTGGGTGACTTACACGGCCCACTCAGGGTCAAGAGTAAACGAAGACGATACTGGGTTAGGCGAGTTCCGTGCCGGCTGACTGTTCAACTTTTAAATCGTGAGACACGAGGAGCAAGATTCGACGTAAAACTAGCGATGGTACGAAGAATTGGTTACATCTACGTAATCGTTTTACGAGCCTTCCGTGGGATCACATTTATTGGAAAACAGATTATATTTGTTGTAAGATCGTAATCTCTACGCGTACATGTTTTATTGTTTATCGTAGCGAGACTTAAAGGCTGCTACGATCTTTGTTCGCATAGGCGTACGTTTACCGGAATTAGATGTTTACTTTCTAACGCTAACTTTACCAAGCCGGATCGAACGACCGCTTCTAAAATGTAATTCAAATCCGTACACGTTCATCGTTATTTCTTTTATCCGTCTAACTTGATGCCAATTCTTGTATTATCCGATTAATCAGTCGCCGAAATTTGATCGATATAAAAATTTACACGAAGGTCGAACGAAAGAGATAACGACGAACGTACAATTTTAGATTAAATTTTAAAACAACCGGTTCTGGTAAGGTCAGTGTTATGTTGCCGAGTGACCGCAGAATGATCGACCGATCGTTTGACATTGTACGAAACGTAACTGATACACGTACCGATGCTCGACCGACATCGATCGTGAGAGACAAAAACGTATCGTCGAGACTAACGACGTCGATCGAATAAAAATTTATTTCGTGTAATTTCAGCGACGAAAAAGACCGTTTTCTGTTCGATTTGGAAAACTTTGATCGAGTAGCTATGGAAATAAACGTATCTCGTTAATTTTTGGATTAAAATGGATTTCTGTTTGTTCAAAAAGGCTTAAGAATAATTGCGAAGTTAAACGGAACACCCTTTTTGTTCCTTCTTTTCCAATATTCTCGTTGATTCGCGAAATTAGCTGAAAAGAGATTATTCCTATTAGCAGGCCTACTAGCTAGTGAGATCATCTTGTTATCGTCACTTTTTATGGTAGATAGGCGTGATACGTGATTCAAGCTGTGGCAATCGGAGCATGCACACGTTGAAGGCACTTGAAGGTGACCATTTAATGTTTGCTTAGCGATGAACACTTCTTATTGGCCTACTAATGTTGCTTGATTTACAGGTTTAAATAGATTGAACCTCTTCGTACAGTGTTGAAGTAGCGCGTTGTAGAGACGTAATATTCGCCATTGAAATATCTGTTTTGTCATCGAACATTTGATACAATTGCACGATGTAATATGATCGAAAAAGGTGGCGAACGAGGTGTATCGTTCGAGTTTCTGCAACGCAAGCGCGTTTCTTCGACAATCTTTAAATAGTACGAAATAGAACAAATTTATGTCGCTTCGATCGAAAGAGAATTTTTCTTCTCTTTCGACTGTATCTATTCGCAATATCACGTTGAAAAAAAAAAATAGGAAAAAAATAAGGAAGAAAGAAAAGAAGAAAAAGAAAAGAAAAGTTCTTCGGATCGTTAAGGAGAAGCAGGAGAAAACGAACTGACCCGGAAGCTGCTGGTGCATCAAAGCAGACGGAAGCGGTTGAGCATAATTTGCAAGAAAGCACCAAGTCGAATTGCACCGTAAAAGTGACCCGTTGCGCGGTACGAGTGCACCGATATCGACTTTCGACCGAGGCAAAAGTAACACACGCGAATATACTCGACGAGATTACGCTTTAACCCCGCGTACTTCGCCATTGACCAAAATTAAAAATTGAAAAATTGAAAAATTAATTTTTAGCGTTTAGGAAATTAATACGTTGAGGTATAGAGAAGTATATTAATAGAAATATTTGTAACATTTTTTGGTATTTCTTAATAATGAAACGCGATATTTATCGTAGGATATTTCCTATCTTTCTTTTTCCCATATACATGCCCCTTGTGTAAATATTCTACTAACAGGTTTTAATATAATCTCCTACGACCGGAATTTGCTTTGCTTATCAGAGAAAACCACCAATATGATTACAGTTTCTCAGATTACAGTGCTTTGGGTCGAAAATTGGACGCGAACAAACTGATCGGTACAATCGTATAGTTGTAAAATATATCGACAGCTCGGTAAGAAATGAATTTTAAGAAATGATTTAAAAACACGATCAACAAAAAATACAGACGCGAAAATCTGGAAAAAAATATTTAAAAAAATTAAAAAAATTTTTTAAAAATTCTAACAAGTAGCCTCGTTAATTCTATTCTTTGCTCAGAGATGTACACGCGTTTGCTGATTTTCCACAGAATTGATTACTAAACTTAATGATTTATACAGAATTTAATTCTAAAATTACGGATAAAAAGAAGCTGTAGCGAGGTTCTATTCTCTAATCGATAAAATTAAACTACGAATAAAATGGAATTAAGCGATGGAATTGATTCTTAAAAATTAAATCCTTTTGCGTTACTTCGGAAGCATTTTTATTCCCAAGTTATGTCTTAAGCAAATTGCGAGTTAGATTTAAAAAGGAAGAAAGATTTTCTCAACCGATAAAAGGATTATCGCGATTAATTGAAACGACGATATCTAAAATCGGACAATTCGACGAATTTTAGCAAGTTTTTCAACGAATAATTTGAATCGATAATCTATCACATCCTTAGGAAGGTGATTTTTTTAGTCGTTAATTTATTCTTATTCTATATTTTAATAACATTCGTGTCTTATTGTTACAAATCGATCAAAAATTTCAAACGCTGGTAAGCTACCGTGAACTACTCGACGAGATACTAACGATATAAATATTAATTTATTTAATTATTACGATATGCGAAACTTCGTAATATCGTATTTTAGAGAAATTTCAAAATATTTACCAGAACGCATATTCGATTTTGTTTATTCAACTTCGATTACAAATATAATAAATGAAAAATTAATCTGCTGTCAGCGTACGTATATTAACTGAAAATAGTACGCCTAACATTATTCGATACTGTTTCACCATAACTTCTTATTATACGGAGCTACTTTTAAATAACATTTTTACACGAGATAAAGAAACCGAATAGATTGAATAAATGCACTCGTGACTCTCAGATTACGCTAAACAGTATAGTATTCGTTGCTGATTTATTGACTGTAATAAATGAATGTCAGGGGGGAGCATTATTTATCGTCGCGATAACAATGTGCTATTGTACCACACATTGCGATAATTTGATCATTGGTAATTTTATTTATAGATACGTATTTCTATTAGCTTCCATTTTATGCTTGTGCGTAAATTAAACTAGCTACGAATTAAATTCAAAGTTTCGTTACAAGAATATTCGTAGAACGAACAACGTACATAGCAGATAATAATAGAAGATAAATATATCTGATATAATTCTGCCGACTAAACCTTCAAACTGACTATGCTCTACCGACTATTTTGTGATATATATTTTACGAAAGAAAAAGAAAAAAAAAAAATAACGTCAACGTATATTTATTAAAAAAAAAAAAAAAAAAAAAAAAAAAAAAAAAAAAAAAAAAAAAAAAAAAAAAAATTGCCATAGAAGAAAGGGGTGACGGAAACGTTGAAGTGGTCAGCACTTCTAGGAAAACTCTACATCTGTACTGTTTAGTTTCCTCGGTCGTCGAAGCCATCGAGAGCGTATAGACGATAGACAAGCGACGACGGCTTCGAGATTTTCAGTCACAGGGTAACACTGCCAGCGTGCGGATCTAGACCGGCTCAACCGTATTCATACTTGTATGTACTATTTACTCGTTAAATATATTTGCTACTTTTACGATTTATCCACGTGTTCTTCGATCCATATAACCACGATAATCTCAACAAGAAATAAATTACTACTGCTACTATCGCCCGAAATTTCACTATCAAGCAACGAACAAACAATTCTACGAATAATTTCTGATTATTTTATAACTGTCGTATTCGGGTCATCGAAAGTTTTACGATATGGAATATCGTAGCGTGCGAGAAAGTGGTTAGAGTAAGTGATCCCCAAATTACTGGAAGCCATGCCATCGTTCTTGCCTCTATTATTATACGTTATAAAGAATACTTATTCTATTTGCATTATTATTATTATTGCAACGTTCCGTGAATTAATCGTGTCGATGAATCGAACGACATAAAATTAATATTGGCCTGTTGTTTACGCGAAAAGATAAACAAGGTGTCCTTGAAACAGTTGAAAAGTCGTGGATACCATTACACGCTATACGTAAATGCTGTATACATGAAATATAAATGTAATTGTAATTTTAATACAAACGATTATACGTCTAGCGATCGTTTCTTCTATCGTTCTTTAATTCGGATAAATAATTTAAGAAGGGAATTTATAATCGAGCTTGGGATCGCGTTATACATATAAATGTATAATTACGTTACTTTGCATAACGCATCGTTGTAATTTCCGTACAAGCGTTTATCGACTGAGAGAATTTCACGCTATCGACTTTAAAATCAACGCTAGCCTCGGCCAGTGTTCCTTTGTGAAAAGAAACTTCAGTTTAGTAATTCCATGCATAAATTCTACTTCCGACCGCACGGCACACTTTCCGCGTCAAGTTTCCTATCTACGTGTGTTACAAAATACGCCCACGTTTCGATAATATGTAAAGGAGAGGTGTCGCGATGATAACGTTCGCCTTATCAGTCCTTACCGATTGTAATTAAACGCCGTGAGAACTAATCGAAACGCGATACGTATGCACAGATCGACCCAGTTCACTTTGATAAACAAATTCTGTTGCAGCCCAATAGAAAATACATTTTTCGCTCTTAACATGTAACCTTCTTTGTAACGTAAACAAGCGTACGCTGTATATGACCTATTAAACGTATTAAACGTTTGTCGAAAGTTATAGAGTGATAGAAAAAATTTTTATAAATCGATCTGTTGTGAATCCGTTTAACATTAACCTATCTTACCAGACTCGGTCAAACGACCGGTTTCAATGTTTAATTTAAAATTGTACGTTCGCTGTTATCTCTTTCGCTCGTCTAAATTGATGTACATTCTTATATTATTCGATCGATGAACTTCTCAATTTTCGTTAATATACGGTTAAATAAAGTTGAATATTATTTTCGATATTTGGTACGAAGACTAATATTTAATAATTCATGTAATATCGATATCGCGTTAATAGGTTATTCGGTATACATTAATGCATTAACGTTTTGCGCTGTTCGTTCGTCGTGTTATGCATACATTTTCCTACAAACGTAAATGTAATATTTTATAACGCGAGGAAACAAGATTCCGAATGATATTAACAATTAATAAGCGATTTGCAACGATATATATGATACCGATATTTCGTGGACAACGTTGAAAATATTACTGATCAAGTTCCATGAAAAAAGTTGCAACTGGTAAGTAAACAAACATGGTGGATAGTCGAAGGAATATGGCTCGTCGTTAAGGTTAGTGCGACGAGACGCTATGGGCGCTTCGATTTGAGCAGCAGCCATCGGTGAAAATTTTCACGACCTCGAGCAACTTGGAAACGGTTCTCGACTACTTTGGCCACCGATATACATACACGTTATTTCAGCCAAGCAGCACTATCCGCAAGAATCACGATGCCCGTTAAATTACGAAAGACACGCGCAATAACATTCTTCGCCGATAATTACGGTTGCCGTATTACGACGATTCGTTGTTACAAAAGATCTATTAGCCCGCATCTGCGTGAATCGCGTTCTTTTCCAACGAAACGTTTCTATTTTATTCCACAACGTTTCCTAGACGCACCTTGCGTTATCCTCTTAATTAATCCGACTCAAAGTCCGGCCATAGATGTAACGCCTTGCTCGTAAGAGCACGTAATACTGCGAAAATATACTATCATCGATCAACAGACCGTATACACGGTGGCCGAGAAAATATACGTATAAACATTCCTGGATTCCGGTAATTCGAACGATTCAATGCGTGCACCAGTGCCATTAACACGGCGCACGGCGCTAAAATACTTACGACGAGCCTCTTTAGTCCTTACGATTGTAACATTTATCTAATTAAATATATATATATATATATATATATATATATATATATACTCTACTTTCTATCGAGAAACAGGAAATTTACGCATTTGCTTTAAATTCAATAAATATCTTTAATTTTTAGACGAATATCTGGATTGATTAATCGTACGAGGAAATCTTGCAAAATCTTTCTGACATTTATATAAAATTAATCAACTTTTACGTATTGATGCGTAGATTATATATACATATATACGCGCCATTATATACAAGTGAATCTATCTTATCTGCTAGCGTAAAAACTCGTGTTTTGTATTGTTCCGTTATTGCCGTTGTTATCTTTTTAGCTTTAGTTTTGATTCCAGCGTTATTACGGAGAATTCTATTACTCTAAATAAATAAGTAAAGAAATATCTTGAAAATTGATTCTTGGGTCTAAAACGACTCGTCGATGACCGTGTCGGGCGTTGAAAATTGCTCGCGGATCGTTATTTTCCTCTGTAGGAAGACTTACGCGAACGAAATACAGCAATGACGGCATGTCTGCGTGCATTACCCGAACTGGAAGTCGCGAATCGACCGTAAGCGACATTTACATCATCGATACGTGGAAACTGCGCGAGAGATGCAGGCCAGAAAGAGAGAGCACGGTAGAAGTTGCGTGCAGCATCGAAAGACATTCGCAAGAGGTTAATGCGATGCGTGTTGCATGGAAAAATCGTTACATCAATAGTGTTAGTGGATATCATAGGTAAGGCATACCCATGAAGTATGTAATTGTGGAACGCCCACGCATTAGAACACGCGCTCGACCACCGCACTGATCGGAAACCTCGGTAAGGTTACGTTACGGATATACGGTTTTCAACACAGGTTTTGACGGTCGACAAAAAATGTACTTTAATTCCTTCAACGCTAGAACTATAACTAGACTATAACTAAACCGGGGTATCAAAGACATCCGACTGATAGATTACAAAATAGACTGCGGATATTTATGCGGAAATTCATATTTTGACGAGTATCGTTTAAAGAAGAAGGAGAATTATTAGTAGAGAATCATCGTAGCCACTAAGAATTACAACGAGTATCATATTTTCGATATTTTACGCATTTGTCCGTGTTCGTATTTTTGCGCCATTAAATTTCTTACGAATGCGTAAAAGTCCACAGGCCAGGTCTAAATCTGAAAGATTGTAAAACTGTAGGAAATCGAAATTGCACATTTCGTCTGTTATGATAGTTCTAGCGTTAATGAAGGGACCGTGTGTATGTATGTAAGCGAAAATTTACCTCCTCGAGGGATGTGATTGTCTGTCTGCATTGTGGCATCCGCGAGACGAAGGTGGATGTCGTAGGCGAATTGTAATCCTCCCTCGTCTCCTCGACGAACTCGCTTACGGCGATTAGGCCCGGCATTTTTTCCCTCTTTCTACCTATATTGGCCAAAATTATGGGGAACCCCCGAAATTTGTCACCGGTCTAGCACTGTTAGTGCCGTTACACACTCACTTCACTCGTCAACACCACTCACTTCACCGTTTCTCCGGTGCGCACCATAAATTCCGCGGGAGGGCTGTCACCTTCTGTCTCCTCCCAATGCCGTTTCCCGTGACGCACGGTAAACGTCGTCCCGGTGCGACGAACGGACCCAGAGAGGAGCGCCCGCGGGAGGGGGGAAGGACACAAAGAGAAGAAGGAGAGGGAAGGGGGTTGAATAGAGGAGAAGAGAGAAAGAAAATTCAAGCACACGGTCGTCTGTCTTCTCTACCAGCGAGAGACACTTGCGCGACACGATTATTTCTTTAACATTTTGCTTGATCGGAGTTTCCTGCACTGACTGCGAGGAAACATAGTTCGCACCTTTTCTTGGTTCGCGCGGCTCGCGTTGCATACACACTTTCACGCGCGTACGCGGCTGCGTCCCAGAAAAATCTCTTTACACCTACTCGCCACTCGATCTAAAATCAACCTGATCGGTGCCGAAACGTTTTCGTCCACGGTCTAAGTTTCACTGAGGCGGCGCTGCGTACGCTCGCACCTTCACCATTGAGCTCGCGGTTAGAAAGAAGATCGCTTGTATTCGGATCCGTTGGTGTTGCCATCTTACGACATTATTGTGATTTTCAGCAAATTAATTCCGTTCCAATTTGAAGTTTTGATATATTACTTGTGATGTCACAAAGATATATCACGTAGAATATATCTAATTATTTATTAATAGCGTTATAACAATGTTATTTTAGAGTCGTAGGTATAGTAACGCTAAAAATCTTACAATTTGTAGAAATGTGAATATACGTATACTTAGGCGTATGTCCAAAAGTTTTACTATTGTAATTACCTTTTCTGATTTATGAATAGATCGTTATAGCTTTACAGAAGCACGACGATTAGGAGTACAGCAACAAGTATTCAAAAATAAATTGTAGCATCAAGCGCCAAATATAATTGCACATTTTTATCAAAGTTTACTTTAATTATTCAATGTTTAACTTGTTCAAAATTATCAAGATTTAACTTAAAGTAAAGTAAATAAGGTTTGGACACAAATAGAGCTATCGAAATACAATTTTTTCATTTTTATTATAGAAACAGAAAAATTAAAGAACAAGAGTCTCTTGTAGCTTGAGTTGTTTTTTGCTTTTCGCTTTCACTTGTGCAGCGATGCGATCTAAATCTCTACGACCTTGACTGGTAAGCTTACGTCCACCCAGTGGAGCTTTTTCAATGAGTTTCAGTTGTTCCAAGCTTTGAAGAGCTTTACGGGCAACACCACCTGCAGATCGGCAGAAGTGGCTGGGATGGGTGCCATTGCGTTTGCGTCCTCCAAAGATTTTTGTCACCGCTCCGACTCCAATCGGACTACGAATATAAATATGACGGACCAAAGCCGCGCATCTAATGTAGTACCAATCTGGATCGTACGGGGCAAGTTCCTTGAAGCGTGCAGATTTTACGATATCAACCCATTCTGGCACTCGCATTTTGCCAGTTCTAAAATATTAAACAAACCAATAGTTGTAATACTTCAAAGATATATACATATTATGTTGTTAATGTACAATAAGCTTCTATGTCATGAAAATTTTTGAGGTTAGTTACGTCTATATAAAAACAATTACTTACTTTTTCAAAAAGGCTGCGAAAGCCTTTACGAATTTGTGTTGGTCAACGTCCTTAAGCGTTACAGACGGCATCTGAAACAAACATCGTGATCAAAGATTGTCAACAATGCAAATATTGTACAGGTTTACTCCACACGTGTATTGTAACAACAATATTATAGAGCTCGATCAAAGTACGTCATGTATATAAATATACATGTAAATATTATATAAAGTACGTTAGTTACTTTGTATTATAACTTATACTACCTTTCTTGCTACGATAATACGCCGAGATGTGGAAAACTGAACCAAGTAGACACCTTCGTTCGAAAGCCAACCGGAAAGAGAGTAGCAAAAAGATGGTGCTAGAAGCAAATTGTTAAATGGCAGCGCCAACAGGAAACGGCCATGAAATTTCGATACATAGAAACGTGTCTTAATAAAAATATAGTAGACTATTTGTTTGATCGATAATCAAAATATACATAATTGAAGAATATAGTTTAGATTTTATCTTCGATATTTTGAATTTTTTACTACTTCTTCGATTATGTTAGGGTATAACAAAATTTAAATAAAGTTTCGTTTATACATGTAAATACATTATAGTAAGTTTCACGACATATACAGACGAGGGCTATACAAAGTTTACTGATATTATCAAAATAAAAGCTAAATACTTGATAAAGATAACGTAATCGCTAAAATGAATCATGACGTCATTTTGATTTTGACAAACAGCGCTGCTGAACGTGTAGTTGCAAGTGAGAATATAAATACGTTGTTCCTACGACATAAAATAGAGATTCCATCAAACTTTTGATATGTTCAAAACTTTGTGTCAACAGTATCTAAAATCTTCGTTTTCTAAATATAATTTAATCACTATGAATTCCTGTTGTAAGGACGTTGCGTTAACGGAGCCAATCCCTTTCTCGAAAGATTTTCTTTTTCGTCAAGTAAGTCAATAACTGCGCAGATTTTCGTTCTGTTGTTGTGGTTGTAGCGACATCTGACGATTTCTTATGTATTAACAGTTTCAGAGGATCAATTTTTACGAATTGCGCATTTCACGTTGAACGTTACTCTTTTATTAACTTGATTTATGATTCATACAAATCTTGTTACTTGCGTTTAAATTTGTAATATATATTATTGCTCTGCTATTAATTTTATGAATTACGTAACGACTGTAGTTATGACATTTTTCTTGATAGTAAGGATATTTTCAATAGTATTCTGGTATAAAAATACCACAAATTAATCGTTATCCACAGTAACCGGTAAGTAATAATTTTCAACGGTTTTTTTTAACGTAAAAGAATTATCGTAAATTATAGAAAGTTATAAACTTACATGCAAAGTAAAATTATGTAAAATTGCGCAATTACAACAAATTATTCATCGTTAGATTGCGAATTTTTATACAGATTCATATTTTTGAGAATACAATTGAAAGAGCAGAGTTTCGGTAGAACGTTATTTTACCTATCGAGTAATACTAGATATTTTATTCATTTTTTCATAGTAAGCGCTTTCTGTGCAATTCTGCTCTTTCGAATTTCCCATAAAAATTCGCGGTCTATTCGTTATCGATAACGTAATTACACAGTACGTAGATTTTTCTAAAAATGATGTTCCACAAAACGATTTGATAAAGAATCCTATGCTTTATACATCTGTGTAGAATTTTAAGGCAAATTTCGTCTATACCAATACTTTCATTTTGTCATTGCACTTATATTGTCGTAAATTTGATCAATAATCGTAGTCTATCGTAAATCCATCAGAAATTAGAATCTTTCATAAATTTCAATTTACCACTTTCGAATCCCTTTTTAACAAGTTTTAATTGAAATTCTTAGATGTTCGATCCCGTGTCCAGTACGTATACTTATCTATTGGCCGACATCAACGATAAGACCGCGATCTTAATTGACCCGGTCATCGAATGGGCAGAACGAGATAAAACCATTATTCAGGAATTGGGATTAACGTTAAAATATGCTAGTAAGTTGAGAGTATAATCACGTTCGCAGAAATCATTTTCCATTCGCTGTTGCTTGAAATTCGCGGCAGTACCGGAAATAGGTTGACCATTTTTTGCTGCACAGAAAATAAAATTGGATCCACGGAATATGTTTTCCCAGGCGAACAAATTTTTCATTCTCGAGAAATGACTGAAAATTATTCGAGGGTGAATATACTTTCAGCTGGAATAAAATTGAACGCTTTTCGTTATAATGCTTTCTGGTCTTTCGCTAGAAATAAAAATTTCTCTTTGTCCTCGTACATAGAAATATCGGTCAAGATATTTGCAAAAATGCTGCCAAATAGGGATGCGCTAACGGGTGATTGTAAATTTTTCATTGTAACGTACATATGTATATGTTCATGCTACTAACTAATCGAATTCGTCGCACTGCCAATATGTAAATGATTAAGTTAGCTTTAAATTAATCATTGTGATATTACGATATGCTCTTTCGTATCATATCGATTTATAAATTTACATCTATTATGTGCGAATATGTACCAATACCAGAGAATCGTAATGAAATTTAATCAGTCGATATTCAATCAAGCATTATCATACATGAATCATATATGAAGTACAGATTAACTATCCGATTCGATGAAAATTGATTTTTTAAGGACCGAAAGTTGCGTTGAACGATATAATCGAAGGGTACGGTGAAAAAGTGGTACGTGTCACAGCTTTGATAATTTTTCATATTTCTATATTAATCACCGGTTTGCGTATGTTATCGTTCGTTTTATTGTCTTCGCGACACATCGTGTCACGTACCTTTTCGCGAAACGAGTAAATATTTTGTAAAATATAATCCTTTTAAAAATATATTTAACATAGCTTTTGCATATAATTCGTAGCACTCGCGTTTCGTCGTCATTAAAATCAAAAGATTGCCATTTATCGTTTGTTTCGACTGTTACATCCATCGGTCGAAGTAATTGCAGTTCATGTCAAGTTAAAAAAAAAAAGCATCGAATTTCACGAGAAAATTTTCTCTCGAAACGCGTTTTCTCTTGTAAATTTATAATATTGTAGCGTATATAAAGGTACGTTTCTTTTAGAACAATTCCATTGTTCTCAAATTTACCATGATTTTCAGTTTACCTTGTAGAGAAGCGAAGCGCATCAAATCTTGTTTGGACGTAAAAGCTGTGTGTTTAAGTGCATTATTCGGTTGATTTGTTCCGACTGCGAGGAACGAGCAACTAAATTAACCATCAGTTGTTTCAATCTGATTACATTGCACCGGAGAAATGTGCGACAGTTAAAGATCGCGTACGATGAAACAAAGACTCGAACGATTTAATGTACCGCGTTGATATATCTGCCGGTACAATAGGTCAAAAACGTTCTTGTCGGTTAAAACTTCTTAACTGCAGCCTATTGAGCGCGAGTACAGCAGCCGGTAATTCAATAATTTAAACGAAGTGCTGGTATTATTAAGGAAACCGTGCGCTTAATTGTTCAAATTGCCACTCGAAGTCTTCTATACGAACTGAAACGTAAAAAACAGTCTCTTGAAAACATGTAATTATACGGCCATCGGCTTATTGAAAAAGTCAGAGCACAGTTTTATATATTGTTGTTATACATACTGGGTGTTTCGCGTAATTGAATGGAGCTGCATACATATGGAAAATAAATAGAAATAGACAAAAGTTTCAAGCGGTATAACGATAAATTGTAGACAAAATTTATGTAACGAATTAATAATATTAATATAATTAAGATAGATAACTGGGAAAGGCGATATTCAATTTTATATAACATATTGTAGTTGCGAACAAACGGTATATTGCGACGAATGAAAATATTGGCACAGATTGGCTTCCCTTGTCAAATCTGGTGTTTTGTAAAAACCATGATTCTTTGTTTAATCTTTCTTCTATCTTTTTAGAATATAACTTTCTAACTAGAAATATTTAAAGTTCGAACGCATACATATGGAAAATAAATAGAAATAGACAAAAGTTTCAAGCGGTATAACGATAAATTATAGACAAAATTTATGTAACGAATTAATGACA
>JACXIT010000197.1:646827-774056 GCA_014737525.1 Bombus difficillimus | reverse complement strand
CTGGGAAAAGCGATATTCAATTTTATATAACATATTGTAGTTGCGAACAAACGGTATATTGCGACGAATGAAAATATTGGCACAAATTGGTTTCCCTTGTCAAATCTGGTGTTTTGTAAAAACCATGATTCTTTGTTTAATCTTTCTTCTATCTTTTTAGAATATAACTTTCTAACTAGAAATATTTAAAGTTCGAACGAAAGTTTGAAAGGAAGGATATAATTTTATTAAAAACGTAAGGACGTTGCAACTCGTCTTTCTGAAATTTGTTCGTACTTCTAACAGTTTTAAAGATATTAATTTCATTCGGTTCGACGAAACATCCAATGGACATAGACTTACGACCGCAGTAAGACTCAAAGTAAATTCAAATGGAACCTTTACCATATTACGCGTCTTCATTATCATTTTTCTCGATTCGTTGCCTCGTAATTTCCTTCTCGTATTTTCTAAGTTCTTACCGATTTAATTAACAAACTTAATAATTTAAATGGAGCTCTCCGGCGCTCCTTTTATATTTATCGTTAGCTCTTACAAAAATTAATGAAAACATCTACGGAAACCAATGAGCGACAATTGCCATCGCTTCCTTGAGATTTTTAATACAACGGAATCTCGATTTTGCGGTTATATTTTACTCGAAATACTGTTCACATTTCCAGTAATTCGATTATCCGGTTTTGCTGTAACTAATTACTTTGGATAATCAAGGTTTCGCTGTATTATAAATGAATGGCGAGAAGGAGATGGACGATAGTGGTCGACGATGAGCGCTCTCGTGTGCGCACATGATCACTGATAACCGTTTGGATAAACGCCTTTTGCAGTAAATACGCATATGCACGCTGATCATATCACCGGAACAGGAAAGCTGAAGAGTTTGTTACCTGGTTGCCAGTCAATGATATCACGTAGCAGCGGCGCTAAGGCTGATATACTCTTGAGTCCGGATGACCAAATAAGCTTCGGCAAGCATAATTTACTGGTGCTGCCTACTCCCGGACACACCGAAGGTCAGCTATTTTTTTTTTTTCGTCGCATTAAAAGCAGGTACTCGTGCTTAAGAATGAACGCCGCTGTTCATAAATACGCGGACATTATATTCGGCGAGAGAATTTTGCTTTTGCATAGAGACGTTCGGCGTAAAATTGAAACGAGAGATAGCGCGTAAAGTATTTTCTTCATATTTTTGTGTTTGTTCGAAACACCAGGTATTTCGTACCGTTAAAGAGATATCAATTAGATGGAAAATGACGTAAAGAACGCAGCAGGGTTAAACCACAAGTTTTCAATGAATTTGTATCCCAATGCATCAGAATGTCAACCAGCTCATGATCGATATATTCGTATTTTAACAGGTTGCGTTACCTACGTATGCTACGAACAAGGTGTAGCATTCACAGGCGATGCTTTGTTGATACGCGGATGTGGACGAACAGATTTCCAGGTTTGTGCGAGAAAATGATACCTATTACTTATAGTTATAATAAGAGTTGATAAGTTAATAATTTAATAAGTTCATAAACATACAAATGAACGATTTTACGACTGTAAAATGTGATATAAGATATAAATACGAGTATAATTTTAAAATCTTACGATACTGTAGAAATGTAGAGATTCGGAATGGATTTATAATTGTTCCTAGTTGTTCTTATAGAGTCTGGTAATTGTAATTTATGCAAAAGCGCCGAATTAGTTTGATATAATATCGTTGTTTAACGCGCGCTATCACGAAGAATCTCAAAAACCTTCTAAATATCGCGTTTTACGTAGCGTGGTTAACTTATTAACCGCAAGGGGATTGCGCGGCCCGTTTAGTCTCAAAATCTGGCGACGATATTTTACACGGGAAACGTTGAAGTAAAATTGTGCGCAGGTTCAATATCGTACACGGTAACTCTTGCATACACGGGTGCATCATTTATTTAGACGCTAACAAGTTTAAAAGCCGACGTAGATACATTGGTACTTGAAACAGTTTACTCCAAATTTCGTTAAAAATCCGTAAATTCACTATACGTACGCGTCGCAAGAGAAACGCCATTTCATTGTTTCATATTCATATTCGACGAAATTAATATTTTGCAATTTTTTTTAATTACAGGGTGGCTCCGCGGAGGTCTTGTACAATTCAGTTCATTCGAAAATCTTTACGTTGCCAGCAAATTTCAGACTGTATCCTGCCCACGATTATTCTGGTAGAACAGTAACCACGGTGGCCGAGGAGAAGGCCTTTAATCCTAGATTATCTAAATCCCTAAATGAATTTGTCGACATAATGAACAACCTTAATCTGGCGTACCCAAAAATGATCGGTACATTAATTTGCTCGCGTGTGGTTTAAAGCGCGAGACCCTGATTTTCGTTTGAAAACGTCTGGAAATTTACGACGTCGGCTGACATTTCCGCTGGCTACGTTTTTGAACTTTCGTAATGATAAAATCTGTTTAACCTTTGCAGACAAAGCTGTACCGGCGAACAAAGTTTGCGGTCTATACGAAGTTGCCAAGGAACAGAAACCATGAAGAGACGAACCGGCTGATATTTTTACGTTCATCGATCGGCTTGTTGTTAATTCGATTTGGTCGTTTTGCGTCCGATAATAGCGCATAATATAGAAGAGTATCAATTGCACGGTAAAAATAAAAGTAACAATGTAACACCCTGGACCTGTTTAATTTTGAAATTTGTGCTAGTATTAAAATTAAAATTAAAATTCCACGTAAAGAAACGCAACGTCATTTCCAACCCTTTTGTTCTCATTAAACGTTATGGCCACGTCTTCTAAATAACGTATGCTAAATTTTATACACTAATTAAATTTCCACCCGTGCACAGCGCAGGTACCCTGAACTCGACGCACAATTATAATTCAAAATAATTCCAACCGTATTTATCGCAGCGTGTTCTTATTTCTCGACCGAATCGGCCATAGTTCTACCGTAAACGCGTTATCGTTGCTATCCTGTACAAAGGAGATTTTATATTAGCATAGGTAAACAAGAAAGAATTAATCGGCGTGCGAAAGTGAATATCAGCGGCGATGAAAAGATAGCTCTGGTTAAAATTTCGCCGATTTTACGACGTCCCATCCACTCAGCTACTTTGACGTTTATAGGCGGGCTGATTTTCTGAAGCACGCGAAACGAAACGTAAGCCGGTAATAGAGATGGAGGCTGCTGTAATCGGGTAGTTTAAACGGGCTGTCTTGTCGAAACTCGGGACGAAGAGACCCCCATGGTGTGCCGCTGGTTTCTACTGCATAGCTGAGGGTTGAAATCGATACCGTTTCCAGGGTAACCGGTGGGTACGGTGGCCGACACACGGGCAAAGGTATGGGCCAAGGCTATCTGCTCGTGCGTTTTCATGCTCTTCTGAAAAAAAAAAAAAAAAAGAGGAAGAAACGGACAGAGTTGGTTAGCGGGGTGAGGAGGAAGAAAAACAGACGAAGCCACGCGGAATGTGTAATTTCTCTGGGTCCGATGGCTTAGACGGAAAATAGAGAGAAGTCGAACGTACCGGGGTATGCGGTTGGTTAACAAAAATGAAATGTCAAGAGACGTTTGTTAAGGCGTACGTACTTACGTACACGCTTCTCTAAATCGTAAAAACGACAAGAGCCGGGAAGTGAGCGGATGCAACGAAACAGTGTTGGCAATTCGTCCGGTTTAAAGAGTCGTTGATGCGCAGATATATATGCCGCTCACGATATTTCATTCTATACCGTTTGATTTTGTCTTCGTGTACCTCGCCGTTCCTCTTGGCCTCGCCTTCATTACGTATTATAGACGTATGAAAGTATTAGAGACGAATATAAACGATGTCGTAGCGTTGTATATTACACTTTGTGTATTAATAGGGCTATTACGGACGCGTATTAGCGACGATATTATGTAAATGCACAGTGAAAAGATAGTAGCCCCTGAAACGTTACAACTCTATCATCTTTAACGTTTGGATGTTCATCGGCGGATACATAATTCGAATCGAATCGCTTGTTTTTTAGTCGCACCCATTTCTCAGGATAATCAACGACTATCGTAGCATACAATTGCGTTAGATTGATTTATACGTTATATTGTACTAGGCTAGCCTGCTATCGGGTAATCGTAAATACGTCATGACAATATTTATATCAACAATATTTATAATGGACATGCTATTTGTGACAAATGTCGATTACATTGCTGCACTAGATCGTCGCGGCTGGATTAGCTGGAGAAGGTTCGCGTCAAACTGAATCATTGCTTCGTGTTTTAACGCATTAACTACTACTAACTTGATATTACGTGTTTCTACAGCTATGGCCAGATAGATCAATTATCAACGAAATCAACAAAGGAGAATTTTTCGTATCATCCGAATTAGATAAAAATAAGCGATAATAAACGACAGTATCTGAAAGCAAACTTTTCACATTTTTCCCGTAACGCGCAATTTCTCTAAATCGTCAACCTGATCGAACGACCTTAAAAATATTCGACGATGTTTCCTTTCAATCATGCGCACGTATAGCGAACGCGGATACTAGGTTTATTCTGGTTTCCATTTTTTTTTTTTTCCCGTTTGAAATCGAAACCCGAGGTGTCAGTCGACTGCGACGGATGACGCGCCAAATTCTGTCATCGCTCGGTATTAGCCAGTTCTCTATTCGTTGGCTCAACAATTCGGTTCACCGTATTAAATACTTGAAACGCCTGAAATATAGACGGATTGAATTTATGGTTTAACCGAATATTTATGCAATTATGCGTTGTTAATCGATACGTATTCGGAATGGTAATGAGTACCGTACGATTCGGTCAATATTTATTACATATGTTAAAACGTGATTATTATTCGATGATACTAATATTATCAATTTAATCTTATTAAATTTTAACGATACACGGATATCTTAATTATAGTGTGAATTACTTTCGCGATATATCGATTCGGCATTTCGGTTTCTTCTTATCATAGAAAAAAAAAAAAAAAAACGAGAGAAATTTTCACAGAAAATAAACGAATGTTTCGAGCGAAGATTGAACGCAAATATCATACACATCTTTTTCCGGATTTTCGTACGTCGAATTTGTTTTCAAACTTTACATTTAAATAATATAAAATTCTGTAAAACGTGCGCGCACGCGCGCGCGAAAACAAAGCTATCGCAGAAAACATTTTCAAGGTTGTTTTATAAATAAAAAACGGTACTTTGTAAACTCGTTTCTAGAAAATAATTTATAACGATTCTTTTTTTATTAAATTTCTTAAAATACAATTTTTCTAATCTAAATAATGCATCGTAGATCGTGATTACACGTATTTCCTTAAAAATACTGTACTTTAGTTTAGTTATTTTTAATTAAAAAAGTGATATTGTACGTGAGAAATAAAAGAAGAAAATTTCGAAATACTCGTTTTAATTCATCGGTTCGTGTAAAAGTTATTTCACCGATTAATATTAGTAGTCCGGATAGAATAGAGCAGTCAGGTGTTTCGTTGAAAGCAACATTTCCGGCGGAAAATCTGTCGAAAGTTGACAATTACGTTCAAAGTATGTAATACCGTTTGAAATCACGATATTCCCGCTACATTATCGACTGACCATTGCGCGCATGTGAACGCACCCTCCGGCGCGGTCATCTAGTGACAGCTTTTGATTGGTCGAATCGTTTCAGCGGCACCGGCGCCGCGCTTCACCTCCATCTTGATTTCTCGTGAAGCGACCCACCCAGCAGCAGTGTCACAGTAGTACGCTGTGCTCTCGTATACGGCGGGTGAGTGGTGGCTTGCATACAGCAAATTGTTCAGCAACGTTTCTGTCGTTTGTTCAGTCAGTGCGTCGTCGTTTTTTCGTAGAAGATCGAGACGAGTCAGGGAATCGTAACCGGCCTGAAATCGAAACGACACACATAGACATCGTGCGGGGAGTTTTATAGAGAGTCGACCAAACGAAGGAAGATGAAGGGGATGCTGGTGCCCGCACTGCTGGGCGTCTTGATGGTCTGCCGGGTCCAAGTGAGTACCTGTAACAATTTAACAACGAAACAGAAGAAACATAGAACAGATAACGCGTAGACTCGCGACTAATTGGAATCGATCGCCTCGGACAATTTATTCGCGACCAGTCTCGATGACAATTTTTATTTTTTACCCTCTCGTCGAACAAGCGGCAAATGTCACGCGCAACGCGCATCACGATCGATGTAGTAGCCACGGTGTACCTGTCCCGTGGAAATTCCCCTTAAATGCTTGCCAATTAAGCCGTGTGTGCTACCTGTCAAATTGTTCATGGTGCTTCGATCGATGCCACCGTACGATGCTTGATGCGTTCATTTAGAGTGCATTATACCGTGTACGGCTCTGTAACGATCGACAGCTCGACGTTACGAGAATGTGTTTGCTTTCGTTCGAGGACTACGCGATACATAACCGCCTACTGGACTCCAACGCTCTTTCCATGCGACCGAGCGGCATTAATCCGATCTGACGTTATATATTTCACGATATCCTGTCCTCGCTACTTTCCTGGCTATTTTAAACGTTAATGTCATATATCGTAACGCGACGATACCAATTCCTTTTTTTTTATCGAATCGCCTAGATTCTTGATCGGGAATTGGGTTTAACGAGTAAAGATTTCTTCGCGCAGAGATTCTTGGAATAAGACTATGTTAGAAGCTGTATTATATTACATAGATACTATATCAGGCATTGGAGAACTTGTACGAGAGGAATTAAAACGAAAGGTATATACGAGCAAACGTATAATTCAAGAAGAAAAGGTATTTATTACTTGTTCATATATTTTGTAAAAATCATTCGAATTCTTAAAACCGTACTGAAACGTTATACGTTTACGAAACTCGTATGAAAAATTACGAATTGGTCATTTTGACTACCGTAGTAGTTCCAGTGTTGATCGTTAATTTTATACACATCGAGTCGCTCTTTTCTTCGAAAAATCAAATAATTGTCAACGAAATCGTAATTCGCGTTGTTAATCGCGAACTTACGGACGAATCGCGAAAGGATCTTTTACTCGTCGCATTCGAAATTTCTCTTCTAACATCTTTGTGTAACGTTCGATAAGAAGGTTAGCTTAGGAAATGCAATAATTATCAACGAGATCGTAATTCGTGGTTTTCATCGGGTCGTAAAACGACTGTAAATCGACTTTCAACTGACTCACGTTGGAAATTTTGCTTCGAGCGTCCTTATGTAACGTTCGATAAGAACGTTAGTTTGAAATTCTGGTTGGCAAAGTGTTAACAGTGTCGGAGCGTCGCCGCGCAACTTTCGGCGTGTTCTTTTTTGCCGGGGTGGAAAAAAAGAAGCACGGTCCTTAGGAAGCGTTCGCTTTTAAAACGTTTCAAAGCGCACCTATCTCGGGGGAGTAACCTTGTGTATGCGCAAATTATCACGCACGAACGAACATAGGCAAAACTCCGGAGGCACGGACAAAGCAAAGAGATTGCAAATACGTAAGTCGGGAAACGGATTTGCGAACGATTTTCTCGTTAACGTTAATTCCGTGTGACAGTTCAATTTACGTGCTCGTTCGTCGCCATTACTACGAAATAGAATCGTGTCTAATAGATGGAAAAGTTCGTACTGGTAAGATGTATCGCACCGTTTGGTCATGGAATACGACTACAGAATACGAAATAGGCAAGATCGTCTGATTAACGAACGAAAATCACGGATAAATAATACGATGACTACGAGTTCGTTGATATTTTGATTTTTATCGTATCTGAAGTTAAACAGGGAGAGCAACTTGTTCGGTCCAATGACACAAGCCTTTCATCGATGCGTAGATGACAAACCGGCGAAGTTTTACGGAAACTCCGATGGCTTACCTAGCATCTAGAATATGAAAATCGATAGCTTCGAGAAACGAATATTTTCGATGGAAATATTTTTCAAGATAACCTCGTAAGCAAATTTAGTAAAAATACGAAACTCGCGTATTTTATCAAATCGATTCGTTTCTTCCGGATATTCCTTCAACTCGCTCTCTCTTCAAAATTTCGAAATAAATTTCGGGACGGCAGAACAATTTACGTTATCGTTATAAATCATCGAACAAATCACGATTATACTCGATGTAGCGATTCTTAAATCCTTAAATTTACAGTTTTTCGAACACGAATAAAGCAATCCTATACTTCGTTCAACACGTTCGTCGCGTACGTCTATGTGCCTTTACGATATCGTCCCATTGTCGGACACAAATATTTCAATTGGCGATCGGAATAAAACATTTATTCGTCGGCAACGGGTTGCATTCTCTGAATATCAGAATCAAATCACCGCAGTGAACGAAAAATTCATTGACGCAGCCACATCGGTTTTTCTGGATATTCCAGCGGTTTTGTACTTAACAGCAATTACGATCTTCACCTAGATTCGCCACGTAGCTAAAGGCGCGCGGTGTCGCGCGATTGAAACGCACGGTTAAAGATCTGCCGTGCTTTTCGATGTTTCCTCATTTCCCGTGGTCCCATTTCTCGCCGTAAAGCCTGGTTTTTACGGAATAAGAAAAAAAAAAAAAAAAAGAAAAAAGGGAAGGAAAGAGAGGAGGAAAAGAAGAGAAAGAAGAAGGAAAAAAAAGATATTCCGTCGCTTAAACGCGGCTCCTTGTCCCCATGCTGGCGTACGAGAAAATGCTCTGGTAATGGAGGACGGAGTAAACGAGGACGAAAGAGTTTCAATGCATTTTTCATTTTTGACGCAGATTCTTTTAAGGTCACCTTTCACGTCGCTATTTTCTCTCGTTTTTTCGTCCGCCCTTCTTTTCCCTATTTTTTTCTCTAGTTTTTCTTTTCCTCTATTTATCCCCTTTATCTGCCTTTTCTTCTTTTTTTTCGTCTCGCTCTTTTTAATCGAACTGCGTATTAATACGCTAACGGAATCGATTGCGCAATTATTACGTCGAATGGCAAGCGAACGCAAATGATTTACTCGCGCGAAACTCACGCCCCGCGATAATTTAGCGACGATTAATCGAGTGGCTGGAAATGAAAATCTCGCGCAACGCACCCGAGTCCCAGTGTCCAACGGCTGGATGCGCGAAAGAGTTTGTTACGAAAAAGGGAGCGGGAAATACGTTGCAGTTTATGCGATTCAGCCTAGTGGTTTGATAAATTGCGCGAATCATAAATTCATGAGAATGCCGGTTTATCTCGCTATTCGGCGCCCCTTGTTCCAAATGTTTCGCGCGTTAAGCTACTAACTAAGTATGCAGCGCTTGGATGCTAAATACCGACTAACTAACGAGCGAGCGAAACGAGTTATCGTTCGTGCAAATTGCGAAAAATCCGATAGAATTATGGATACGCGTTATGGAAGAGCATCTGATAAATCAAAGACACGAGGCGATTTTCTATAATTGGAGAAAATATTGGCAACTAAGTTATTGCGGACTTTGTCATTAGGTGGTATTGCAAAGCCGGCAATCACTTAGTTGCCAACTCAACTGATAATTCGTCACAGAAACGCGGGATGATAATTGCATTTATTTCTTTGTTTCAAATTTCACAAAATCAGTAGTTGGAANGAAGAGGGAATAGCGATTTTCTATAATTGGAGAAAATATTGGCAACTAAGTTATTGCGGACTTTGTCATTAGGTGGTATTGCAAAGTCGGCAATCACTTAATTGCCAACCCAACTGATAATTCGTCATAGAGATGTGGAATGATAATTGTATTTATTTCTTTGTTTCAAATTTCACAAAATCAGTAGTTGGAAGAAGAGATAATAGCGATTTTCTATTATTGGAGAAAATATTGGCAACTAAGTGATCGCGGTCTTTGCAATACCCCTAATGACAAAGTCTGCAATCACTTAATTGCCAACCCAACTGATAATTCGTCATAGAGATGCGGGATGATAATTGTATTTATTTCTTTGTTTCAAATTTCACAAAATCAGTAGTTGGAAGAAGAGATAATAGCGATTTTCTATTATTAGAGAAAATATTGGCAACTAAGTGATCGCGGTCTTTGCAATACCCCTAATGACAAAGTCTGCAATCACTTAATTGCCAACCCAACTGATAATTCGTCATAGAGATGTGGAATGATAATTGCATTTATTTCTTTGTTTTCAAATTTCACAAAATCAGTAGTTGGAAGAAGAGGGAATAGCGATTTTCTATAATTTGAGAAAATATTGGCAACTAAGTGATCGCGGACTTTGCAATACCCCTAATGACAAAGTCCGCAATCACTTAGTTGCCATCCCAACTGATAATTCGCCACAGAAATGCGGGATGATAATTGCATTTATTTCTCTTTTTTCAAATTTCACAAAATCAGTAGTTGGAAGAAGAGGGAATAGCGATTTTCTATAATTTGAGAAAATATTGGCAACTAAGTGATCGCGGACTTTGCAATACCCCTAATGACAAAGTCCGCAATCACTTAGTTGCCATCCCAACTGATAATTCGTCACAGAAACGCGGGATGATAATTCCATTTATTTCTTTGTTTTAAACTTCACAAAATTAGTAGTTGGAAGCAGAGGGAATAGCGATTTTCTATAATTGGAGAAAATATTGGCAACTAAGTGATCGCGGTCTTTGCAATACCCCTAATGACAAAGTCGGCAATAACTTAGTTGCCATCCCAACTGATAATTCGCCACAGAAATGCGGGATGATAATTACATTTATTTCTCTTTTTTCAAATTTCACAAAATCAGTAGTTGGAAGAAGAGATAACAACGAAAAAGGTGAAGGAAATTCTCGAAATTTCTTTTCGTAATAGCAGCGCGAATTGAAAAGAACTCGGCATGGCAGAACGCGGATGTATTTGCAGAAGGAAGTGGGAAATGAAAAGCACGCGGGAAAGGCGCGATAAGTTCGTATTTATTGATTTTCTGGCAGATTTGTCGAGAGATTCGACGCGAAGATTAATGACCAGTAAGTCTTGTTCGAAAAGTCGATTCGCGTGGTTATTAACTTGGCGAACGGTCGAGAACGAAACGGAACTCGCCTTGTTTTTCCATGGAACAACCCCTTCGGTTGCAACGCCGGTTTCTCTTCTGCTTGTGAACGCTTCGAGAGCTTTTAACAATACGGTGTTAATAAATCGTCAGAGCACCCGTAAGGGCCATTCGAATAACAGACGGTGACGTGAAGTAGTTTCACCGGTGCTTATAAATTAACAGCTAGCTCGACGACCTAAATTTAGGTATTTGTATTTAACATCGACCGGTATACGAAACACAATACAGAATCGTAGTCGAATTCCTCGCGTATGAATCGATACGCGTTTGGCTACTTTCGTGCAATACGAATCTGCAGCGGAATCGCGAATTTTCTACGGCAGAAACGTTATTATACCGATCGTTGATCAATTATCGATACGTACTACGAATTTCCGCGCAACTTCGTTTATTTTCCAAGTATGATCGAAGGGATTGTTGCGACGAGAAAGTATATTAGATTGTCGAAAAAGTATCTTTCGTTTTCCGAGGAAATAATAATAATAAATGCTTTATATTATTTTATCGAATCACGTATGGTTCATTTTGTTTTAGTGGAACATTTTGTTTAGAGAAAGGTTCATATTCATAATTCGATAAAATGATATAAAACCAAAAATATCGTGCGTTTATTATTTCCTTATAAAACGGAAGAAACTTCTTGGACAAGCTGATAGTTTCGGTCTCCGATAATTTTGGTAAAAAGCCGCTTAAAATCGATAGGAAAGCAAATTGCTTTCTCAAGCGTATTACAAATTCCTAGTCGACTAATATCCTTAATATATTACTAATATATATATATTTATTATTATATTAGTAAGAAACTTTTGCCCTTTTGAATGTAAAACTTTCGGCCACGAAACTCGTAGTTCTCTTTCTCCTGCGATAAATGTAATTTCGATATTGTTGCCTGTGTTCATATAGAAAATCCTTCGATCAAAGAAATGGATCCTGCAAAGTGGCAAAAATTGCAAAAGTAAATAAGGGAACGTCTGTAAAGAGAAATCCAATTAGTCGTAGAAGTAGGAAAAGTTTCCATCCTTCTCCACGATATAGGATTTCAAAATACATTTCCTGGATCTCCAAGCGCCACAGATGTGGATGCGTTTTAAAATGTTGATTTCGAGCGAGAGCTATTGGGTTGGCAACTAAGCGATTGCGGCTTTCGTCATTATCACCTAATGACAAAATCCGCAATCTCTTAGTTGCCAAGCCAATACAAACCGATTAAGTCGATCGTCGTTGGTCTTGGATAAGATCGAACCTAAGTTTGGTGGAAGAGTTGCTAGGAAATTTGATACGTCGGATTATCCATAACGATATCTCGATATTGTGGATATGCACCGAGAATGTTATCGGTAGCTCTATTTTCGAGCGTTTTAGATGTGTATTGGGTTGTTCGGAGAATTCGTAGCTCGTTCCTGTATCCTAATCGATACAAAGTTCTGCGTACTATAGGTCTGACGAGATTGCATGGGAATAATTTATCAGCAACTTCTGACAAATAACGAAATACTAAATTCCAAGAAATACTCTCTGCCATTAGCTCGATGCATAATGAACGTCGCTTTTCGCGGTCTTGCTTCACAGCTATTTCGAATTTTCAAAGTGCTGTAACAGCTGAGAAGTTCAAGGGAACGCGGTACAAACGAGAAAATGTTCAATTTACCGAAACTTTGGTTAAAGTCAAACTTTAATAGGGAAATCTGTATCGCGCTAAATATGAAAACACATTACTGCGATGGTACATGGGTTAAGTATTGCACAGTGTACGTGTGTGTAGATTAAGAGAAATAAAGATATATATGTTTAATTTAGTATATGTAATTCGGTAGATGTAAAAGGGAATATGCGTGTTTGGGACGAGAGTGTGGATGGGTGTGCACCTTTGAACGCGATGGATGGCCTAATTAAAGCATGGCAACGAGTGGAAATTAGAAATACGCAAGCCGAGTCTTCTTTCCTGTACCGCGAAGCTGAAAAATAAATAAATAAATTATATCATTTATTTATTTTTCATAGCTCTTCCTCTGCGAGCTGCAGCGGATCTCCAGTTACGTTTCTCTTCCGTTTACCCTTGTCGTTTACTTTTCCAACCACCGAGCTCCACTCTTTTAACTCTCGTAACTTAACATTTAGACTCACGATCAACGACTCGGACTCGACCATAGAAGGTAACTCTTATACTTCTTATTATCTATGCTTTTATCGCTTGTATTCTCGCAGCGCTTAAACTGAACAATCTACGGGTTCAAACGGAAACGTAAAATAAGAAACTCGTATAAAGGATGGTCTAAAAATCAATTGCCACGATCTTTCGGTCATTTTCGATAGACGGACGAAAGAATATTTGGAAGGAAAGTCGATCAGCTAACGATCGGTTGCGAATTGCAATATTGCGCGGACTTGAACGAAATTTTTACTTCCATGAAGAGTCAAAGTGACGTTTATTTTTTTAAACGGAACAATAAATAATTAAAAAGTCCATCGAATGGAGTATACAAAAATTTATTGTTCCATTAAAAAAAAAAAAAAATGACAGTGACCTTGACTCTTCATCGAAGCAAGACTTTTTTTTAGATTCGTAATATCGCAATCTGTACTCCACTGAAAGCCGATTAACTTTTGTTCGAAACAGTTTTTAGTTGGAAGAACCATGGAGATTGATTTTTAAACCACCCGTTATATAAAACAGATTGCTATTTATAAAATATTTATAAAGCAATATAAATAATACGGATGTTAGATTATTTCGAAATTTTATATTTTTAGAGACTCGTGTCATTTTTCCACTCGACTGTTCTTCTTCGTTCAGAAAGCTTTCGTATTTTGCTTCTTCATTGGCCAGGCTATTGTTTTAGGGCAATAACACTTTTTCCTCTTTGTAATGAAGTACGCGGGAACTCGATTTCCTGCTATTTTCCTTAGTGAGTATAAATTTCAACAAACGTCGATAGATTCTAATAGAAATTTCTTCCAATTTTTGCCAAGATTATTTGCAAGGATTAAAATACAAATTCTCACGTATCGATTTCGATGATTCTTCTTTCGTTCGAAAACGTTCGAAACGGATCGTATTTACGCCAAATATTCGCATTACGTTATTCGTAAACGTGAAATACAACGATCGAAATACAAATGTAAAATATATAGAGTACGAAATATTGCTGAGAAACCACGATAATTATTATTAATTGTTTGAACGTAAAATTGAAACCAATCGAATCCATAACAATTATTTCGTACATTTCGTACGAATTAAAGAAATTTGTCAACGATAGGAAAATTACTCGACTAACGTAACATACTTGAAATATATATTCGCTGTGTAAGCGATTCATCAAAATTCCAAATTACTGACACTGGTCTGTATTTTTGAAATCGTTCAAATAATGATAAACGTTAATGAGCAAAAATATAACTCGACTTACTATCGTTACGTATTGTATTTGTAATCGTGTGCTCGTTTCTAGCTGTTCTCATTCCGCTGGCATGATTGTGGCCGAATAATTGCAAAGCATTATCCCAGCTATCTTCTGTGCAGTCTACCGTCCTTTTATATTGGGTTACGGCTGCGAGCCTGAGAGGAATATTATATTCTTCTCTTCTTGTATGTAGGTTATTAAATCTTACAACGATTTCAAGTTAGAGAAACGTAGCGTATTATTCGTACTACGTATAATGCGTTTTCTACATTATTTCCTTTCTATCCTTTCGGGAGTTCGTCATTTTCGTCGCTCGAGTGCTTTGAACGCTTCAATAAGATGGGAAAATTATGATCGTTTAATCTTTCTCGATCAGGCGATAAGCGTAATACACTCTGTACAAGATAGCGATAAAATCGTTGTCTTTGTAGAAATTGTACAAGAATTATAGGATTTGAATCTATAATCTGATTGCTATATATAAAATATGATTATGTATAGGAATATAATACGATTATGTATTAGTATAGAATTACACGCAAGAGTATAATGATTTTCATGAAAGAGACGCAACGCGGGTGGATGATTTTTCCGAATCGAACTGGTCGCTGATTTACTTTAGCGGACACAATTTACACGAAACAACCTAACAGACGTATGGTTGCAGCTTTGTCACAACGGTGCGTAGTACAACTACAAAATGCTTTTTGTTTTTGTATAACTTAGTTGAGATACTCGTAGACAATTTCCATAGTAAGCGTGATATTTTCGTTTTACTTTACGCGTCATATACAGAGTGGCTGGAAAGAATATCGACGCGTCACTGTACATACATATTTATGACAGCATTTACATGCTAATTAATTAGCTTCGAGTGTATCAACTTTTGTATCGTTAAACGGTGCTTTCGTACGACTACGGAAAATGTTTAACATGAAAACGAAAAAGAATCTGGTAAATTATGGTCGTCGTTTTCGTTGCTCGAGTGCTTTGAACGTTTCAATAAGATGGGAAAATTATGATCGTTTGATCTTCCTCGATCAGGCGATAGGCGCGATACACCCAGTATAAGATAACGGTAAAATCGTTGTCTTTGTAGAAATTGTACAAGGATTATAGGATTTGAATCTATAATCCGGTTGCTATATATAAAATATGACCAGGTATAGGAATATAATACGACTATGTATTAGTATAGAATTACACGCAAGAGCATAATAATTAGCAGATACGAATGCGCATATATTATAAGCTTCGAATTAAATTCACTAATTGCTTACGTTTCAGTGGCCGATTATAACGCGATATTGTAACATGCCATGTGTACGTTGCAGAATCTAATCTTGCTTTGTAATAAATAACGAACTCTGACCAAAAATAATTCCCCCTAAATGACACTGGTAATATCGGAGAAAATATGGAAATTCATTCGTTGTTTAAAAAATATCACGCCAAGGAACAAACGTTCACCGTTGCTTTGAAACAACTAACCAACCAAACAAAATTTTCTCTCGCTCGTTATCGTTTCTACGATTTCACAGCTAGATATATAACAGGTTTACGCCTTTTTTCCAATCTTCCGTTTCGTCATTTTTCGCTTTCTTTTTTCCCAATAAAAACGAAACTGAACAAGTTATTACGTTTCAACGATATTCCTTTTAATCTGTCCAACCAAATTCACAAAGTTAATATTCGTAATATCTTACATTTAACGGACGCACGTACTCGTTTTGACATTTTCTTTTTAACGATATACCTTCCCGCTTTGTAACTTACATTATGCAGCAGACTTGTCGTCCGATTCCTCGGTCAACCACCGCCAGTCGATTTAATCTTCTATTTTCGTATCGCGTACATTATTTACGTCAACGTTTAACTTTCCTAAGTAAGTACAAATTGTTGTTAATCGTTATCGATTACTATCATCGTCCCCTATCACCCCTTTTCTACCGTCGTTGTAACTGCCATTTATCAACAAACTGCGAATCGACCGGCATAGTCGGCTAAGAGGTGTCCGAAGGAGGACGCGCAAGAGAACGAGCTGTGGTCGTAGAGCATCTTAAGAAAGAGAACGAGGGTCGCGTTTCGGTGCGTCAGCGTCTGAAAAACTCAGTTCCGCTCGGTGTCGCGTGTGGCCGAAGCTCCTTAAGGCTGCGGTCAGATTCGCTTTAAGTGCATTAAGTAAATCCACTTAGATCGAATCTTATATAAAACATCGGCTAATCAGCTTTAAAGGGCTGCGCTCCCGGACGCGCGTCGAAGGAAACTGCCGCCAATCTTGCTCTCTCCTCTCCCTCTCTCTCTCTCTCTCTCTCTCTCTCTCTCTCTCTCTCTCTGGATACCCCGGCTCGTTTGCCTGGTTCGTTGCTCCGACCCCTTCACCCTCTCTTTTTAACGAGCTTCGGAAAGTTCGTCGAGTAGACAGAAATTCCTTTTTCGAGCAGCCGACCAACAATTGGGCCGATGCTAACGATTAAGATCGAACTCTCTGACACACGTTCTCGAGTATCGGCTAATTGGTCTCTCGCACCTGCAGTTGGTTAGCAGAGTGCACGACGTTTTAACAGGTGTAATTAAACGTTAGACAAACGATGGTTCCTGTCCTTTGATCTTTTCAGGAGCTGTTCAGGTATCGAACAAGTACGCCGATCTTACAATTAGACACCTGCAAACAATTGGATACACTGGGTTAAAATTCGAAGCTGGTGTTGTAAATCTTTAAAACGGTTTGGGATTTTCACGCGTTCAACCACAGCCTTCGGTCGTCATCCGGGTCAGTGCCTGGACAAAATACGATAGGCGCGTGATTTCTAGCGTTATGATACTTTCCGTGCCACGGCGAGTGCTGTGATTTTCTCTGACGATTTCCAACGAATTGTTAGCTCTACGATTACCGATATCGTCTAGGTAAGTACGTTTCTGGTACGAATTATGCTGTTCGACTGTATTACGTGTTGAAGCTTGGATATGCAAATGGGTTTCGAATGATTTATGGTAATATTTGTAAAATCGATATGTGATAACACATAACAAGGTTTAACAGGTTTATATTGGTTGTCCGAAAAGTGTTTTTTGCAACAATGCATCTTCGTACAAACGCGTAACCAAGTCTGTGAAATGTCGCGGTGTTTACCTCAACGGAACAAAATGGATCGTGCGTAATTCGACAAAATAACATAAAACAGAAAACATTGTGCGTCTATTATTTCCTCGTAAAACGAAAGAAACTTTTCGGGCATCCTAATATTTTTCCCTGGGAAGTTCGTTCGGTACAATCCTTGTTTTACGTTCAATTTTCTAGACTTTCGAAGAGATGCAGTTCGCTAAGAGTTAACCACTTTTACTACTCTTATCCAAAGAAAACTTTCCAATAATATATAACAATATTTATGAAATTTCGTACTGGGTCGGTGTCCACGTTGCAAACGCATTTAGGTTGTTAACACTAAAAACTACCTCATCGGTGAAGATGACTGGTCTTGCAATTTTATAAATGTGCCAACCCTCGTTTAATTAGTAGTAGCAAAAATGTACTACACAACATGGAATTCCTTCTGTGAAATAATATAATATAATGTAGTATCGTGGATGAAAGGCCTCAGATATCGGGCGAACTATAAACAATGCCACGAGAAAGCCGAAGTGCCGACAGGCCCAACAATGTACCTTCCGTCCTTCGATCAAATAGTTTCGCGGAAAAGGCCACTGTAATGTAACATCAACCACATCTCAATCTACGTCAGAGACCAGGCCGCGCTTCGGAACCGATGGGCTTGTCACGTAAACTTGAGAGTTGGGTGTTAAAATAAAATATACCTGAGTCGTAACGCGACTATTAATTTTGTTTTAGTTAAAGTTTATTATAAATTCAGCGATCACAATGGAATACACACTGAATTGACACGTATAAGTCACGATTCACTCCAACCACGTTATGCAAAACTTAGTTACACTGATAAGCTAAGTACGCGACTGTTATAAGGGTAGAGGCAGGTAAGACTATTCTAAGGGTACAGAATGAGTAACTCTCGTTGACGATACTTTGTCCGAGGAAAGGTAGGGGTGGGTGTGTCTGAGGACACGGGACTATCGGATTTGTCGATGATAATTTTGGTTAGGGAAGCGAGGGCGGTAGACACCGTTTCCGATTGGATAATAAGAAGGTTGGCGGACCAGGTAGGGTTTTAGCCACCTTCGTGAGAAAGTTGCTAGCGGAACGTACGAGACGCGAGGAAAACCAACTTTCCGTGTTAACCCGTAGTAAACAATAGAAGGAAAAGGAAACCTTCGACAAGAAATACTCGCTTGGTCTGAAGTACCTTAACTATGAAAATTCCAAAACCCCTGGTGGGTACTTGAGACTATCGAGGGTACGCTCCAAGGATGTGCGGACATCTGAGCGCCATCCTGCCCGCGGTGTGTGGCTTGGTCTGTGATGCGAATTGACGTTACAGGTTGATGATAGAAATAAAGATGTGGCGGCACTCGGCGACAATGTATGTCGGCGAAACGAGGTGCCTAATGAACCCTCAATATCCCAACGGTCCTTTCGCCGAATATTCGAGAACGCCTAACAAACGTTATAGTGGGGATATCGAGGGATGACAAAGAAAAGAAACAGATCAGTTCGAAAGTCAAATTGTAAGAGTTTCAGTCTTGAAAAGTCGCGCCTGGAGTTCAGAAGTAAAGTGTAGTTGGTGTAAACCAAGTGTTAAGAAATAAATTCTCTCTTTTTATTTTTCGTCTTTGATTTCTCTTTTCTTTTTTTATTTTACGTGACAGTAACGTCAACCACATCAGAGACCAGGCCGCACGCCGAAGGCAAGATGACAATGACAAATCATCCTTGCCGCGTATCCTCATATTCTTAAGAACCCATCATAAATTCTGGCATTTTCATAGTTAAGGTCCTTCAGACCAAAAACAAGCGTTCTTTATATTTTTGCCTACTACGGGAAGACACGGAAGAGTTAGTTTTCTCACGTTCGGTATCTTCCGTTAGCAACTTTCTCTCAAGGGCAGTTAACACCCTTCCTCACCCACCAACCTAGGAAATCAGCCAATTGACAGCGAAGTCTATTTCCCTCGCTCTCCTAATGAAAACTTATCCTTAACAAATCAGCTCTTTTCGTGTCCTTAGACTCACCCATCGCCAGCTTTCCTCCGCCACAACATCGTCACTAAACTTTACCGATTTTCCAACTTTCGAACAGTCAACATCTTTTTACCGCGTCTCTATCCTTAGATCTGTATAAAGCGTAATTTGTACGTGTCAACTGAGTGTATACTCAATTGTGATTATTAAGTGCACAATAAAGTGCAATAAAAAAGAAAGTTAATAGTTGTGTTTCGGCCCAACCTTCTTGTTCTTTTTTATAATCTGAGTTGTGACTTGCGGAACACGTGGGTCTAAGACAAAAGACAAAGGGATGCTAAGGGAGAAAGACGAATTAACAGAGTCAGTGTTAGTTGAGAAGTCGCAGAATGTGAGTTGAGAAGCCAGAGAGTGCGAATAGAGAGAGCGTTGGATCCGTGGTGACGAGAGTTGCAAATTAATGATCTAGTTGTCTTAATTATAATAAGTTATTGCGATTAGTTCGCGTTAAACAACCATCGTTTCCTGTTTAACCAACATCTGTTTAATCCATTTATCGTAAATAAACTAATTGTAGCAAAGATCCTACAATAATGAAAGTAATAAATCAATAAATATAACGATATTCTATCATCGAGTATTTTTTGAAGACCAGTCGTTGCGACTGGTTTTCGTAGAAATAGCTTCGTCTTAACTGAGTGTCAAGTTAACGTTTCGCATACTACTTCGTAGATCGTAGAAACGTAGAGTCGAACAAGAATCCAGAGGATTGCGACAGCGGTAACAACAGGGACAAAAATATAATGGTAACAACGAAGATATTTGCATCTACTGTCGGCAATCTTATCCGCTGCATGTAGATTGAACGAATGTTGGTTTGTACTGTATAACTTGTTCTGGGTGGACCCATGAATGTTGCTTCACTAGTTAGGAATCTAAACAGTTGGATCCATTCCAATGTTACAGATACTAGGAACAGTATCGACTACTCTATCCGGCTTTACTCAGGTCACGGGGTACTTTTACGTAAGATTGTTATTTTTCGGGTTTCCTTTCTTTTTCTAAAGATTTAACGTAGGCTGACGTGCGATAAAGATATCGCTTTAATAAACTACATTTGCAATGTTTCATATTAATTGCAGAGTTACAAGTTCAATTTAGTAATAGCCAGTTAGCTGTTGCGACATCTTCGAAAAACTTGTACCCAGAACGCGTGGCAAAAAGTAAGCGACGACGAGTATACTCGTCAAGCAGAGAGTACGTGTTACTGTTGTAATATATTGAGCTGGCAACTAAGTGATTGCGGATTTTGTCATTAGATGGTATTGATAAAATCCGCAATCACTTAGTTACAAACCCAATATTAACTTTCTTCCAGTTTTTCGGTAATTTTCCATAGAATTTTATCGTTTTTATCGTTGGAAGATTTGTTAAGTTTGAGAAACACGAGAAACGATCGTTATTAAGTATTAACGATTATTATCCGTCGTTTAAGAATCATTGTTATAAAGACCACTGGCACTCAAACGGTTAAAGATCGTCGCTTTGGAACTCGTACACGAAGAGTTCGATAAACCCGCTCGGAGACTCGCAACAAACCGCCTTCGTTTCTTCGTCCTCGAGTTGTTGGAAAGCACAGCCGTCTCCTTTCGTCTCGTCTCTGTCAAATATCGTTTGTCATCGATAGGATCGAAAAAGGAGAGACAGGCCCAGGCGACGTACAATGATACCGATGAAAAATATCACGCGCCGGCCATGCAACCAACGGAAACGAGAACAGAAGAGAAAAGAGAATCAGAGTGCCGGTTTCCATTCTCGTCCGTTGGCAGAGCGGAGAAAAGGAGATCGGTAAAAGCACTGGATGAAACGTGGTTGAAACGGTGGCACGTGAAATCGTAGCAGGCGTTGGCCGCTGGCTGCGTTCGAGACGAAAAGCGAGTGAAAACGTCGATCGACCGGCGAAGCGCCGTGTAAATGAAACGCTCGTAGATTCGTTCGGCGCGGTCCTCTGCAACCTGGATAGATTGGAATCGTTTGAAAGGGAACAGTTGAGATTGTTGGCCGAAGTAATGGTTCGGGTCGGTTTGTTTGACGATAGTTGAATTTGTATTGATCGTTTTCGGCGCTGCCCTGGTTCGATTTTCTTGCCTGCAATGGGATTAGTCGCCGGAGCGGACAGTAAACGAGGTTGATTTAAGCGAGAAACGATTATTTTATTTTAGACCTGCGTGTAACTTTAATCTCGCGCTTGCTCGCCAGCAAAGAAACGAATTTTAATCGAGCGGAAGATCGTAGGAACGACGAGATTCTTGCGATTAGATTCGATGATTGTGAATAATGTTATAACGGCGAAGGAAAAATTCGCGGGTTTTCTTATTTTTTTTTTTTTTTTTTTACTGCAGGTAGTGTAACGTCATGGGATAAGAATAATTAAATCGAAAAGTTGTTCCGAATATCGACGTATCAGCCAAAATCGTGTTCCTAGATGTTCGAAAGTTGAAACTCTCTTTCGTTTGTAAAATTGCGACAGTATTTACGAGAAGTCTATACGATCGATATCGCGTAAAGTTCACTTTTAGTATCGAATAAAACGAAAACCGATTATTTCACTTGCGATGAAAGTGACAGAGCTTTAAAAGCATGATTCTGCACACTCTATTTCCGAGTATCGGCTTTCCTCGTTCCATCATAAGCATCGCAAACGTTGAAAGTAATTACATATGTGCAGTATCTTATTGAAGACACGTTCAAGCGGATACGAAATAATAAGAAGAGATACAGGAGTTTTTACAAATATTTATCGAATAGAAAAGAAATACCGGGAGAAGACTACATTTGTAGCTTAATTTCATTATTCCAAATTGTATCAATGACGATAGAAATATTTATAAACCCACGTTTTGTTTGTTAAAGTTTAATTTCCAATAATTTTTTGTAATTTTACAACGTTAACTCTATCCACGTGGACGTCTATAACGCGTCATTAATTTTGAACGTGAATTCGCAATACATCAAACGTACGAGTTAATGGTAAATATCATTAAAAGTACGAAAAAATAGATTTAGAGAGACACATGTTTATTTAAAAGTATTAAGATGAAAACTGACAAAAATTAAAAGTTACAATTTCTGTAAAAATGTAGTCTTCTGTAGCTTGGAAAACGTCGAATCGAACAAGGACGTTTCCCGAGAAATGCCCTTTTTCCCTCTAACTTTTTTATATCCAATAACAAGCGAATTATCGCGGTAAAACATTGGCAATTCAGAGACGAGCGGATAACAATGTCAGTAGATCATAAAAATGCGATAATCGAGTAAAGAAAAAAAAAGAAATATCTCGAGAAACGTCCGTAATCGAAATGGTCTTCACGATCGCTGAAAAGATACTGAACAATTGATTAGAATTACGCAGAACGTTGGTTAGATAAATTTGAACGATCGAGAAGAAGAAAAAGTTGCAAATAAAATCGATCAGACTACGCGGTTTTTCTAAAATCGTTCGTCAGCTTATGCGACGTATTGCTTTTCAAATATTTATTAAAAATGTGTTACAATTGATATTTTAAACGTATTAGAACGTAGGAAATTACAAGGAAAATATAAAATAACGTAACAAGGACGATTTTCGAAATCATCGTCGCAATACGCGATTAAACAAATAATCGAATAAACAAAACACCGTTCAAATATTTCATTAACTAATTGTTGGACGTTATCAAAGGGAAAATACATTTCCCAAGTTTTATTCCATTACCGTAAAATCAAACAATTTCATCGAATACAAAATCAAATTATCTTTAAATGAAAATCTGGTGAAAAGTTAAAGCAACGTTGAAAACGCGTTTTACCCATTTTACGTGTCGGCGAGTTGGAAAAGCGAACCGGTAAGGGGGAGGGGGGAGGGCGGAACTCGTTGTCGGCTTAAAATATAAAAACTAAGCCGAATAACTCGAATAACTTGAATAAATTGAATATGAAGTAGCTCGATTGTTCGTGTAAGCTCGAGGGGGAAAAAATCCTTCGAATGGTCTCTTGAACAGATTCGCGCAGATTGAACGTTTGGAGAACTTGCTTAATATAGTTTGAGCAATAGCTTAAATCACTTACAATTAGGGCTACTTGAAAAACAAGTGACCTGTAACGTATATTGGAGCTAATCGATTGGTTTAAGAGATCTTATAATAAGAAAATAAATCGCCAGAGAGTATTAAATATAGCCGTGGAATAATGAAATTTGATACGTCAAATTTCGTTGTAAAATTTCATCGTCGTTCGTCGTATTTTTGAAAAGTATAATTAATATAAACTCCTTGTAACTATATTCTATAATGAATTTACCAATACATTTTATAAGTAAAGATACATCGACACGTATATATTTGAATACATATTTGATAAATATTTTTCAAAGATACGATACAATCAAGCTATCTGATAGTCGAAAAAGTACACGGAAGCACGTGAAAATTATTTTAATTAAATATACATGCGTCTGTTTAAAATGTTTCGTTGTAACACGATAGCTCGTATACGTGTATCGATTTAACGTTTCAAGTATGTGTATGAAATAATTTTGAAATTGGAATTACAAATTATATATATATATACACACATACATATAAATTTCTCGTAATATATATATATTTCCGTAATAAAAAATTCACGTTAATTCATCGGTTTTACCTTAGAATGGAAAAATGTGCTGCAACCGCTGCTTTTACACAACCTCGTTATAATCGTTGCTACTTATTCTTCGGAAGAAATTACAAAGAACGATAAACGAAGAACGTATGCACGAGAAATATAAAAGTAACGAGGTGGCTGCATTCGTCGTGTCGTGCGCATCGTTTAACTTATGCGGAATCCATTTGTCCATTTTCTTTACGTTTGCTATGTGGGTCGAGCGACGAATAATGGTACACCGACTTAGTTTCATTTAAAGTGTACTACCCTTCCTTCGCTGTTTCCTGGGAATTATTTTCGATTACTCCTTTTGAAACATTGTCGTCTATTTCAACGTTTCTCTTTTGCCTCTTATTCTCTTCAAAATCATCCATCGAACATCTTGCTTCTTTTATTACCATTTTTCGTTGCGTATTATATATACCAATTTTCACTAGTCCCTCAGGAGAGATATTTAGGAAGATTTTCACAAAGATAGATCCACCAGGAATAGATTTTCATCTCTTTCGATCAGAACCGTGTGCACGGAAAATAATCTGAAATTTTCAAGTCGCGACAGATGCGATAAGTCGATAGCTTCTTCTTTCGGCGATGAACCCGAAGATTTTCACGAGAGACACAACGCGGGTGGATGATTTTTCCGAATCGAACTGGTCGCTGATTTACTTCAGCGGATAGAATTTACACGAAGCAACCTAACAGCCGTATGGTTGCAACTTTGTCACAACGGTGCGTAGCATAACTACAAAATGCTTTTTGTTTTTGTATAACTTATTTGAGATACTCGTAGACAATTTCCATAGCAAGCGTGATATTTTCGTTTTACTTTACGCGTCATATACAGAGTGGTTAGAAAGAATATCGACACGTCACTGTACATACATATTCATGACAGCATTTACATGCTAATTAATTAGCTTCGAGTGTATCAACTTTTGTATCGTTAAACGATGCTTTCGTACGACTACGGAAATGTTTAACATGAAAACGAAAAAGAATCTGGTTCCTAAATTCTTAGAAGATAAAATTACGCGTCGATACCTTTTCTAATCATCGTACAATATAAAACGCAACGAGAGCGTTTTAAACTCGCTCAAAAATTTCGAAATTTCATGTCCGCTCGTACTCTCGCGCATCGTCCTACTCAAGTTTACCGATTAATCGCTTAGAGTTCCGTTTAAGCGTCTAATTAATTCGACTGTCTCAAATTTTGTATCGCCGAATAGCGCTTTCGCATGAAATTTACAAGAAATCGTTGCGATAGAAACGAAGCGTATAAACCGCGTAAAGAAAACGGTTCCTTGGAAAATAAAACTAGCTGTCTCGTAATACGTAGCCATCGTGTAATAATAGCAGAGACCAGGGAACGTGTCGAACTCGTTGAAAAATTTCTGCCACGAACCAATTTCATTCTCTCTATCTACGTCTTCTCTTCATTCATACTCTTCTTCTGCGTAATTGCCGCAAGCGGTAACCTTAATCGGCACGAATATTCCTTTACCGGTGATCCAGTTAATCTGCGTTCTACAAACGGGCAGAGTCGACGTAAGTAAAATGACCTGCACGTTGATAAATAAACTCTTAAGCGTTAATAACCGTTGCGTCGGCCGTGACTCGATCCTAAGCATCAGCATGCAATCCGGATCGACGGCTAGGACACCCGTAGAGCGAAACCATCTACTCTTATTACCGCTCCGAGGAGAATGCAAAGCGAGATGGTGACGTACACCTCGATGTAATTCGCGACAACATTTACGACGCATAACGCGCCAGCCACACCTCGCCATTGCATCGTGCCTTCGACTCTGTCCAAGTACATATACGTACATACGCGTAAGAATCGAGTATGCTGGAACACGAACGTGAATTGGTTTTGGAACTCGTCTTGTCGTCCAATTGCCAGCCACGAAAATTGTCGTAAATATAGGTGTTTTAATTTTTTTCCATTTTTCGGATACCGTTGTCGACGTTCTTGCGAATGTTTACAAGTTTCCAGTTGAGAAGTAAAATATCAGCATCGGATCAGCAACAATATCTCGTTATTCTATTGTTCTGTTCAAATTGTTTATATTAGGCGATATCAAGTATCGACAAATTATATTACGCAAGAAAGTATTTATTTTTATTTTATTTTATTTTATTTTATTTTATTTTATTTATTGTTACTTAGTCCGTGCCTTTCGACTTTGAACGAGTTTTCGGTTTTACATCTTTTTGCCTAATCGCGCTTTTTACATTTTCCTCTTCTTACGGCGTTATCCCCTTATTGCCTCCTCCCTTATATCTATCTAACTAAACTCTACACTCTTCTTACGTATTTATCTCCTCTCTTATCTACTCTATTATATTGCACTCCGCTGTGTAATCTATTTTTAAGACTATTGCAACTTTTGGGCTTTTGCCTCCTTGCCGTGCTTCCCTATCGTCGTCTCTCCCCGTCTTGCATTGTCCTTGTCTTCTCCGCAAGAAAGTATTAACCTAATAAAGTATCGTGTCGAAAAATTGGTAATTTGGCGGATATTCTAATTTCAGTTTGTCAAATTTGACGCGTGATAGACAAGCGTGAAGCGGTATTCTTGCGTTCACGCTATTCTTCCCTTTCGTACGTTAAATTTGACAGATTCAAGTTAAAAATATCCGCCAAACTGTAGTGTGCTATGGGGAAAAAATAAAATTAACGCTTTTTCAATATTAAAAATATACAATGGGTTTTAAAGAGCTCAAGATATCGCTTTGATACCGCGGAAAATAGAAGATATTAGAAAATAAAATTGCATCCATCCGACGAGTCCCTTGAAACGCGATGTTACTCGTTTAAGACGTTTCTCCATAAAACCGACAGGTAACGAGTTATTTCAGTTGATGCTTCTTATTGACTCAGCCAGCGTGGTTGTCTATCGCGAGAATCGCACCGTGATGGTATTGAATCATTAAATCATTAAGTACAAACACGTATATCCTTTCAGTCAGCAAATAACACGATCATCGAAACACCAACGAACATACTCTCGTCGTTGTTTTCTCCTATGATCTTCGTGCAATAGCACGAACTCTGTGCATGTATTTACAAAAATCGGACAGAAGATAGGAAATTCAATTTTTATTATTATCTTGTCGTCGTTGGAATTGTGTACTTGGATGCACGAGAATATCGAAGGCAATGAGAGTCTATTAAAATTTACGTCATTACGAAATTCAGTCGAAAGGATCGGGTCCCTTTGCGTACAAACTTTTCCGGCTCTTTTATGTAAATTACGAGTTTTGATGGTCCAAGAAAGAGAGAGAAATTGGAAGTAAGCAGACGCAGTGCCGTTTCCACTTTGAATTCTGAAACGTCTGATTTCCTCGCGTGCTTTCCTTAGACTTACTTAACCTTCTTCGCGTTCATTTTTTTGCAAGCTCTTCAGTCTGCTACGCTCTCTGCTACGTCGTCCGCTTCATTCGCAGAAACTTTTTCGAAAGCAAGATAAATACCTGGGATAATAACAACGGCTAAACTATGTATACGCTTTCGTTATTCCTGGTTTTTCGTCTTAAAATTGAGCAGCACGAGGAAAGATACAACGAGATGATTTAAAGCTCGTCTCGCTTCATTTTCTACTGAATTACTTTTGACCTATATACAGCGACGGCCCTATATTTACGTACGCTACTTAATTTAGGATATTTTAATTTATGCTTTCAGATAAGAGATATTCCTTCCGCTAAAATTTAGACGTAATCTTTAGGCGTGATATATACGATAAATATTCATATAGTTCCTTTGCGTCAAGCTGTACGGCTTATGAAATCCTTAATTAAGTAACGCACGTAAGTATATTGGCGCCAGTATATCTTTCAGATCTCGCGTTTGTGTTCGTGTTTCCTTGGATCACGTGTATAGAATTCCGTTTCTCAAAGCAATTTCGCTTGTTAGTTGAAATAACGTCAAAGCATTGCGTATTATGTATGAATTTTGTTTATAGAAATACATTTGTTTATTTATCTTTAGGGATATAAGTATTTATAGGCTCCTTATTATTTATAAATTTATTAAACGTAATTTTTTAATTACTACTGTATTTAGTATATTTTTAACAATTTCATGGTTCCGTAATTTTTTGTTTATATACTATAGTTTCTTATTTTTCATAGTTGTATCATCTGACAGTAAACAGGCACAGGTATACGACAGGCATCTTTGTTTTCTAAATTTATAGAAATTATGATTACTACGCAAATAGCAGGAACCGTAGGAAAAATGTATATCGTGTAAAAACTGTGAGAAAATTATAAAAATCTAGCGAAAAGTTTCCGGTTAATACGGGTGAAATTATTCGACGAAAATTCAGCTTATAAATTAGACAAGAAGGGAACTAGCAGCGAACAATTTCTTTTATCGTTCGATATAGATAATTCCGACATTTTACGCTACGTTGAATCTTTTTTATAGGAGTTTGAGTCGTTCGTCGCTATATTTTATTTTTTAACTACGTATATCGTTGCCCCAAATCACGTTCCTACTTCGTCGAAGAGGTAGATATATTCTAGCAACGAGATACGTGAAAATGTATTAGGTTGTTTCAAAAGTTTCTCTCGTTTTGTAAGGAAATAACGAATGCGCGACATTTTTCGTTTTATATTATTTTATTGAATTTTTATTTCTATTATTACGATCATACGTAATTCAATTATAGAACGAAAGAAACATTTGGGACAACCTAATAGCATCGAAATACATCTATAATTATATAAATAAGAAACTATAATAATAATAACTATAAAATTATATAAATAAAAAACATCTATATTTCGACGATAGCTTTTTGCTACGGTGCGTAGAGTACAATAAAATGTAAAGGTCAGATCGATTCCGCGAATTCCTGTTGTTAGGTAACTTAGCTGCTACTCGCGTAAAACTGGCTGCCAAGAATCTAGTTTTCGGAGATATATGTCCGTTAAGGTATTTCACAGCATAAGAATAATTATACTAACGCTTATTCGCTGAAGCAAATGTATCGAACCTTTCGTTTAATTAAATTACAAACTGGAAATATTCGTAAGAATTCTATCTAGAATTGTATCGAAAAAGTAAAAAGTCCACAACATTTGCATGATCGTTGATTAAGTAATGCTAAAGGTATACGTTCTTACGTCATCAGTAATAACATACAGTGCAAAGTGGTTTGGTTAAATCGCTTATAAATATACTTCAAAGAATGAATTCTGAATAGAAAGAACTGTTATAGAGATCTGCGTCTTTAATTAAATTTCTAATGAGTACATAATCGTTATCTAAAAGTTAATCAAAAGAACAAATAATTACTCGAAGAGTCGATATATATTTAACGAGAATTATACTCGTTTCGAACTTCAACCGCACCAAAACGTTTACGAACATCGTCCTAAGGGCTCGTCTTAAGATATTCTCCCAGGAAGAGTCGTATCGAACGTGTTCGTCCGACAATCCCACTCGCGTACATTTATCCTGATTTGATGCTTATTTCGAATGGATATTCGGCGCTCACGCGATCAGAACGTCGCGTTTCCGCTCGCATGTCGGGAAAACCTGGCAGTCGGTTGACTAATAAGTCTAGAGACGTTCAAAGACGGCTTTTAACGATTCGACCGCCGACTTGTGGCACGTGATCCTATATCCGGTAGTAGAATCGTTCACGCGAACGTATTTACTTACCGACTATCCGGCAGTGCGTACGCATGTTCAAGGTAAATGAAAACGTTCTCATCGATTCCAGTAATGAACGTGTTCGAGGCATGTGTGTCGTATAGCGAGGTGCGTGATTGAACGTGAGTTAATGGATTTATGATACGACAGGAGGGTATAGCGTGTGCGTTAACAGGTGACGTAGTGGCTGCTGATACAACGTGGTTTTAACCCTCGAGGAAGCGTAACGTACCGCTGCGAGGCGATCGAAGTTAGAGGTTGAGAATATTTTTATATCTGCGCAAATTTATATTGTCGCGAAGATAACTGAAAGGAGACTTGGACGGAAGTTTATCGAACCTACTACGTAATATGTACGTTGGTTTGCGGATGAGTAAGAACGCGTTTCGCCTCGGCCGAGCGTAGATCGCGTATTTCTAGCGCATCTTCTCAGTGTAGAGCGTCGCTTGCGGCTGCACAGAGTGGAGAGACTCAACGCTGAGTTGTATTAGTAGTAGCCGGATATTAGTACATATCGCACGTAGAGCGTATATTGCTGTACAATACGTTATATTGAGAATTGTGGATCGTAATTGCCGAAATAAAAGTAAAGGAACACTAGGGTTACACTTAGAATTCATATTAAAATAGTTTTAGATTTATTTGATAAACGATTTCCAGGATCTTCGTCGATATACATTTGCACGCGTCTCAGCACTCTCTTCGTCTCACCATCTTCCATACCACACTGCCAATGGAACAGTTGCATTCATCTGTTTTTCGAGACGCTGAGCGCGCACATACTTTCATACGCTCATATCCGTATACGTTTGTCACTACTGTGTGGCTAATCTAGTCTAGCACACAAACTTATACATATAATCTAATTATACAAATAACCTAGTCTAGCACACAAAATTATACATATCGTATAATTACACGCAGTATACGCAGAGATGGAAAGAAGGAGGTTCGATCGATTAATTCTGACTTCACAGGCTCGACACATCGTAAAGATAAACACGCGTGTCGAGCATCGGGTGCAAGTGTCGCACATGCGGCAGTACAGCTGCATAAAGAACACTGCGATGCGTGATAGCGAGCAATAGACAACACTACCTTCCCTGTGTTTATGCCAGTCTATTTTGCACCGCCCTCGCGAAGCGATAAAAACATCGCCTACCTCGGTTAACCAGTTAACTGCGGAATTTAGTTTTAAAAATGTCTCACGCGATTAGGTCATGGAGCGCGTAAATGAATACAAGCGACGACGAGTATACACGTCAAACGCAGTTAATCGGTCAGTGTAATATAATTGTACAACGTACATACTATAACGACATATTATAACGATTACTAAATATTATACTCGTTTTAATTAATCTTTTACAAATACCGTGCGAGTAAGTATTAGAGTTCACACAGATCAGTTGCATTATTCCAATCCGCCTTTTTCTCAATATTTACGCGTCTGGATCACTTTTCGACCTACTCGTATCGTCAGAAATCCTCAATTGCGTTGCCTCAAGTCCACACATTTTTATTAAACCACAGTGTAAGAGATTGTACCGATGAAACCCGAAAACAGTTAAATTGCTCATGTTCGCTCGTGCAGGAACTCGTACGTGATACCTAAACTCTGTAAACTCTGCAAATCTACCGCCCAAAGTCAGCGTAGTTTAAAGTACTTGTTGCTCGATAGCAACGAAATGAAATGAAACTCGACGACGGTTAAATAATCGTAAAGACGCGACATTAGCGAGAATCAATCGCGAATCTTAACTCTCGTTCGCGCCAAGTCTAAAGCTCGTGACCCTTCCTAACAGTCACGTGCCTGGCTCGTCGGTACAATGCTACTATTCTACGCTGCTACTCTGGGACCCTTATATCCTCGCTCAATAGCCCATTAATACGTCATTAACCGAGGTGAGATGACTAAATCAACGATACAAGGTCCGCAGAGGCGATTACGGCCGGGATCTAATTCCCCTTCGTTGTTCGCTTGTTTGGATCGAGGCGAAGTTCCGCTTTTCGACGATGGTCGCCCATTATATCGGCGAAAGGTTGGACGAATTGCTCGAGAGCCCGTTTAAACGGTTTAGGGATTAGGTAGGCCGGAAGTGGCGTGATTGCACGCCGAGTTGGAGACGCTTATTGTTTGCACTGTATAGGAGTATTTTTAGGAGATTCGACGAGCGACTGCTCGAAGATTGGTACTTGGAAAGGGTGGTTCTTTGTCGATGGGGTGAGGGTATTTTAAGGAGATTGCTTGGTTATTGGACTCTGGATGGTTTATCGAATTCCGCGCACGGTTAGACGGCTCGCTTGTATCGATTTACGTTGCACGCTATGGTGGTCGATTGTTAGCGAAGGTGGAAAGTAAAATTTGCTTGACGCAAATATTTGAATTTTTGGATAAGAATATATTTTGAACTCGAGAAAGTCCGAGCGAGTAGCATAAATGCAGGGCGAAAAATAAATCTCTGGGAAACCATGGAATCTGTAACATGTTCTAATTCGTATTTATTCTATTTTCAATTAACTTTGTGGGATTAATCTTGGATCGTAAGAATGAATCTTGAAAATTGGAACTAATCTTGGATTGACAAGCCTCTGTTTATCCTCTGTTTGAGAAATCACCTAGGAAGAAATTGCTTTTTCTATGTTTCAAGGTACTCGTCGTAGTCGATGATTCGAATTTAAGGATCTTCGGTTTCGATGGACGAAAAATAGGGTAGCGTGATAAACGTTAAACGAAGGACTAAAGAGATTGAATTGAAATTACTCGTTGTAAGAATTCATTCAATTTCCTAAAAGGTTTTTACGGGGGCATGAAATGTTTTTAGAAGAATGTTCGAAGAGTGTTCTGCGAATTACGCGTGATGATATTACTAAGAAGCAATCCGTATTAATGAGTTTGATCAAGGAAATATTTGGTTTCCGATGATCGAGGTAATTAATCGTTTCTCGCATCGTGCAAATTTTTCTTCTCATTAAGGAAAATAATATTTGCGCCACATAAATCGGATCGATAAATTTTAATGCTACGAAGAGGAAAGTTGGCTGATTTCTTTTTTCTTTTAATAAAATCTCACTTTTACAAGATTGGAAAGATTCAAAGCGGGGATGAAACTCGCGACTATATCAATAGCTTTAGCAAACTTTAAAGATTAACCGAGTTGTTTAAACGTGGATATTTTATCGAGAACTGCGCAGTTCGAAGATTTAAATATTTGTTCTCGCAGGCATCGATAATTTTAGAATAATATCTATTATGATTGAGAAATAAAGAATACCATTATTATCACACGTATTCGTTTTTCTTTTTCAACAGATATTTTTTTACAAGCTTAAACGATCCGATTTCAACGGATATTCATTTCACAGAAACTAAATTTTCCAAACATTGATCCGATTGTTTCGTGTTATACCTTTTCTTCGTACATTGTATTATTAATTCGAGGATCAAACAGTTACAAATCGAATTCAATCACTTTCAAAGATTAGTACTCTATCGTTGTCTATTTATTGTCGCGTCGAATAATTAGTCATTAGCCATAAATTTCATATAAAATAAATATAAAATAATTAGTCATAAATTTCATTCAGGCAAGTTACGTTACAACGTCTTACATTCGAACGATGTAGACGTAAACTCTCGCGCCTGACTGTACTTGTGTAACGCGATCCTGAAATTGTCCGAGGTCGATAGAAAAAGTTTTATGAATGAAATACGCGAAAATGTCCGCGGGGTCGCTATAAATTCTTGGCTACCGTACAGTTTTACGCCAGCTGAATTTATCCATGTTTTCTGCATTGCAGGCAGTGTCGGAGAGGCTCGAGTTGGCACCCGCTGGAGGAAGATCAGAGCCGCAAGTGAGTACCACTTGAAAATGTACGCTTCCTTTTCCTTACGAATGTCATCAAGGCCGCGTGCCACTCAGCGATTTTGCATCGCGACGAAATCTCCACCGTTGCACACACGAGATGTCTGAAATCTCTTCCATTCCAATACACGTTCCTTCCATTCATCCCATTTTCGCCAGTCTTCACCGTTACGTAACTCGCGAAATCCAGTCCGTTGCCTGACGAAATGTTCGATTTTCTAGCCACGCGCGATTCCCTTCAAATTAAAATCGTCCTAAGGTCCGCGTGCACGAAAGAGGTAAAGAAGAGAATAGAAATAAGAGATGTATTTTATTTTTTTGACCCGGAAATAGCGATAAGTAAGGCAATTAACCAGTCAGCTGTTGCGACAAGTATACTCGTCAGACAGAGAAACGATTTTTAAGAAATTTTATTATTGCGATTACTAAATTGCGATTTACACAGGAAATTGTAGCTACCTTTTACGCGTGACGAGTATACTCGCCGTAACACGAAATATCGTCGTTTCTTCATGGCCAGTATACTCGTCGAAAACAGCTCACCGATCAGAGGAATAACTTTAACGCTGTAAGGATTTTTCGCGTTTTGCAAATTCCTAAGGGGACTTGTCCACCCCAGAGTGAAACTTATTGCCGAAAGTAGCCGGTTATAGCGTCGAAGAATTTTCAAGCGAGTAGAAAAACGTGACGACGAGTGTTTATGCGAACGCTATGCATTCAGGTTGCTACGTTATGCGAGGCTGGAGAGGTGTACCTGGCGCAGCACATGGGCGAACAGGGACGTTGGGTCTCATCCGCCGACAAGAAGAGCTGCATGACGGATAAGCTAGAGATTCTCGAATATTGCAAGAAGGTAAGTTCATGGAACGTTGTTCGTCTCTGCCGACGTTTACATTCAGCTTGATAAATGATTTGATTTATACCCGTGATTTTCAACCTTTCCAGTAGAATCGAGCAGCTAGAGCTAACGTTACGACCCTGGATGAAATCGTTCTAAATGTTTGAAGTTTCTGCAAGATAATTAAATTAGAAGAACAACGCTCATTTTCTTATAAATTATTCGTAAACTTTTGAACAACTTTTTACTTTATATGTAATGATTTTTCTTCTATAAGATCACGCAATATCGTGTATTAAATTTGATTAATACCGTAGATAGAAGATAATTAAATTAGACGAACAACGCTCCTTTTATTATAAATTACTCGTCAATATTTCAAAAACTTTTTGTTTCTTACGTGATCATCTTTCTGAAAGATTAAGGAAGATGATATATTAAATTTACCTGATGCTATAGATAGAAGATAATTAAATTACAAGAACAACATTCGTTCTATTATAAATTGTTCGTCAAATTTTGAAGAACTGTATACTTCGTACGTAATCATTCTCCTAGAAGATCACGGAATATCATATATTGAATTTGTTCGATACCGTGTATTGGCAGAGTGCTCGGCCAAATTTGCCTGGGAATTGTTTCCGTAGTTTTGGAGTAAATAGGTCATCAATTTGACCCCTTCCAACGAAGATAGAACTCGATTGTGGGTTTGCTAAAATTAATACGTAGAATAGTTCGATATATCAGAAGTTAACCTTGCTTCTCGAGTAGTTCGAAATTACGTAATTTGAATCATTGTTTAAAGTATATCAAGCACGTTCTTCGAATGTCCGAAGCTGTTTAAATAATTCGACGAGATTGTTTTCAAACTTTCGCCAGCAATCCGACTACATACTTCCCTGCAATTCCATACTCGAGTTACGTAGTTTTGTCCGAATATTAAATACTTTGTATCGTCTATATAAAATTTCGTGACTTTGTATCGTCTATATCTTCTATTTTATATATATAAAATATATAATCTATGATCGAACGAAATTTACGATCTTCGCTTAATTTAAATTACAAATTTCGCGCAATTAGAATTTCCAATCTTTAAATTAATATTAATGGTTGTCTGAAAAGCGTCTTTCTTTCACAAACACGTCTTCTACAACAATGCGTCTTTGCACAAATATAAAACCCAATATGTCGAATGTCGTGATCTTTATCTGAATAGAACAAAATGGATATAGTCGCGCATAATTCGGTAAAATAATGTAAAAGGAAAAATATTGCGCATCTATTATTTCCTTATAAGGACACTTTTGCCACAACCTAATACAAACTTAAAATATATCGCCCCGAGTTAATTACGTAAAGATAATTTGAAATTGCTATAGAAACTTCCCCTGATTTCCAAACAGCTAAACAAAATTCAGTAGGACTCGTTTATTCAAACGATTCGGACATTTGTATCCTATCATCCACTTTCAATCTGCGAAGGGATGCGCGAATTTATTCGTTGTGCGCGTACCGGTTGTTAATTTAGGGAAACGAGCGCACTGCAGTTTCGATATCCGCGAGGCAACCACCTCTCTCTGGTGTCGTCGACGCATGCCCGTGTTATCGAGTGAAAGGCACGATAATTTCGCGTGTCGTATAATTTCGTCGATGGAAACGAAACGCGGTAGTAAATACGCTTACGCTAATTACAATGAAAAATTGAAAGAAAAAAAGATATATGAACAGGGCTCGGAATAAGAATTCTTAAATGGGTACCACTAGGTCGTAGGTGAAGCACGATTATCTGGGTCAAGTTGTAAGGATGTTACGTGCCAACGATTATCGCTAATTTATCGATATTTATTAATTTATGATGTACAGAGAGTTGCAAGGTTTAACAGCCAAACTTTGTTGGTATATCCTATGGGTATAATCGGGGAAAAAATTGCTCAACGATATAACGACTTACGAGAGTTTCAGAATATTTTTAAGGGTCTCCCGTGAATTATCACGTGCGTTGTACGAAGCATTTTGAAAATTTATTGGCATTGTAATCACAAGCTATGGTGATTATATAGGAGAAGTTGAAATAAGTTTGTAAAAAAGATATATATAAATACATGTACTGGAGCTACAAAATATTTAGCGCAAGTATATGTTTCATAGAGACGACAAGAGTACTTGAACAATCGATCGTTGGTTCGATGGGACCATTTTTACGTTTGTTATACGTCTCTCGTGGCTATTCGCTCTACGTATTAATTCTTTGCTTAATTTTCCAAATATATGTTCGCAGTAAATATCTTGCATATATATTTTCAGATTGGTTTCAAGTTTTATCGATGCAACTATGACGAATGCGATTGTCGTAGCGCTAACGAGATATGGAAATATTCCGGATAGAAAGTGACATAGTATAATCGGTATTTGTATTTCTAGGCTTATCCGAAGAGAGACATCACCAATATCGTGGAATCGTCTCATTACGTGAGGGTTAACGGCTGGTGCAAGCCAGGGAGAACTAAATGCAAATTGTCACGTTGGGTCAAGCCGTACAGATGTCTCGGTACGTATTAGCATCAGAATTGCTCTCTGATAAGTGATCTGGATGGACAGTGTTTCAGTTTTCATTTAACTTTAGCAGCTCGTTTCGCTTTAATGGAGTCGACGTGGCTTTCTAAGTCAATAAAGAATGGAATTTTGACGTAACGGTGGAATTTGAATATGCAGATGTATGTACGCGAAGTGATTTCTGGTGCAACGTTGAATCTAAAATATGGAACAAAGGATTCTCTCTCTTTTTTTTTTTTTTATTCGAAGCATTGCCTCTGAGAGAGTCTGATTGCGACGAACGACGTAAAGAATTACAATTTCGATTAGCACGATTTTTAATTTGTCTGACTCTACCGTGTATTCTGTGCATTGTAAGTTATGAAGGCTCGACGTGGCATTGACGAAGACGCAGAATATGAATTGAAATTGAATATCCTAAATTTTAAGAAACTCGACTCTGATCTAAGCTGAATGGTCGTCTACCGTGTAACTCAGCGGTACCAATTAAGAAGATCGCGTTCATAATTCCTATTTCTACACGTTAACGTAAATTATCTGTCGAGAGCAGTCGTTAACGCGTTGAAGCGAAAGCGAGAAATTAGTATGTTAGCTTGCCAATTTCAATGGGAAAAAGTGTACACGGACGATTAGTAAACGCGTACTTTTACTATTTGCGTTTGGTAAAAGCGTAGATAAAAAGCTGAATATTTAAATGGTAGAAAGAAACTTAACGCGGTGAGAAGATCTCTGTTGAAAATGTAAAATCACCTGCTGCTGCTGACTAAAAATATATTCAAATATACGTTCAAGATACGATATAGTGTACCAGCGTATGATATTACTTTTTACTCTTGGCACTCGTATAATTTTTACAACAGAAAAATTGTGCAATGAAAAACATTTGCATGTCCCAATAACCATTTTGTAACACCGCTGATATTACTTTTATGCATATCTCAAACAAATTTAAAGAAAGCTCCTGTTTTCTCCACCTCTATTCTTTCTTCCAAAGTTATTGCATTCCGTGTGAAATTTATGAATTCGAATTTAAATATGTATGAAGCGTATCTGTGCTAAAGTTTACCTGCGTACGTTTATTAGCTATAGCGAAAAACACGGTTTATTGCTCTATTCTCGCGTCAACCGAACGTGTATTCTCGTTAATAAATATGATTAGCCGGCTATATGTATATCGCCTTTGCTTTGCAACGTGGCATTCATAAGGAAGTGAAAAGAAATAGGTTAAATAGATCCGGACGAAATAAAGCGTTCGTTGAATAGGATCACGCGTACACAGGATGTCCTGGATTTTCTCTGTAAAATATCTGTCAGCATATACCGCGAATAAAAACAAAAGATAAATTGTCATACAAACATGGTTCCAGAAATTCTTAATTAAAAACGCTATAACAAAAGTACGAAATAATAAAGGACTACCTACCATCGGCTCTTACATTTATAATAACTTTTGTGTTGTTTCACAGGCTACGAGCAAACAAAATTTCATATCTTTGTTCCGTATCTTTTAAGATTAAGCATTACATGGCACAGGATACAGCGATAAAGTTTGCCACATTTGGCACATCCTGTATAATATATATTGTTAAGAAACGATATTTCCTTTAGATCGTTATCTCCTAATTTCTCTCTCAGTTTATTAATTCTGGGAATTTAAAGAGATCCGGTTCGATCGATATGAAAATTGCTGCGACGCACAAATATCTCCGACTTGACGTTCATAATAATCATTCCGTTAAGATAAGATCTTTATCCGTGTTTATTTTCCATTTTCCATTTTCCCAGTGCCTCGCAGGCATTGTATCGATGCGATCCGGCTAATATATTCGCTTTAAAATTCAAATCCCCTCCTCCCGCCCAGTTTCCCGATAATTTAAATCTTCTTGGCGATCTTAACAAACGCTTATAACCGTTAATATACTTTTCTCGACTTCGTCCATGCTAATCGGACGTCCCATTGCCGTATCATCGTAATAACAGATTTCCTCGAGGATCGTTTAATTCGTGCAACAAGAAGTTATGCTACCGAGCTTGGTAATTGGGAGCAGGGACTTTTTATTCCCTTATTAAATAGGAAATTTTATTCCGCTTAACAGGTTTCGCGTTAAAATAGAATTCAACGAGGTTCAAGTTGTCCAAGATGTTTTTGATATTTGAATTTTAGATGATCGATGAATCGTTTAGCTTTAACGTACGACTGTAGGCCAGGCGTATAAAAATTGAAGATTCACGGGGCGCTTGTCGAATCACGGGCTCGCACACGAGTATAATAAAACGATAGAATGGCCCGTAATAAAAAAATATCGCACTACACGTCACAACTTTCCCCTATAGAGTCTCTACTCGAAGCTGATAAAACGACTACGAGAAAGAGATAAAATTTACAAACAGCCCCCGTCAAGTATCCTTCTGGTCATTGTGAACTTTTCAATGTTTAAATTTCAACTTTTTCCTTTTTCGCGCATCTCCGCAACGATGGATTTTTTTAGAAAAAGCGTTAAAAAAATATCGCTGTATTTTTCAAGCTTACAAATTCTGTTGCTGTTATAAATTTACGTTCATGCCGGCGCATTTATAAATTCCGAACAACGAATGAAACGCAATTTAAACGTTTGACGTTTTCGGTATTAAAATTGTATTAAAACCTCGTTGTACTATTTTTGCGAAACGTTTCAAAATCATTTATTTATTCCTTTTGCGTTTCATTCTGTTTGTATAAAAAAGAAAATGTAATAACTCGCAGCAATTATTCATAGATGAAACAGCTTGGGTTATAAATTGGCTGCTATAAGCGTTTCATAAGTTTACCGAATAAAAATGTAATTCCTTTTTCTTCGATTTTAATAAGGAACAGTAATTTCAGGAAAAATTATTTAACTTTGCCGTGCGTACGAGATACCAGCTATTTATAAATTCGATGGAGTTTTCACCCCGTAACGCGACCAACAAAAAATCTACAAATTCTGAATTCTTCCACAAACTACGTAAATTTATTAAACTTGAACTCTCTTCGTCTGAAATATCTCCATCGTTTCGAGTATCTAACAAGCGAGAGCGTTAAAAGTACAAAAATTGGTACGGTTCGTAAAATAGACAACCCCAGAGAGGCAGAATTTCTTCGTAAATGCGAAAGTCAATTTTGTTCCATTAATGGAATATCGTATCGCGAGTATCGAATACGTAAATATAAATATTGCGACGAAAAGCGTTTCTAGTTTCGTTGCTAATTCGCGTACACGAAATTCGATTGATTTATGTAAACTTTCACGAGCGACTGTATAACTTTCAGTCGACGCAACCTGTAACAACCAAGTTGTTAATAATCAAGCTGTTCCCATGACTTCGTACACGTCGTAAACACCTGCTGGTGTAGAGTACGGAACGTAATCCCAAGCGAATTCTGACCGCAGTCTTAGGATGCCGTATACAAGTTTGCACCCCCGAAGCGAGTCACTCTGATTTGCAGTTTCTGCCGTATCGATTCCTGCGAGTCGTGTCGAGTGGAGTTGTGCCGCGTCGTAGCGCTAGAGTGGCTCTCGTTAAGGGGTTGAGTAGACAGCTATGGACCTGTACGTGCACCATGTGACGCGATCTCTGCCTCGTGTCTCTTTCAACGATAAATATAGGCGTGTCCATGCCACAGTACCCGACCTTTTCCCTTCGCTTTTATTCACATCGACACGTTCTCCTTTTCAGAGGGACCGTTCCAAAGCGACGCGTTGCTCGTGCCGGAAGGTTGCCTGTTCGACCACCTTCACAATCAGACGAAATGCTGGGAATCTCACAGGTAAGCGAGCCAACGAGCGAACGTCTCGTCGATGACGAGCCAACGCCGGCGTATCGATTTACGTGTCCGCCACCGCGTAACCCTATCCTCCACGACCATACGCTCCATCGGGGTTCCCAGTTCGATAATAATTTCTAGTTGCCTTTGAAATAAGGTACCTGCTGCCTCGTTAGGTGACCGCAACTAATCCCACCGGAATTTTCAGATGGCTTCGTGTTTGCTCACACGCTCGGTTTAGTTCATTAAACGTTCCTTAGTCGAATAAAAATCCACGGCCTAATAATAAGCAGACGAACGTTTATATTTGTTTTTGATGCTTAATTAAAATCAGCAGAGAAAGATGACGTTGCGACTTACTCTGCTGATTCAAGGCGATGCTCCAAGTACGTCGCGATAGCTGGACCGCGGTCGTTTGTACACAGCTTTATATTTTTATGAATCCAATGAGCGAACAAAATTCGTTTCGTCTACCGAACGTTATCGATAGGTGTCTCTATCTTGGATATTTTATACGTTTTCGCGCACGTGCATTCTATAGATTTCTGCAGCCTTGGAATTCTCGAAAATTCATCGATATCCACTGTCACGACGACCGAAGAACGTGTTCGATGGAAAGCGCCCCGTTGGAGATAGCGAACAGAATCTCCCAAACCAGAATATATAACGCAATTCTCTGAAACGCAAGCTCGTAATTCGCTGAAAGGAACAGAAACTGGGAACATAATCCGGGAATCTTCCGTTTCAGGTGGAACGCGACCGCAGCCGACACCTGCAGAGAGAGGAATATGAACCTGAGGAGCTTCGCGATGTTGTTGCCCTGTGGAATATCGCTGTTCTCTGGCGTCGAATTCGTGTGCTGCCCGAAACACCTCAAAGGTACGTAACGTACGTACATTCTCTCATATCATCATTCACGTTCATTCATCGACGACTTTCTTCATCTCTGTGTTGAACAGTGTAGCCTCTTAACGCATTCGCTGTTACCGACGCACCCGTTGCTTCCAACGCAATTGGCGCTATTTAGTTTTGTTTTTAACAAAGTCATGTTGTTTTGACAGTTAAACGATGCAGTAATTATTACTTAAAGCTAAAGGTGACGCGTGGAGAAGAAATCCAATTCCAGTGATAAAATAATCGTATCGCAGTAACAGCGAATGGGTTACACCGCCTATATACACCGAAATGAGACGCAATGCACGTATCCGATTTTAAGTTACGACATTTGATTCTGTCGAATGCGAAAATACATTCTGAAATCCTTCGATGCGTGTCCTGAAGTCGATCGAGTCGACTTGTACAAAGTTCCAAGGAGAAGACGTTAAGAAATTTTATTGCGAATATTAAACTTGGAAACCGCCGACTTCGCCTGATATATCGTGTACAAGATCCTGAAAGCATTCGAATACCCGTAGACGCATTTTACGAGCGCGTTGTTTGCGTTATACGGAACGTTCGCAAGTTTCAAGTTAAACGAACTTTTGCCGGTTCAGTTCGCTTGTCCGAATACGAACTCCTCTTACGTAAACGCAAAGCGATAGGCGATGGAGAAAATTCAACTACCTTGTTATAATATGAACCGCGGCACGTGAATTATTTGTTCGCCGATGAATTCAGACGAATAGGGTTTCACTGTAGTCTATTGTCGGAATTTTATTTTCGTACCTTATTGCACGTTACAACGTCGAATCCAATATTTATTACATTTCCGCTAACACACACATACATTTTCTAGCATGTCAGTCGCGATATCGACGATATTAGTTTGAATTTCAGGAATGACGAGTAGCCCTTTTTGTACGAAAAATTGAAAAAGAAAAAAGAGAAGGAAAGAAAACGATCATAAGCGAATAAATCAGGGAAAAACGAGGAGAAGATTGGCTCACCGTTATGGTCGATCTTAAATTCACGAATTTTTTCGTAAGAATATCTAGTCGATTTATGGAAGATCGTCCTGAACACTTTATATTTTCGATAGATTTACGTCCCTCTCGAAGCTCTTTCACCGAATGAAAAACGCGTGGTTTCAACGTGATGGAATTTCCATAAATCCTGTTCGCCTTTCCATAAACTCTCGACGATTGGCCATATTTTATCAAAAATTTTGCTACAGCCATTTGTTTTAAATTTTATATTCCATTTTTCTTGCAACATGGGTTTCACACACGTTTTTACAAAAAAGAAAAAACAATGTTTGCAATAACTAAAATAATTAACAGTGTTTGCCTTGCGCATATCGATGAAAAACGTAATCTGATTATACAGCGGATGAATGTGATTATTCACATTGTTGCAATTTTACCGGAAAGGGAATCGCGCTTGAAACTTTATCGCCGTATTTCATACAGCAGATTAAACGAATTTTATGAAGCGATATTTTTTACAGTAAATTACATTTTTTATTTTTTTCTAATTTTCGTTAAAATCTAACCCATTGTCAATTAATCCTACGTTGTCCCTTTTTGTAATCCCATCGTGTGAAATTGTCTTTTTATTTGGTTTCGCGGTGAAACGTTCGTTTTCCAGTCTCTCCGAAATTCGCTCTTCGTCCTGATAATTATATTTCCGACTAGTACAAAGTTTCGGCAATTCGTCGATTTATCTGCTTTTAGAAAGCTTCGTAAACCTTCATAGATCGTTCTCATTTTCGACTACGTTTTGTTCAAAAATCCCGCTGTTCGTTGTTAGAAGAAAACGATTATCTTAATGTCAGGGATATTTTTCGAAATCCAGCGAATTTAACACATAACACATAAAAAGCCAGAAAATGAACAAAAGCCAACTTCGTACGTTTTCCTACCCGTCATCTTCCTTTTGAAATCCGTCTTACTGTTTCAACCGTAAGTTGTATCGTGAAATCTAGAACTCGATCCGTGCATTGCAACATGTTTCAGACGTATATAGGCGGTAATAGTAGATACTTTGTATTTTGCACGCTCTGCTGTTGTCGTTGCAACTCACAGTAGCTCGTTGCATGATTATTATTGGAAAACGTAGCTATGAATATAAAGTGAAGCAGAGTCGAAGTTAAATAATTCGTCCTCACCGATACCGATACTTATAGCAAGCTTCGATCGTAAATGACGAAAAAGCGGGTATTCGCGAATAAAGATATCGAATAATTATGCAAATAAAAATTTATTCGAACAACGATCGATTCTGCTTACGATGTAAACTCGGTAAAACATGTTGGCCTTATTTTGTGTCTGCGTGTATGTAATTATTGATTCATTCTCGCGACTCGCGTGTTTCGAACAACGTAGGACTCGAACTCGCGGCCCGACGTTTGATCGCTGGAAAGGAAAACGTGTTATTGTAATCCGATCTGCGCGCAAAACGATGGAAAATATTACGTAGCCCGACTCATCTATTTGAGTAAATAGTATTAACGTTACCTGCGAAAAACGCGTTCTTTGTCGTTCTCTCGCGTTCCATTCTCGCTTTAAATCGGGCCCTTTTTCGCACGTCGAGCAATACCATTCTGGAATTCATCGAACCTCGTAAAATACCATCGAATCGTTTCAACGGTTCTCCTCGTTGTTCCGTTAATCATCGATGTATGTAAGCTTTTAACGAAGTGACAAAGGAGACTTAACGTTTGGGAAACGTGGCTGTGACGTGCGAACCGTTTAAAAAGCACGACGTACCCAAGAAGCGAATGAACGACGAGAAAAAGAAGGACGATTTAATAAGAATTAAACGTTCTAATAACGCAAATTAATTTAATAATTAAAACCCGCGTCTGTTCGTTTCTCGCTCGATATTGATCGCGAACAGCCGTCTGATAGCGGGCTTCGTGCAAGCCATGAACTCAAGTACGTCGGAAAATTAGATTCGAACGGCCAATTATACTCTGTACCAGCGAGCCGAAATATTTATCGATGCTGTATCTTCGCCGCTGAATCGCACGCTGAACACCATTGTTCGTACCGTACATTAATTTCCAAGTTCAAATACTTTCGCGAGCCACTGTACGTCAGCCAATGTGAAAATTCGTAGAACCAGTCTTTTTACTCGAGTATTTCGTATTTAAGGGATGTCTATGTACATAGACTTTCGCGATTGACTGTAAGTTCCATATTTCCAATTACGTTCATGAAAATCTGAGTTTACATAAACATCCGCAGTTCAACTTATCAACGGTAACGTACACGTTGAACTTGATCGCATCGCTACTTTGTGCCCTATTTGCGATCTAGCGTCGTTCGGGCAGCTTGAAAACCAGAGGGAGAGAGAGAGAGAGAGAAAGGTAGAAACGGAGAAAGAAGGTAATGGAGAGAGAGAGGAAGAGAGAAAGAGAGTGCATTAAGAAAGTGGGTACACTTCGATTCACCCTCTCCGTTTCTCCACGGGGTAGTTTACCCTTGCCGCTTCTATCTTACTCGCTCGTGCAATCAATAACGGCCGTCGACGTTCCCGACGACTGCGCAACGTAATACTATGGTTTTGCCCGTTCCTGCGCATCTTTTCTTTTCAATACACGATGCCGATATGCCTGCTATACGTGTGTAGCTAATAAACTGCAGCCAATACGCTTATCCATCGTAGCCGCACTGTCTGTTGGCTTGATTCGCGACACGTCCCCTTGGCTTTCCACCCTCGAGCTTACTGATCAATAGGAATGACCGATGAATCACCGACGAAATTCCAACCTCCGCCACCGCAACCATCGTCGACCAACCACCGCTCGTAGGGTGGTGCTTTCGCCGGGTTTATTATGTACGCCGTGTTGACAAGCTTGTGACGAAGTCTGAATCACGAAGAGGAGGAGGAGAAGGAGAGAGAGAGAGAGGGAGGTGATTCTGTCGTATAACAAGAGAAAGAATCAGTTGGAGAATGGAGAATAATCATTTATTTTCTACATTGGCCGGTGAAAAGAAGGTAGAAGTTTAGGGGTTTCAGAGCTTATAATTTCTCAGAGGGTTGTAACCGTCTGAAAGATGAAAAGTTGAATTAAAGAAAAGGGTGATGATTAAATCTGATATAATAAGTAAAAGAAGGTTAGCGATTTCGTAGATTATATTCTTCGATCTCCTAAATTATATGTTCTTCTTAATAAAGAATATTATAAAATATTGTAAAAAAGGTATACTTCTTCAGAGACCTGGAGAGTATTCCTGTAATATAAGAATCGGTATTCGAAGCGACAAACAATGCCAGCAAATTTTCAACATCTCCGCGTTTCTCGTTTATGTATCTTCTTTTAAAATTATCTTATCTCAAATTATACGACCAACTTTCCTACCGTCAAATTCTTCTACTCGGAGAAGACTGGTAGGGGACGACAGGTAGCGGTGACGAGTTACTTGTTTGCACATTTTGTTTATGCCGTTATTTTTAAGAGAGCCGAGCGTCCAGCTGTGCACGGTTTTCAACGGCGGCAATTTTCACGGACGAACTGGCAAAGCGTTCTTTCCCTCTGTGTCCGTGAAAATACGCGGAAAGCCCTCGGTATCGGTCGGCCGGAGGGGTTGATCGTCGGTCCCCCTGTTTCTTTTCGGTATATCGTCGGTCAAATCTTGATATTTCCTTCCTTCGTCGTTGGAAACTTGCGGATGAGTGTCCCCTCCGAGGGCGGATTCGATCAACGACGATACGTCGATACGTTCGTGCAATAGCCGGACGATATTCTCGATGGAAAAAGTGCCAACACAACCGCCACGTGACCCAGATAAAAGGATAGCGGCGAGGATACGACGGGCGAAGCTTTTGTCTGCCTTTGCAGAACTCGAGAAGTCAGCTCATCAGCGTGTCTATTCTCGGAGAATGGGACATCTCGAGAACCTAGTTAGTCAAGACGGCTGTCCTCTTCAACATAACAGAGACAAATTAGAGTTTTTCACGGTGGAAAAGGGACGCGAGTCGCGGGAAAACATCGCCTCACCGGAGATGCAACGGACAGGCGGATTTCGAAATGCGCGATCCTCGCGGCCTGTACCTCCCCTGCAATTTGCATTCGTTCTCCGTGTAGTACTATCGGCAGCTTTTATGTTAGCTATGCAAATTAATTCCGTGACTCTCTCTCTCTCTCTCTCTCTTTCTGTCTCTGTCGTTTTGCCGAACGGGATTCAAATTTTTCTTTATGCGTCGCGTAATACGAATTTAAATCCTCGTTGAAAGGATGTCGGTGAATAGAAAGGATTTTCGTCGCACTGCATACGTGTCAGCCCGTGTCAGGTGGATGTGCAAGGATTCGACTTGAAACGAAGTCAAATGACGGTTTCGGCAAATAAGTTGTCTCCGTCGATTTGCTATTTCTCTTTCGGAAAGAATTTACTGAAAACGGTAGTTTCACTCTGTTTCGACATCGAATAAAGAATTTTCATATATCTCTCGATCTTAGTCAACCAGTTAGCTGTTACGATCTCTTTGAAAACTTTGAAAAGCGCGTACCTAAAATGCGCGGCAAGAAATGAACGATGACGAGTATACTCGTCGAACACAGAGAATGCGTAGCTGTTGCAATAGAATCACAGAAAATAGAGTTAGAAAAAGAATAAACCGTTTTATTTTTGAATTTTGTTATCGACAGGGCTCGTCGTAACGCAAAACGTTGCCGCTTCTTCGTGACGAGTATACTCGTCGGAAGCAGCTAACTGGTTAATCGCTTCAGATAGAAGGATGGATAATTTGGAATATCAGAAGAGTTTTCTTAAAACAGCGGACAGAACTTGGGCGGAATGTAACGAATTTTAACAAATCCGACGATCTCGGTAAAATATTATTTACATTTATGTGTAATTTGCAGAAAATATGAAAGCCAAGAAACCGATCGACCTGCCGATTCCCAAGGGTATGGACGAAGATCTCGACGAGGACGAGGATGATCTCGAAGATGACGATGGCCTGGACACCGACGCAGATGACGAAGATGACTCTGAAGCTGATCCCGAGGACGTGCTTAGCGATCAACCCGACGATGACGAGAGCGACGAAGAATATCTCGACGATTACAATTACGACACCACGACGAGGTAAATTTGCATCGAACCTGCAAGTTTAACTCATAAATATTAAATATAATTTTAATCGATAAGAACTAGCTATATCCCGTGTTCAGTTGAGATCAAGTAACGCGCTGCTCGTTGCAGATGGAGCAAAATCCTCAAGGACATTATTTAGAAGTTACCTGCTTTCGATTAGAAATTGCTAATCACCGACCTATTTAATACCATTAAATTTTACCAATAAATCCACGTGATTATCGTATAATCGTGAATAATATAACGTTCATTTACTAACGAGAGATGTATGCACATTCTGTCCAGTCGATTGTCAACGACAGTTTCAACCACGGAGAAACCGAAACAGGACGTGACCGCGATGCCGTTGCCAGTTAGTACCAGCACACAACAGTCCTCTCAATCGCAGAGCACACCGGATCCGTATCTGACTCATTTCGATCCTCGTTCCGAACACCAGAGCTACAAGCAAGCACAAATGAGGCTGGAAGAGGTGCACAAGGAGAAAGTAACGAAAGTAAGCAGGTGTTGTTACCACCTAGCTTTCGCTTTTCATTCATTCATTTTTTCCTTAAATAAACCAAACGATATTGTTGTCTTTTCCTTCTATTTTTTTTTTTTTTTTTTTTTTTATTCTTGTTCACTCCGTTATTCACTTTTGCTTTCATTCAATTTTCCTTGTTTCTGCTTCTTCGCTTTTGTTGAATCACGAATGTCGTAAATTTATCGAATGAGGAAATAAGCAGTTTCGAGAGACAGCTATTACGGAGGACAGAGAAAAATAAGCGGTCGAGTTTCCAGAGATAGCTATTATCTCGCGGGACACTAGTGTCGAAATCTTTGTGCTACAACGTTTTCAGGTGATGAAGGACTGGAGTGATCTCGAAGAGAAATATCAAGATATTCGTGCCCATGACCCGGTCGCAGCTGATGCTTTCAAACGATGGATGACCGCGCGATTCCAGGAAACCGTTGCTGCTCTGGAAGAGAGCGGTGCCGCGGAGAAACATCAGTTGAGCGCTATGCATCAACAAAGAGTACAAGTACGTGATTTGAGTAGAATAATCGATGCAGGTGACGAGCATTTAGAAAGGAGACAGTCGTGGATAGATTTCAGTAGCCGAAGGACACTCTTATATGCGAATCGTAATAATAATTATATTCTTCTTCTTCGTATTTTTTAAATGTCGTATTCCTTATCGAACAGGTTAATATATTGGGTTTTTAAAGATTTAGTTGATGTAATATATTTATTGTTTTATTTGCTTTGATTTATTCTTTTGCTTTATTCTCGAAATTAGTTCATGCAGACCCATCATGATGTATTTAAAATGGATGATCTTCTAAATTTGCATGTACACGTACTTACATATCTAATTTATGTTATGAATATCGTTTTAAACTTTGGAAACTATATGGTTTCTAACTAATGATATTCTCTCCTTTTCTAAAATGTTGGAATTAAGAGAATTTCAGTTTAATTTGATTTTAATACAAAGAGAAACGCATAATTGTAATATTATCTTAATTCGTACATAGTAGAATTATATATATACAAATTTCTTTCGTACTAGTAAATTATCTCCACTTAGATTACAAAATATATCATAATATATGTATCTCATTTCTTCCTAAAATGAGCGCCGTTCATTGCTTAATTATATACATCGTGTATACGAAAAGAGAAAGAAAGATGAAAGTATAATATTTATTATGTATGGTATTAATTTACAGGAAGCTGTTAAACAAAGAAACGAGGAAGCAATGTCGTGCTACACAGCTGCTCTGAACGAAACTCCACCAAATGTAAGTTTCTCAAAAGATATTCTATATTCCATATTTCTACATTCTATAGAATTCCATATAGAAATATTCTGTATTTAAGTGTTCCACTTACAAATCCGCGAATAATATATCATACCTCTTATTTCTTGTTCAGATGCATCGTATTCAGAAATGTCTTCAGAAATTGCTTCGGGCTCTTCACAAAGACAGGCACCATACTATTGCTCATTACAAACATCTGCTGGATAGCAGCTTGGAACAAGCTCAACGCGAGAAGCCAGCAACATTGGAACACTTGGCAGAGATCGATAGAATTACCAATCAGAGTCTGTTGATGCTAGAACGGTAACGTGTCGGTCGATATAACGTAACAGTCAACGTCTTAGAATATCAGATTCCAGATTTTGACAGTGCAGAAAAAATACATATACTTTAACTCAATAGAACACTATATGCATTTCGTTCGTTATATTTAGGTATCCTGATTTAAGCGCAAAAATTGGCCGCCTTATGGATGATTACGTTTTGGCCCTCAGGAGCAAAGATGAGACTCCTGGACTACTGCTAGCGATGACACGAGAAGCGGAAGCAGCCATCTTAGATAAATATCAGGCTGACGTTACCAGTAAGCAGCAAGGTAACTTCGAAATTTAACTAATGAAGAATGTAGGGAAAGAACATGATAAGAACACTCTTGACTTGATTTTGTGATAAGAAGGAATATCGTAATATAAATTTGGCTAAAAATGAAAAGAACCTGTTCGATGTAAAGACATAGTTGACGAAGCTTTGAGAAAAGTAAAGACATATAACTGCCAAGATAAACAATCTTTTAGTATTATAGTAAGTAATGTTTTTTGAATTATGGTGACAGCGAAAAAATATACGTTTATCCCAGACACAAGGAAAAGGACAACTTTGGTGACTGAATTTCTCTCTCTCCTATAAAAAAATGTGATTTATTGTATTCTGCTCCCTCAGCTCTCACTCGATAATGTTCAACAAATGCGACAAAATTCGACAAGAACTATATTTAAATGTATTTCATTGATTTATAGAAAAAGAACATCAAAAACTACTGGAACGAGTACGCAAGGAGCAACGCAAAGCTGAACGTGGCGAGTTACGTACGGAACAGGCGCAACAGGAAGAAAATGACTCGATAAATGACAACAAGGATACTCAACAGCCACCAGAGCAACCGTCCGCAGTGGCGGCTATGCACAGTGAAGGACTTGTAAGGGCAGCTCACAGCATGACACATGATATTTCCCACTCTGAACCGGTAAATGTAGTCATTAAATTGCTTGAATAATAATATCCAAGAAATATCGTAATACGAACATATTTCTATCCTTTTTGTTATATAGGGTTACTCTGTGAGAAGAGAGATGTATCACAGGGAAAGTCGATCTGTCTACTTCACACTTGCGTTTGCTGGAATCGCGCTTATGGCTGCAGCAGTGGTAGGCATAGCAGTATTCAAAAGACGCAGTGCAAGAAGCCCCCACAGTCAGGTACATAAAGAAGGCTGTTTTAATCCAAGTAAAGATTAAATACTCGTGATTTTATTATTAAACGATATTTATACTAAGACTTTTAATATTCTTTAAAATTAACATTAATCAGTTTTTTACCAAATTTTACAGTATAATCTTATATTTCTGATTTTAAACAGGGATTCATTGAAGTTGACCAAGCAGCTACACCAGAGGAGCGGCATGTTGCAAACATGCAGATAAATGGATATGAAAATCCTACATATAAATACTTCGAGATCAAAGAATAATTTAATCACCTCGGTCTACAAGAGATTTTATTTGAAACTGGTCTTTAATTGTCCGTTTTCGCGTATGTTCTTCAAGAATGTCATAGTATTTTGTTAGTGTAAGATAACTTTCAGGTTCGAGGTTCTTCCGAAGATTCCGAAAGTATACAAATCTGCATCTTAGTGATATATGGAATACAATCTGTCCATAGGGAAATGGGTATTGCGATACAGTATCATTATGTGAACGTCTCTTTATGATAGCTTGCGACGTTATACGACCACATTTAACGATTTATGATATGTATAAAGCAATATTACAAAACACCGTAGTAGATAGAAGTGTTACGAGCTAGAACACACGCTCGTACTGCCAGGATTATCTGCGAGACAATTCGAAAGGGAAACAACATGCCAATGTGCCATATGGGAAGCGCGTAAAGTTGTCTTCGGAAGTATCTCATACACGTTGTTTTCTTTTCGTTGTCATATATGTTATTAACAAACTAAACACAGGAAGGAGCGCTCATGATGAAGAAAAAAAAAGAAAAGGAATGAATAGAGAATCATTACTCATATTAAATGTTATACGCGATACCCTTCGATTAGAAGGCTGTGGACTATGATCAGTTACAAACTCATTGTTTTTTTCAGCAATAGGAAATGCGTATGGGATGGAAGAAACGTATCTCGTCGATGACGCATTCACAGTATGCGTGCTGTTGCGCTCTTTGCTGTATATTTCTGAGTTCTGATATTTTTCGAGATAGTAAATGGCAATAAAAGTAAACGCAGCTTAAATAATACGTGAAACTAACAATAAGAAAAAAAAATGGTAGCAGCGGTAGCAGCTTACACAGTGGCAATATAAAAGTATAATCCGACTTAAAAGAACGAGAAATGATAAGCATATTAAATAAATAGCACTATACGATAAAGAAATACGTGTATGCTCTATACGACACTCTTAAAATATCAGAACGGCGATCAAATGCACGTTCACCTTCGTGATTGCAGCTGTTTTTTCATCTCCGTTCGATTCCCACTGCCTGATTTTTTCAGCGACCTTTTCAGTACTTAACGTCTACTTAGATTATACAACTTTATACTTATAAGAAATTGAATCATGAACGTATCTAAAGTTCTAACGAGAAGCAAGATATTTTATCATTCCATAACAAAAGTCCACTATCTTATCGAGGTGCTGTCCGAACGTATGCACGGAAAATATTCGTCAGCTTTGTTCGATTCGGCCGAGTTATCGTCGTGTTTCCTTGATGGAAACGGACGAATCGAAAGAATCACGTCGAGGTTGCCGAATAAGAGGAACAGTTTAACACAGGAGTTTTTTTGAGTGGCATTAGTACCTCCGATTTAGGTCGAATAAGTGGCGACTGTTAAAGGCAAGCGTATTTCTGTCCTTTTTTTATTTCATCGTTTTTTTTTTCTCTCTCGAAAGATGGTTCATACAATAACTATCTTAGGATATTAATTATATATGATGACGATAATATATTACACGTTTAATGCTTATATATTTGTATATGGTCAAAAGGTAGTAGGCTGCGCTTTAGCCAGGGTCGCGTGGGAAAGCATAGCTTTCGTTTAATTTCAATGAATATTGCACCTTTCATTTTTATTTAGATTATATTTCTTTGTATTAATTAAATTAACCATATTTTAATATATACATATATCAATTCCATAATCATTATGTATAATTACGAACAACAAAAAATATCAATAATTTTAGTCGCCCAAGTATTATGTTAATAACGATCTTTCAAGATGCTTCTACTTTAAGTACTGTTTACATTACATTACTTGATTTCTCTCTTTCTATCGATAAGGTTTCTCTCTTTCTTGTTAATTTTTTGCTAAAATAAATTAAGCGAATGCGCAAATCGAGGACAATGAACAATAATCCTTGGATTCCTAAGCGCACGTGAAGCAGCTGCCTTCCTATTTAGCGGACATAGTTAAACATACTGTTTCTCTCACGCAACTCCGGTGAAAGAATGAGCCAATGAAAAAAAAAAAAGTATATACACAGGCACACACATTCGCGCATCGCTGAGTGTTAAAAATATTATTTTAGATATATTAAAATGATAGCAATTATCCATATGTCTATGGAGATACAACAAAAGCATAGCATCAATGCGTTAATAATAATATAAATATCTATATATAAATATATATGTTCATGTGTGTATGTGTGTGTGTGTGTGTAATATATGAACAGTATATATACATAGATATATATATATATACATATGCATATACATGTACACCTATCAAATTAACTATACATTATGTACCTATAGCATATAGTCGTTATAATGAACAGAAAAAAAAACATTGACACGTCGCGTATAAAAAAAAACTGACTTGATACGGATTCACAGATGTTGAGGAAGAAACAATGTTTTTGATGAAAAAGGAAAAAAAAGACACGAAAAATGCTACTCTTTCTTTTAATCGCGATATCATTCCAATTATTAAGTGATTTTCACCCATTATACGACGAAAGAAAAGAAAAGAACAGAGATGGTACGCGACCATATGTCGATTGGCCTACGTTGGCGGATGTGCTGTTGCTCATCATACGTTATATTTGTCGAAAAATATGATGCGAACAGCACCTGTAGTGCTTGCCAAATTTATCTTGCGTACCATCTTTTGAATAGCGTAACGCACCTTCGCCATAAATATTGGTAGAGCTTTATACACGCCAAGAAGAAAGACAAAAGGAAAAGAAGAAAACAGAAGAAGAAACATCCCTTCGATCAAATGTCGAAGTAGAAACAAAAAGAAAAAAAAAGAAGAAATGTTTCTTCAATGACAATTGATCGGGGAAACGCGAAGATAAATCTGTCATCAGTATTAAGGACGAAAAAAGCTTGAAAAGTCCCTTCGAAGCATATCAGTTTTAGTCTGTTGGTTTGGCGGCAGCATCCGTCAGTCTCTCACTTCAAGATATTGTGAATTTGCATCGAGCCACTCTGTATAAGTTTAAGAATTGATTTTTGTAAAGAGGTAATAAATATTTACCGAGGTAATTAAACTTTAGCTTAAAGAAAAGAAAAAAAAATGTGGAAAACAAGATACGTGAGAAGTGAGGAATAGGAAGAAGAAGAAGAAGAAGAAGAAGAAGAAGAAGAAGAAGAAGAAGAGGAAGGAGAAGAAGAAGAGGAAACAAATTTAAGAATGAAGGAACAAAATGAGAAAAATAAATACGTCCTTTGCGTAGCGGTTCGGACTTAGAAGTCGGCGAAAATGGGAATAATAACGGAACTAAACTTTATTTTTGCAGTTCTTTCGGTATAGATCGATTCTTACGATTCTATCGATTCAATCGCGTTTTCGATGAACTTTAATATCGTAACAATGATGAGATGCGAGAGCAAGATTGTACGTGCAATATATACTCGTGTACACGCCTACACACAGCGCTGTATTAGTTTTCGATCTTACTTCCTGCATTCGTTGCCATTTGACAACAAAGCGATTTCAAAGCTTAAATCAAAGTTCACTTCGGTATCGCATTTTTATATGTTATTATACGTTGTTCAGTAATGTATCGTTTATCGGCAGCTGAATATCTCGACTAAGATGTTGGCTTTGTGCGAACCGATTGATCGACGTTGCATGGACTTAATCAGCATCGTGGTTCGATAAAAAAATCTGATATTTCATATGAACGCCCACTTGGTCGAACCGAAGCAAAAAAAAAAAAAAAAAAAAAAAAAGAAAAAAGAGAAAAATCGAGGAAACACGATGGATAATTTTTTGGTTGCCTTTAATTGTAGGATCGGAAACTACACGTTTGCTATAGAACGTTTCTGTGACCGTTCTTCGACGAGTAGAAAAGTTACTAACCGGAGGATTAAACTAACTCCCCCGTCTCCCTCTTTCTCTCCATCACACAAGGATTTCTCCTCGCCACTCACAAATTTTATCGCATTAATACACTCCGTGAAAAGAACGTATTGTGTTTGTGGATATATGTAATTTTACTTATCAATAAATAAATTACAAAGATAATTACTAGTTGAACGTTAGTTACATTTCGGCAGCGGCAAAAATTGAGTTGTCTTTTTTTCATTTAATATTTCCTTATGAATAACGTATCAATCATATTTGCGGAATATTTATATCTGAAGATATTCACGAAGTAAATGATATCGTTTATTAATATTAAGATTTTATCATGCAATGAACTAAGTTCATATGTAATATATAGTATACACGGTATAATTTTAAATATGAATCAATAGTACTTAGTGTTGATTACATATAAGTATAGTTTACAGTAAAAAAACTTACATAACCAAATTTCTAAGAAAATCTATTTTTTGTGTGTTATTAGATATCACTGGTATATCTTTGTGATTAATTCATCTGACGCGACTGCATTACCTAATACGTAATAGCAGCGATCGTAGAAATGTAATTTGTTGTTTGTCGTTCATTGCCATTAGTCTGACGAAATTGGTACCGAAACAACGTATGTACATATATGTACGCTTCTTTGGTTTCTTTAGCTATCGTTGCAAATACCACAGCTTAGGGACATACATGTGTCTGGTAAGTATTCCTATTGATATCGATAATAAAATTATTTATTATATATATGTACTTCCTAATTGTTATATTGTTGATATTATCATTTAAGTAATTCTGTCTCATTCAATAATAGGGATTCACAAGCTTTCGATAATCTGTTCTAAATAGGTCAATAATTATCAAGTAATCGATTGATAAAATCTATCGCTCTTATGAATTTAAGCTTGTGAATGTTACGATTAGTCTTTAATTTACATTAGAATTAAACAGAAAGATAATCATTTTCTCTTAGCATAAATACAATAGCCGATCAAGAATTATTTTAATTCCATCTTACAACTATGTTCTCGCTAGTTATATGTAGTTTATTGTTCAAACACATGCATGTCAATAACACTTAATTCGTACCTAGCGCGTGCTATTACGGCGAGATAATGCTATCGATCGAAAAAACAATATGGCGACCATTATGAAGATTTAGGAAATGTCAAATTCAAAATAGAAGCTATTGCCTAACATACAATGCAATGTATACGAAGCGTTTAATGTATGTAAGCATGATGCAGTGTACATCGAAAGTTAAAAAATAATTAAACGTAATCTGAATATCCTGAGTAAATTTGATAACCTAATTCGAATTAACATCATGAATTGTAAAGGTACTAACAGGTATCAGTCTTCATTACCTATTATGAACGCATTCATTTTGTACGTATTAACGATATTTTATGTGTATTATATTTTAATTATGTTGAAAAATAGCAGTACGTTGTTACGAAATATAAGAACACTTGTTTTTGTCAACAAATAACAGAATAATATAAATGTTTATGTTGCAGATTCCACAGTTATTGTTTGTAGTAAAAGAAACAATTAAAAATTTATTACTAAATGACTAGGCAGGGAACAGCTCGGATGTCACTCGATGATGACTTTGACAGACCATTTGAAGATGTTGAGCCTTTACAATGGGGAGCATTACGAGAACTATGTCATGCTAATTCGGAATATTTTGTGTCGCATCAAGATGAGAACAGTATTAGAATTAGAGCTGCGCTTATGGCTATATTAGATCATTTGGTACAATTACAACCATTATACAAAGAAATTAGTAGAATTGCACCGATATTTGATCTTGATGCGGAAACACCTGGTAATGGATATAGAAGTTTTTTAGTGCTAATAGACAAATGTATTATTCACTCTCGTTCTGTCTGTCATCAAATATATTGCCAGAAGGACTCTTTATTTTTTCGTAAAAGTTACTATATGAGGTAGTCGTTAAAATTCACTAAATAAAATTATTAAATATTTTTATTTAAAGTTATATTAACAAGTACAAATATTTATAGAGAAATTGAGGCTTGCTCACAGCTATTGGCATCTTTGTGCACTTGCTTAGGACATTTACAAACTCTTTATTCTTGGAGTGAACATTTAAGCGATGGAAAACCATCTCTCTTTATAGGAGATAGTCATAATCCACATGAAATTTTAAGTAAAGTAGATAGTATTAATCAGTATTGTTTTTATGGCAGGTGCTTAGGATTCCAGGTATACTAATAAGGATATCTATATATATATAGCTTTAGTTAATAATTAACTACTTTAACATTTTCTAGTTCAATATGTTGTGTTTTCAGTTTTATGACAACTTAAAGCCCATATTAAAAACTATAATGGTTTGTATGGCAACATTCAGCGAAGCTTTTTATTCTAATGGTACATTATTAGCAAGATGTGCTAATTCTGTCAAGTACATGTTAGATCCTGAAATAAGGGCACGTCGTATTGTTGATGTGTCTCAACGTGCTGATATCTCATTTTGTCAAGCTTTTTGGTTTCTCAATGAAGCTGGTAATATACTGCGATTTTTAATGATAATATATGCATAATTTATTTTAAATGTAATAATTATTTCATTATGTTTATAGTTTAATTACTTTAAAATGTATATATTATTACTTTATAATATATATATATATATATATTATTATTATTATATGTTTTAGATCTTACACGTAGGTTGCCTGCTATAACAGCTCCTTCTTTGGCAATAAATCAAATAATTTCTATACCACCCGAAGAATTGACACTTCCTACATTAAGTGGATCAACTGTATCAATTCCAATACCAAACAGTCATATTGGGAAAAAACCAATACATGTTAGACTGTTTAGTTCTAAACGTCGTTTAGGAATGGTAAAGAAATAATTCGACTACTTTATATATCTGTAATTTTAGCAGTATTTTCATTATTATTTTCATCTTTATTTTACCTTTAATTAAGTAGAAATTTTTGTGAATCATCAGTTTCACTCCTGTGCAGTACATGCTTCTCTCAGGTTGGTTCAGGTGGAGTAGGGGGAGAACTGCATGGACTGTCCAACGAATTAATAATTCATTGTCATGGTGGAGGTTTTGTAGCACAGACTTCGCTGTCTCATGAAACATACTTACGTAGTTGGGCAATAAATCTCGGTATACCTATTTTAAGTATAGATTACAGTTTAGCACCTGAAGCTCCGTTCCCTCGTGCACTCGAGGAAGTGCTATATGCATATGCATGGGCATTAAATCATGCAAGTACATTGCTTGGGAGTACAGCTCAAAAAATACTTTTCGCTGGTAAGATGTAAAACATTGCATAGTGTTAGCTTCTTAACATAATTTTATGTGAATATTGCTGTATATATAATATTCGTGAATAAGTATATTAAATTTTTATAGGTGATTCTGCTGGGGCCAATTTAAATTTGGGAGTTACCTTAAAATGTTTACAGTTAAATATCAGAAAACCTGATGGAATATTTATGGCATACACACCAGTACTTGTTGACTTTGTACTATCACCTTCACGATTACTTTGCCTTACAGACCCATTATTACCTATGGGATTTCTTCTACGTTGCTTAAAAGCATATGCAGCTGACTGTTTTAAGTCAGAATCAGAATCCTTTGCTGAAGTGAGTGAAAGCGATCTAATAGCGCTAGCTCTTAGTCCCAATGGAGATGAAACAAATGATGCACATAAGTTAGCATCCTTACCATCTGATTCTACTTTGAATTCTGTTACTTTAACAGAAGTTGACGGTATATAAACATATAATGGATTAAACATAAAGATATTTTTTTAAGAAAATAATTTAAATGTATTATATAACTTTTATTACAGTTCATTGTTTTTATTATAGTCGGTTTTACATTTAAATACTCTCTGAACATTCTCTAACATAACAGGGACAGAACATCTACAGGAAGAAGCAAGATCTCAAGAATATGTTAATAAATTTTTTGGGCTGTATCGAAATTGTGGTACAAATGCTTCAACACATATTGGAAATAGCACTATTAGCACAGAAAACAATATTTCAAAGAATGATAAATCATGGTCTTTCTTTGGATGGTCTCTTAGTGGAAGACATAAAGAATCCAGAGAACTGGATATAGAAAATGCGAAAAGTAGTATGGAGGAATTTATATTTACAGTACCCAGAGACCCATATTTAAGTCCTTATCTTGCAGCAGACCATCTTTTAGCACAATTACCACCCGTTAAAATGCTGGTAAATTCTTGAATAGTAAATTTTGTATGGAATACAATATGCGAAAAAGATTACATATATATATATATATAAAATTTTAATTAAGACATAATTTAGACGTAATTTTATTATAGACATTAGAGTTGGATCCATGCCTGGATGACTCTGTCATGTTCGCAAGAAAGCTTCGATCGCTTGGTGTATTAATCACGCTTGACATATTGCCAGGTTTACCTCATGGGTTTCTTAACTTAACACCAGTAAATATTTTTCTCATCAAATAAATCAATAATATTAAATTATGTTCTATTATATCAAATTATTTAAATTTACAGGTTTCAAAAGAGGCATCTGAAGGGTCAGATTTATGTGCGAAAAGATTGCAAGAACTACTAACATTATAATTATATGGATATAAAAAATACTCATTAATATATGAATGTTAATATGCGGGAACAAAACTTTCTTTGCTATTGTTGTTTTGCAGATGCCAATTTTAATTGATTTTTTATGTACAAAAACACAATAATTTGCAATATACCAAAACCTTTATCCACTGGTGCATAAATGTCATAAGTGTGTTTCTATCTACATATTTTATATTATATACTTATATTTTATTAATGATAACCACAGTATTTAAATAATTTTAAATCAAATAATCTCAAGTTACTGTACTTAAATGGTAATATCTTTGTATTAGTATTATGTTTACTGAATGTGCATTTGCAAGAAAAGCGAATTAGCTTTCAATTTTCTACTCAGAAAATATTTAAAGAATAAGACTATAGATATATTGATTGTACAAAATATTTGAGATTGTTTCAGTTCTGACCATTATAATATTTTTTGCAGCTAACACAAGTTATTAAATGTATTAGACATAAATAAAGTATTATAAATGTAATATGAGTTTAGTGAAGTGGTATAAAAGAGTGATATGTATAATGTTGGCAATAACTAGAAAATTATAAATTTTTTGTTATGAGTATTAATAATTTATGGAATTGTTATGTTATATTGTTTACGTCGATGTACATTGTATTTATCAACTTTATTAAATTATTTATAAAACTCTAATTTTATAACTTATAACACACTGGGAAGTACAATAAAAATAATTTTATTACCAGACTATGAAAACATGTAGTTTTTGAGATGTGATAAATTAATGATTAACGATTTTTATTGATTATTTTGTTGATTATTTGTTTGATTTGTTTTAGGACGTAAAGTTTTTTGTAATACATGAGCATCTGCAGGTTCTATTCGTTTGTAATAATGTTCCTTTGTTTCTACTATTTCAAAACCAAATTTTTTATAAAAGTCAATGGCCCCTTCATTACTTATCTGAACATGACTGTAAACAAAAAGTAACATATAAAAGTAATAATTATTATTTATATATGAATATTTGCAAATGGAATTTTGTATATTTAATAAATTTCATTAAATACTTACAGAAAGATTGAATCAAAGTTTCCATCTTTGTAAACATAATTTAAAACATGTTGTACCATTACAGTACCTATTCCTAATCTTCTATAAGGATATAGACATCCTAATGTCATAATATACAAACGCCTAGAATTTTCAGAAGTATCTACTCGACAACAAACTGCACCAACCTGAAATAAGTAATATTATAATCTATTAAATTAGTAGCAATTTTTATTCAAAATATTGACATGTTTTTCAATATATTGTTTGAGTATATAAACGAATATGACATACCACTATGTCATTGTAGTATGCAAGCTTTGCTAGCTCTCCTGCTTCTAACACATCTTTATAAAATTTTTCATTGTACGAGACTGGAAACACCACTTGGTTAAGGAGTTTGAGCTGTTTTATATTATGTGGTGTTACATCTCCTAACTCTATTTTTGATCTGTAATTTTTAATTTTCCACTTTTACTTGGTGTAAAATATATTTATAATAATTTATTCATACATCGCATACAAATTTGAAAATATTATATGTATATATACATACGTGCACATTGATATCATTAAACATGTTTTTATCTATCAAAACAAAAGATTTTAAAAACCGCGAAATTATAAAATTTTTATGAAATTCATATTTTGTTACTTTCAATAATTCTTTTTCTAGGAATTATTGTACTTAAAAGATTATTTTTACACATAATTCATTCATTACTTTTTTATGCTGTAACTACGATTTTCTAATTACACGTCTTTAAATAAACATGCCCTTGAAAGCACGAATATTTAAAATTTCAATTTACAGATAGTTATTGCACATCACAAGCGAAAGAAAAATGATCGTATAGATATTCTAATAATATGTTGGAATAAAACGAATGTAATTGTTTTTAGAATGTTTTGATTCGTAATATAACAATATAACCTTAAAATTTTTGAAACTTACCTAGTCATATTAGGAAGTACAACAATTTTTAACGCTTCTCGAATAAATAACAATAACAAATTTCGATATTAACCGTTTTATAAGTTAATTACAAAGAAATAAGCCGTATACATTACACAATAACGTTACGCGGCTTCGTCCTTCTTATACTGAAATTTTATTAGTGGAGTAGGTTAAATATACATATATCTGCTTCTTCACATTTCGATAGGTTTTAGAATACATAAAAATTTATTAATTATTCGTGAATAACATATTTAATTGTAAGAAAAAGTAATATCATGCATATTATTATATTTAAATATATATGAAAACAATGCATTACATTTTTCTATATTATATATTGAAAAATACATATACTCATAAAATTTCAATTTCAACAGACTTTTTTCAGATCCAACTGAATCCAATAATATGTTTTATTATATTTCAAATTTGTGCGTAGTTATATCATTATTGCACGTTTCATTGTATTGTCAAGGTGTAGTATAAAATGTATTTAATCATAAAATGTGAATAGAAAGTAATAATATAAATATATGGAATACTCTACGACGCAAATTACTTATCAATAATTTATGTACTCATTACTTATTAGTAATTTGATTATTGTCACAGAATTTGATTTACTATACATAATCAGTTAAGTAGCTGCAAAACTTGAATTTAACAATATACATTACACTAAAATAGGCAACTGTATAATAATTTTATAGAAATATATAATTATAAAGCTATATATGAAAATTTGGGTCAAATTTAAGAATGCTATCGCCGTTTATGATTACATACATTTAATTTATATCGTAACTTAGAAATAATATTAATCATTGTGGTAAAGACACGAAGAAACAAAAATCTTAATGTCATATGCTTATTTATGATATAATATTACATATATAAAAAATTATACTTTTTTTAAAGTATATAAAAATAAAATTACATAATTTGGTTATAGTAAATTATTTATAAACCTTACATTTCTTTCTTAATATAAGAGAAATTTATATCATAAAAAATATATTATGTCAATAATAATAAATGTTTTAATAGAAATGATATCGCACGACACTAGTGACACGTAGTGCCAAGAGCGTAGTATTAAACGTCAATGTGAAGTGTAATTTATTGTTTATTATAATAAGTTTTTCGTTTTGCTTTTTTATAATAATGTCTAATAATAAAAGAGAACATAATGGAAGCGATAATGAGGAAGATTGGGTTGGACCATTACCTTCAGAAGCTGTACCTCGAAAGAAACAGAAAGGTATACATGTATAACCTAATCTATGTTTATTATTTGTGACATTTTATTAAAAATGAATAAGTGTTCTTTCTTATTTATATGTTTTATTTTTTATATTGTATAAAATGTCAATATGATTCTTAAATATAACTGAGAAGTGTCAACATTTATTTATATAAGATAAATATGACATAACTATATAAATAATTAATTGATTTTAGTATTAAAATTTTTTACCTTTGATAAGTTTGTAATGTTAATGACATGTTTTTCATTATCGATAAATGTAATTTATAATTTTTGGAAAATACAATATTTTGTATATATATAATTTTTAATGTTTTTCAGTTCTTGAATATGAACAAGTATATATAGACAATTTACCATGTTGCGAATGTTACGAAAAATCTTATATGCACAGAGATGTAATCACCCACATTGTGGTAACAAAGTTAGTATTTATTATTATATATAATGTTATCTTTTAAATAATAATATAATGTTTATAACATAAGTTTGTGTTTTGTATTTGTACAGATCAAATTTTGTAATAACAGGTAGTTTCGATGGACATGTTAAATTTTGGAAAAAACAAGAGGAGTTAGTAGAATTTGTAAAGCATTTTCGCGCACATATGATGGCTATACAATCTATGGCTGCTAGCTGTAATGGTATTCACGCATGCACTGTAAGCTTAGATAAAACAATAAAGATATTTGATGTTATAAATTTTGGTAAGTAGATCTTATTAGATATGTTCTATAATTTATTGCGTTGCATTAAACTAATATGGCTTAATTAACTGATATTATTAACGTTTTATTTCAGACATGATTAATATGATAAAGCTGCATTTTGTTCCACTTTGCTGCGAATGGATATATTCTCCTGGTGATGCAATATCTGCCGTAGCTGTTTCAGCTCAGGAATCAAATAAAATTTATATTTATGATGGACAAGGGACCAATACGCCATTACATATTTTTAAAAAATTACATATCGAACCTGTAGTTGCAATGAAAGTAAGGGGAATTAGCATAATCATATTCTGTGATCTTATTTAAGTAATTTTTATATAAACTGTTATCATTTGTAGTACAATTCTGCATTTGAAACGTGCATCTCTGCAGACAAAGCCGGTATTGTAGAATATTGGACAGGTCCTAAAATGGAGTACAGGTATCCCAAGTGCGTTACGTTTGAAACTAAATTGGATACAGATTTATTTGAGTTTGCAAAAAATAAAACTTATCCATGTGGGCTAGCAGTATCACCAGATGGTAAAAAATTTGCTTCTCTCAGTGGAGATAGAAAAGTTAGGGTCTTTAACTTTCGTACTGGGAAACTGTATAGAATATTTGATGAAACGTTACAAAGGTTTTCTGAATTACAACAAATGACACAACAGTTACCAAATATGGAATTTGGACGAAGGTAACGTTATTCTTTAATAAAATCTTTGGCATAAAAATGAATCTATTTTCTAATCAAGATATTAATAACGTCTTTAGAATGGCGGTAGAAAGAGAACTGGATAAAACAGAAACGAACTTAGGAAATATTGTTTTTGATGAGTCAGGTTATATAATTTTATATAGTACAATGTTAGGTGTAAAAGTTGTAAATTTGTACACAAATCGGTGTATTAGGATTATGGGGAAACCTGAAAATATTCGTCCTATGCAATTAGCTTTATTCCAGGTGTGTATAGAATTTATACATTTCGAAAGATACTTGTATCTTTACAAACTTTAGCTGATAACAACTAATATTTTAAAAATGTATAGGGGAAAGCCAGGAAAACTACAGCTGCTGTGACTGTAGAAATGGAGGCTGCAGAAAATCCAACGTTGGAAATGAATCGTCCTGATCCAACACTCTTTTGTACGGCTTATAAAAAAAATAGGTTTTATATGTTTACAAGGAGAGAACCAGAGGATACCAAAAGTCAAGAATGTGATAGGGATGTCTTCAATGAAAGACCATCGAAAGAAGATATTATTTCCTCTACAGAAGCTACCAACGTACAAAAGATCTATGATACAGCAATTATTCATACAGCTCTTGGAGATATTCACTTGAATCTTTTTGGAAAAGATGTTCCGAGAACAGTGGAAAATTTCTGTGTTCATTCGAAAAATGGTTATTACAATGGACATATATTCCATAGAATAATTAAGGGATTTATGATTCAAACTGGTGATCCTACTGGAACTGGTACTGGCGGAGAAAGTATATGGGGAGGAGAGTTTGAAGACGAATTTAGGCCACATTTAAAACATGACAGACCGTACACTTTAAGTATGGCTAACGCTGGACCGAACACAAACGGCAGCCAATTTTTCATTACTTTGACGCCAACTGTAAGTTGGGACGAGTTTGCGTAATTCTTTTTTTCTTTTTATATGAGAATATGTGAAAGTAGGACGAATAGTAGATAATTTATATAATTTATCGGTACAGCGCATGTGAGAAATCTACTACTATCTTCTTGTAATCGATTAGAAATTGATTAAAAATTAAATTGAAATCATTCACATTTTAATACACATATTAATGGTAACACGTTAACATATTAATTAATATTAATGTTATATTTGTTTCAGCCTTGGTTGGATAATAAACACAGCGTATTCGGTAGAGTGGTAAAAGGAATGGAAGTTGTACAAAATATTAGTCAAGTAAAAACAAATCCGAAAACTGATAAACCTTATGATGATATTCGAATAGTTAGCGTTACTGTAAAATAATGTCTCCAATTTCAATATATAAAATAATGATATTGAATTTATGATATGCTATATACACATCCTTTCCGGAACACTATTCTGAATCCTTTTCCTCAGCCTTCTCTTGCTCTATTTTGTAAAGCAGAGCTCGTATAAAATTGTACATTCCCGTTAAACACGTAAACGCGTTTACACTGAATAAATTATAGTTCTTTGGTGTGATGATCAGTGAATACCTGATGGATAAATAATTTGTAAATCTTACTTTTTTCGCTTAAAACGATATGTTTGTTGTATACATTTTTACGAGGAAAATAGCATCGTTTAAATAATACCTGGACCATATGGCACCAGTAATCATAAGACTCGCAGTTTGCGTAAGAGAAATCGTGTTTGGAGGTCGCTTCATGTCACCCAATCCTGCTAACACCAAACCCCATTTAAACGTAGGTGCCCAAAAGAATACAGTAGTCGGTCCTATATTAATAAAAATATTAACAACAAATTAAAAGTTTTTATGGACTGTTTTCGTGAAAAATTTTCCCAACCTGCAGGATGTAAAAAAACAGGACGAAGTTTTGCTGGAAGGAGGCAAGATATTCGTATCATTAACCGTTGATAAGCACTTATCTTCTTCGGTGGAGGCATCGTATGATGGTAATTAATTTTTATTTATTCCACCGTAAAATCGTTTTTTGTCATAAAGTTTGACAGGAAAAAAGTGATATGTGGGATAATAGAAGGTTTGACTTGGTCATACTGAAGTTTGATTATACCTAGTGGTGTTAATAAATAAAGTTTATTTCGAAAAATTAAAAATATGAACACGTTTAGATAATATAAATATTTGTAATTATAGCTAATTAATTAGGATAACAATTAAGATATTAATTATTTTATAGATGCGTTTATGGCTACAATTGTGATACCATTGCGTATTAGATGATTCTTAAATTAAAAAAGACCTATGTATAAAAAAGTAAAAGAACATTTTGTTTATAAACTTGTGTAATAAAAATTATTAAAATAATTTATCGTAATAAGGAACAGAAAATTGAAACTTTTTCTGTGTAAAAATTATATTTTGAGTATAAAATTTCATTTCAGATTTTTGCTTTTCATAAATTATCCTATCGTATTATTATATGTTATCCTTCTGCAAAAAATGTCAATATAGATCGCAAAATATTGAAATACAGATAATTTCACAAATATTAATTTTGTCAAGTATCTTTCATAGAAATTTAAAACAAATGATATTTGTTGGTAACTTTTTGATTACGATTTTGATTCGAAAATTGTTCATTTTGTATTATGTTTAAGACGATATAACCCACATGGCGTAAAAATATAATTCATTAAATTTTAAGAAGATTTTCACGAATGTCGTCAATATTAAGACACAGCAGAACTTGTGTAATATTAAATTCAAAATGAGTTGTCGCGGTATCAGTGTAAGTCAGGGAACATGGAACGATTTGGAGGAAATGAAATATTTGCTTTGCGCTATCGAGTGTTGGTACGTTTACCCTCGTTATTACCTTCTGGATAAAAGACTTAAATTTTTTATGCAGTGATAAAAGAAATAATATTTCTACTACTAAAAGCAGAACTACGTGAAATTGCTTAGTTTAAACGTATATAAATCATTACTTTTCTGAATAATTTTTATTTATGTATGCAGCAATATGTTTTATACGAACGTGGTTCGATTTCATACAGGAATCATGATGGAATATTTTTATTTCTTCTTCTTTTAATTATTCTATATTCATTATTCATACGCAAGATCTAATTTATTTCATGTACGTCATAATAACTCACAGTAGCTTTACACGAACGAGTTTCTAAAACTTAACGATAGAAGAATAAACTAAATAACAAACAAATCTGCACAAATGACACAGGAAGAATACAAAAGATTTAGAAAATTGAATTTCTTAAAGAACCGAGATTACGTTTTCCTCTGTCTTTTTAAGAACGCCTCTTACAGCAAGTATTTTAAAATAATGTAAAAAGAATGTAGAAAGTACGAGCAAGTTTGTAAAACCTAACCTAAATAGAAGAATAAACTAAATAACAAATAAGTTTACACGAACACAACATAGGAAAGAATGTAGAAAACGTAGAAGATTGAATTTTTGTAAAAAGAAAACTACCCGAAGAACAGAGATTACATTTTTCTCAAACTTTTCATAAATGCCTCTTGCAGCAAGTGTCCTAGTGTACCACCTCCACCCACGTGTTCCGCTGTATTACCACCGAGAATCGAGGAATTGTGTCCCGTTATTCCTCCTCAGAGACCCTGCTGTCCGCCTCCTCGTTGTCCACCAACCCCCTGTTGTCCACAACCACGACTTTGTCCAATATCAGCTTCTTGTTGCGCGCCGTCGCCACCCTCTTGTTCGCCATCACCTCCTTGTTGCCGGATACCTATAGTTCCCAGTCCTACTTGTTTTCCACCACCAATGTGCGCTCCACTCCCATCGAGACCTTGCGTTTCACCTTCACTACTGCCGTGCTATCCAAGTGAGCTGTTATAGAGCACCTTATCTAGAGCGCCGTTTTCTGTAACCGGCTGATCTTACCGGCAGATGGTAAAAAGTGATAAGAAATCTGGAACGAGTTGCCTGTACGTGCTCTGTATCGAAATAAAAAACGAGCACCATTTAACGTTAAACTTAAGGAAGGATATCGATGTTTTAAAATATATTTCTTTGCGATTTCCGCAAAATCGTAAGGAGACGCAGCAGCGCTGTAACGGGCGGAAATAACAAAAAATTTCAATTTCTCAAAATAGAAAGTGGCGAACGTTTAACGTTAAATGGAAATCCGATATCGGTGTTAACAGAATCGGTAAAGTAGGATATAGAAAAGGCACGTCAATTTCTCGGGAACAATGGGACAATGGGAATCCTTTGTTGTTTCACGCGAACCTAAAGCATCGAACACAGCCAACTCGTTCGAGATTTCGCAGTTCCTGCCATTTCCTTGCCAGTGATAGGACCGAGTTCGATGTGCGCTCATAAATCCGTATCGAATCCGATATATCCAATGAAATTTTACTCGTAATTGAGAATCGACATAATTAAGAACATAGGAGCTAGATTTTGAAAGTTGCGTTTCCAGTTATACCTTGGATATTGTATACGTTTCTTAACGCGCGTTTTGTGCAATTTCGTATCTTTAAATTCATCAAAAAATTCCACGCGTGCTTCTACGGATTTACGAAAGATTTTCAGGTGCAAAAATACACAGAATCTGAAACTGGTGCCGTCTGTTTGCCTTTGAAGATTAAAATTTCAAACGCACGACCATCCCTTTGAACAGCATATAGTTTATTATTTTTCATTTACATAGACCCAGCCTTTTGGGTTTCGCTGCACTTCCGGTTTTACATTACAATTAGATTCTTCAACTCTTTAATTCTCGCTTTCATTTAAAACAGCGTATACTTAAATTTGTATATATAATTGGTACGGCGTGTCCCAGAGAGTTTCTTTCCGCGAAACTTTACCAGTATATTCTACAAGCAAAATGGATAAGCAAAGAAATATGTAGAACGTTTTATTAAAAAGTTATCGGAAAGAAAATACCAGGAGATAAGGGGCTGGTGTTTCGTCGGCACAGCGTAATTAATAAAGCATTACCGTTATCTGTTTCTGATATCTACTTGTAGAGGTCGTTGATTCGGTCAATCAATGCTGGCAATGTTTAAACGATCATTAGCCTCGACAATAGATAGAGGTGGAGGAGGATCGATTCTTTTGTCCCAGAGATCGTCGGATATCCCGCCAATGGATTCGTCGCTGTAACCGCGAAGAGAGATGGTCGTTAAAGACGAATTAAGATGGCGTTAGGAGTTATCGCGAAGGATTTCCGACGTATTTGCCGCTATCGAGGAAAACGAGCAAGAAATTTAGTAACGCGATAGATTCGATTTGCTGTCGTAGACGCCAGTGCTGCGTTCTTAAATGGCGGACGATATTTTAAAATGTAACTATAATGTGGATCGACATAATCTATCCCTAGCTGTGCCGATAAAGTTTCGCGGAAACAAAACTGGGACACATTGTATTTTAAAGTAGCATTTTATGCCTCGTACGAGCTCCGAGGAAATGTTACAAACGCGTTGGCGATGTTAACGAGCTACGAATAGAACGCACTACGCGATAACTTATTTTCTTTGTAGTTTAACAACAATCAAGTAAATTAACCAATTATTTATAAGATCGTATTTTGTATATTGCTTCGTATTTTGTAGTTTCGTACTGTTGACGGCGACGAGGTCTCGCGTGTTACCACACGAAGAAAAACGACAGAGTATCGAATTGAAAATTGAATTGAACACGAGTAAGCTGTGCAACGTATACGAAGGTAATACAATTGTTCGGTAGGTAACATTGATATTGATCGAAGATTGATCGACATTTGCTTTTGTTTTTAAATATATTTCGTTAAATTTTCGCTTTTTTAGTTCGATCGCGTACATGATGATAAGCGAGGGATTTTAATATTAGCAGGTATCAGTGGGAACAGTTTTGGAAAATTTATTTGATATCTGGACAAGGATTGTCTATCAATTTCGAGCCATGATCGAAGTTAAAAAGAAGTGTAAAAATTTGTAGAAGAATCGTTTCGAATTTGTACGATATATAATATTTATTTTAAACTTCGATGTACATTGAGAATCTTCGCATAACGCGATATGAACACAACAAATAAAATAATGCACGAAACGCTTAATGGGTATAGATTCTTTGAAATTTTTCAAAATCTATTGCTCGCTCATTAACGTAATTTAAAATTCTATCACGTGGAATCGCTTTCTGTTTAATTTTTAAAATTTGATTCTTGCCCAAGTTACACGTTTTACAACGTTAAAAATAACATTGAAACAGCCTGTGAACAATATAAAGAGGCTATAGATCAAAATAAAATACTACAAGCATCGACAGAGACTTTCAGACAATTTTGGAATGAAAAGAAGATACGAACAAATGTCAGATATTTAAACACGAGAAATGAAAGCTTACTTTAAACCTTATTTTAAACGAGCGACAAGATTATCGTACGCAACAACTTTATTCGTATGTCCATATCGGGTCCCATGAGTCGAAGCTTAAAATACAATCACGCTTATCTCGAATCGATTTACAGGATAGGAAATCTTTCAATCGTTGAAATCGAAGCTTAGCTTATAACGAATCCTGGAAATTGAATACCACAGCTATAACGACGCTCGAACATCCTATTTATTTCACAGCGGAAGCTTAAAAGTTAGTGGAAAAAAAAAAAAAGAAAAAATGCAATTACGATGAGAAAAGCCGATGTAACGTTGGTCACGGATAATCGTCCATCGATTACTGATAAATTCATGAATATACGTTTTCTCGCCTCGTCTAAAATACATTTTAAAACACATTTCGTTCCCACTGCTTTTCTTTCGTTTCTTTTTACAATTATTCGAAGCACGTTGTTACGTAGAGTAACAATTCGCAAGAACAACAATTTATCAGTCGTTGCTTTCGGTCTCGTAAATGTTATTCGTTTCGATTTTTACGCTTATACGTAGTGGATCGTGTAATAAGTCCGCCTAGCTTTCGTCGCTGTATAGTTTCAAGGATCGTTAGAGAAATCTTATTTATGGTAGCGGACAAATATACGGAAAGAAGAAGCGCTAGAACGTCGAAGAATTTATAACACTCGATTTTCTCACATTTAGGAATAAATTGAAAATGTATATAAATAAAATGGTATAATTATGCTTGGGTAATATTGACAAATGTAACGAAGTAATTATAAGGACTATTCCAACGAATAAATAATTAGGCTTTGCAAAGATTGTTAGGATTTACAATTTGTTTTTGAATAAGCTTATTCAATTATTATTAATTATTGTAAGCGTTAGCCTCTTTTTCTACTACGACTTTTGTTTCCCATTTCTTCTTCCATCAAATTGTTTTCAATTGGAAGAAGGGAATTTCACTTTTATGTAGTTTATACAATGAACGTTACGTAAGAACGCGGTAAATCATAAGACAGAAAATTTTGTAAACAATTGAAGATTACAGGGAAGACACGATAAGACTGTAAACACTTTGATCGATTTTTTTTAAAAAGTCTAATAGCATTTTACGATTGCAAACGAACATCTTGATACGATTTAATGTGTTGATATCCTAATATTTCGATACAAACGAAAGAAACGGATTTTTTGTGAGATTCTAGCGATCGATGGGGATGCGCTCTGCTTTGGAACACGCAGCTTCGTTTATTTCGTTTAGCTGCAAAAACAAATCGACAGGAGAATTTTAATAGAAAAGGAAAACGTAACCTATCGTTGACTGCGAATTTTCCTTCGATTGTAAGAAATGTAAAGCGCGCGGACAATACGCAAGTATATAGAAAATACAAATGTACGATATTCTCCGCAAATACGATCAACGGATACAGCATATTTCTGTCTGGTTCCCATTTTTTTTTTTTTTTTTTTTTTTTTTTTTTTTTTTTTTTTTTTTTTTTTTTTTTTTAATAGCATCCATAAAGATGCGAATTTGCATAAAAATCCGCAGTAGTCTACTTATCACGTTCTTCTCCCATAATGTCGCGAAACGAACTAATTCGTACGAAGGATAAAGTAAGCATACCGTTGATATGGTACGTTAAATGGTCGTCCTCTCCTTTAAAGCTTTTATCTTCTAATCCTCGACGCTGACTTTATCAGAACCGGTCACACGACCGGTTTCAAAATTTAATTAAAAGCTGTACGTTCGTCTAACTTTATGTAAATTCTTACACTATCTGATTAACCAATTTCTCAATTTTTGTTTACATAAGAATTTACACTATTTGATTAACCAATTTTTCAATTTCAGTTCATATAAGAATCTACACTATCCGATTAACCAATTTCTCAATTTTTGTTCTTATAAGAATTTACACTATTTGATTAACCAATTTCTGAATTTTTGTTCACATAAGAATTTACACTATTTGATTAACCAATTTCTCAATTTCAGTTCATATAAGAATTTACACTATCTGATTAACCAATTTCCCAATTTTTGTTTACATAAGAATTTACACTATTTGATTAACCAATTTCTCAATTTCAGTTCATATAAGAATCTACACTATCCGATTAACCAATTTCTCAATTTTTGTTCTTATAAGAATTTACACTATTTGATTAACCAATTTCTGAATTTTTGTTTACATAAGAATTTGCACTATTTGATTAACCAATTTCTCAATTTTTGTTTTTATAAGAATTTACACTATTTGATTAACCAATTTCTGAATTTTTGTTTACATAAGAATTTGCACTATTTGATTAACCAATTTCTCAATTTCAGTTCATATAAGAATCTACACTATCTGATTAACCAATTTCTCAATTTTTGTTCACATGAGAATTTACACTATTTGATTAACCAATTTCTCAATTTCAGTTCATATAAGAATTTGCACTATCCGATTAACCAATTTCTCAATTTCAGTTCGTATAAGAATCTACACTATTTGATTAACCAATTTCTCAATTTCAGTTCATATAAGAATTTACATATAATGTTAGACGAACGAAAGAAATAACGGGGAATGTACAATTTTAAATAAAATTTCAAAGCCGGTTATTCCAAATCGTATTTTTACATGAACGTTTCGCACGAGGCATCGCACGAGCCGTGACATCGATAACACGTGGAAACTCTGCAGAGAATCTCGCCGGGAACGTCCCTGATAAATTCATACTTTGGTAGATTCGTGCGCGAATCTCCGTGTCCTCTCTTTCTCTCTCTCTCTCTTTGAAATCAAACGCGTACGAAATTGAAAATATCACGCGGGTAGTATACAAAGTATACATTATACTTTTTTTCATCGATCTCATTCCCAGATCCGTGTTTCCTCAGGGATGTTCTCTCTGTTGGTTCAATTTCATTCAAATCGATTTCGATTTATTCAAGCCCGATCGGAATGGTACAAACTGAATTCCATTAAAAAAGGTCTGAAAAACCATCGCGCGTGGTTCCAAGAAAAATACTTCTCCGCAATCTGCTTTCTCTTCTCCATAAACGATATTTCTCAGACTCCTGGTATTTATCCAACGTTTTACACGCTTACTGCTTACGTCAATTTCGTATTCGATTTTCGGTTGGATTTCAGCTTCTTCCTGTTACGTAGGGTGTCGAAAGAAGTTGAAGTCAAATTATCCAGAAGTTGGAACATATAGTACTCGGTAAAATAAGAACGACGATAAGAGGAGACGTAGCGTGGCTTACACCGACCGGATGGGATGAAATTATCTTAAGCTGAAGAGGCGATATATTTCAGTAGTGGATTAGGAAAATGCTGCGATGTGCAATAACTACGAACTAGAAACCAAAGAGCATATATTGTACAAATGTGCACGATACTCAGCGTGTAGATTGCATATTACAAACGGAATATCATCCTGAAGTGCTGTTAATAACCGAGGAAGAGCAAGTGAAATTAATATACAAGAAATTAGACAAAAATCAACTTAGGATATTTTGTACAAGCAATGTCAGAAGCAAGAGCCTCCTGCTTCGACGAATAAAATTAAGAATAATTAGAATATAGGAGTAGAAAATACCGAGATAAAGTCGCTATAGGCGATTAATATTGTTATCATTATTATTATCATTGTTGTTGTTGTTACAGTAAGAAAGAAGGTATTAAGAAATATTGGTACGAAAATTATTATTATTATAGGTGGTATTATAGGTTTATGTATTCATGGAAAATTGAAGAGCGCGAAAATGTACAGAATACATTTAGTATGCAAAGATAAATAAAATATCGAGAGTGAGACGGATTCTATTCTCGAGTTTTATTTCTTCGGAGAGGCTTCTGTTAAGCGGCCAGAAATTAATCGCCAAATTTTTACATATTTTCGTTCCCTTGACGTTATTATTCAAAAACTTAATTAGATTTTCTCTCGTTGTTATTCGAGTATCGAATACTATCGTTCGTTACTATCAACATTGTCTAATAATATACAAATAATGCGCGAAAGAAACGCGTATAAACTAATAAGGATAATTTGCAGTTGAAAAAGATTGCGTGTCTCGAAAAATAATGATTTTCGTATCTATATTTACAAGTACATTGCGGATTTTTATGCGTTTACGTGGAATTGAAAATATCGAAAGCTAGCGGCAAAATACGCAAAATTCCACGTAATAAACAAAGATACATAAATAAATACATCGTAACGTTTAGTAAATAAAATTAACTGTCCATCTAGATGACACTTTTATCTTATTATATTCATAAAAATATGCTCGCATAAATATCCGCGCCCTATTCATAAGATGCTTTTCTTATTCTTTATTTTAACGACTACTACATGTTCCTTAGGTCTAATCTCAGCATTTTTTATACATCCTATATATCGATTCTCACGTACACAGAAAAGAAGAATCAGACGATCGACAAACCTAATTTTCGCGTATTCTTAATCGTTACTTCGAGCCGGGCAAACGTTAGAGGACGAACAGATCCTCGCAGCTTTTCGTTTTCCTTTTGAAGCCCAACAGGTGTTTCAAGATCCTCCTACGATGCTTGCTTCTTCTTCGTCTGGTTGCCTGGTCGCGGTCCCGTTGTGGATTCAGCTTAATCTGCGCTAGGATGCCGACCAGCAGCTCGTCCACGTGATGGGCAAGCCCTGACGAGGTTTCGATGAACTTGCAGCCGCAGTTGTTCGCCAAACGTCGGCCAACTGTTGACACAGAGATTACGAATTGAGAGGCTGAAGTTGAGACAGTAAACGACGAGCCAACTATTTACGTTGCAATGGAATTTTATTTATCGCTATTTAAATGACAAACATCGCATTCGTTATTGCATTGAATAATCGTAATTATTGAGATTTTAAACAACGAATAATAAATTCGTTCTCGGATTTCCTAATTTGCTGTAATTAAATAATTTCCTGTTACAACAGAACCGATCCTTAAGTATACGATCTGCACAGATATACTAAAACGTTTAACACTGAAACTACCGGTAGTTAACACGAAGCTACTTGTACCAAACCAGTGAAAATGACTGGTCTTTAAAAAATTCATAATAATAGATTATTTTTATATTTATTGATTCATTACTTTCTTACAGAAGGAATTCCATGTTACGTAGTACATTTTTGGTATTATTTATTGAAGTAACTACTTGAAGAAAAACTCTACATCTTTGTTTGTGTATATCCGTGACCTGGAGACTGCTATTACTCAGAAATATTCTAAATAAGGAGAGGTGCATGTTATTGTATTGAGTATACATTATGTTTTGGGTTGCAAGGTCTAGGAGCAAAGGAACTAATAAACAGATTTCTATTTATGTTCCCTGTAGCCTCTAGCCCAAGCTATGAGCTTAACTTTTTTGGTAATGTCCTTTTGCTGTAAATATATGAAAGTGCTCCCTATCGTTCCATTGTCTAGTAACACTAAGAGAGTAAGGATCTGAATCAGCATAAACTTATACATTATACTTATACTTATACCTTTAATTATCTCGATATACTTTTCTATTACAAATTCATCCACTCGTTCTTCAATCAGTCAACCTCAACCTCAACGTTATTAATCCGTCTGGGACCGTGATCCCTAAACGAGGGTTGACACATTTATAAAATTGTAGGACCAGTCGTTTCGAGTGCTGTGGCATTTCTAGCGTTAGATAACTGACATCATCATATCGAACGATACTTGGTAAAAGTTTTAAAAACATGTGGGAGGATGTACAAAACTGGTTAATTGGGGTTCGATGAACAGATTGCAGGATCCTTTTACACTTTGACAAGCACCAGTCATTTTCATGGTATAAGTAGCCTTGATACAAAATTATTTTCAGCTTGAATACATAAAAAACAAAATAAAATTCATTATATTATTCCTTTAGTTACCGTTGCGAAAGTCATTACATCATTGCGGGAAGAAATATAACATAAAGTGGGAATTTTAAAATAAAATTGTAAAACCAGTCGATTTAACTGGTGTGGTAGTTCTAGTGTTAAACATTTCGAAGCTGTCAATCGACGTGTCCATAGAAAAATCTGTTTCGTTTGTTATACTTCCCTGTTCCATCCAATTTCTGAAACACGCTACGATCTGTAAAATACACTGAAAGAAGACAACGGTAAATAACGAATAAAGCTAAAATACTCGAATTACAAAAGAAAGAATAAGACGGAAGAATAAAAGCTAGTATAGTTCGTACAACGATCTATTATAATATTATAAATATAGATCACGTCGCGTGTCCGCCACTTCACCTGTAGCCTCACGATCGTGTCATTGAAAATTGCTTGTTTACTTCAAGTACTATAAATATATGCAAAATGAAAGAACGAACGAAAGAACGAATTATTACGTTGCGTAGTTGTTAGGATTATCAACTTTGCTTAATGATACCTAATGCAAGAAAAAGAAAGCCTGATCTTGATTCAAATTAGTGGTATTTAGATTTCACTGAATCTCGTCTAATACGCACGAACACGAAAGCGTAATTACGCGACCAGCAATTATCATCACGCCAAGTGGCAACTATCAGCTTTCGTCAGAACGACCGTGTAGTTAGCGGGAAACCGATAAGCACGGCAACAGCTTTCATTAATATAAAAATTGATGTTAATCAACGCGAGTAACAAGTTTATTTATCGTTGACCTTTTCTAGTTTCAGAAGCTTTCATGTTAGAAAGAAATTCAGTGAACTGGTCCCGGAGAGCAATTCTAGCGATTGCACCGGGCTATATCTTTGTACCGAGAGAAAAGTTACTTCTTCTTTTATGTAGTACTTAACTTTCCTACGATCTTCGTCTTTTTACGTCTCGATTGCGCTTTCGTTTCAACAAATGTGTAAAACGTTTTAGCGGTCCGAGGAAACTCGTTGCAATGATTCGCGGAAAATTTTGACACTCGAACTCGAAACGAGAAATCCTGGAATACGTATCTTGTTGCGATTACGTGTGGCGATTGTTAATTAAAACGCAAAACGCGGTTTTATTTTGCGTTCACTGTACTTTAGGCATGTAGAATGTAGAATTTATAATATATTAAGTTGTCTGGAAAGTTTCTTTCGCAGGAAAATGGATCGTACATAATTCCATAAAATGATATTATTTCCTTATGAAACGAAGGAAACTTTTGCTACAACCGAATAGTTTCGTTATTTATATTTTTATTAGAAATAATCAAACGAAGCGAGAGATCTAATGGAAACTCACGTGGCCAGCTATAATCCAACTATAATGTTACACGCGTTTAATCGAGCACCAAATTGCCAATCGAATATCCAGCAAAATCACCTGATCGTCCACTAAACCAAAGTTAATTACCTAGGACTGCACCTGGTCTCGAAACTCACGTGGACAGACCAGGTACAAAAGACACGAAGATAAAAAAAAGACAGATATAGAAGACATAGAAAATAAATTGGCAATGTACAAGACAATAATCAAACTCATATGAACTTATGGAATAGTTCTATGGGGAAACAGCGGCAAAGAGCCAGCACCACGTCGCTAGATTCGAATCACCGCGATAAACGGCACTCGGAAGAAGAGTTGTCAATGGCTCGTGGTGACATCAGGAACGAAGATCGAACGGAAAGATGTAAAAATACCAACTGTCCGAGAGGAAATTAAGAGACGGGACGAGACATAAGAAAAGAATTGCGCAATGTTCTGAGAAACCAGCCCCGCGGACGTACAAAGAGCGGATTAAACGAGGGCCGAAGGAGGAACATCCTGCCGTAGGAATCTCACGAGATGCTGTAAGACGACAACCTGGAGAAAGTCATCGACGTGATAACTTATAGCCAGAAGAATTTACCGAACGTGCGAGCAGGGCACGTTCTAAAGGCAGATAATCAAAATAAAGAAAAGGAGAAAGTTGCAAATTTTGTGTAAGTATGATCGCGCAAAAATATGGCGAATAAACGCCAAGGAAAGCTTGGAAAGTAGCAAAGAAAGTCAAACAGGCAGTGTAAGCCAGTATCGCACGTCCAACGAGTAAATAACCAAGTCCATTCCCATAGTTGGTTACGAAGTTCGTTTCTTATTGCTCGTACGCACCAACGGATGGAACCTCCCGTTTCCTCTCGAGATCGACTTTGTTGCCGACGAGAATCACGCCACGACTAGCCATATAATCGCTCTTCCATAGATACATCAACGTATCTTCGGCCATTTTCAAGCTACGCCTGTCCACCACGGAGTAAACCACCACGTAAACGTCCGGATTGTACGTCGAGCAGAAAGTTTCCACCTGAAACAAAAGAAGGAGGTTTCGTTAGTCAGGATATTCTTGCGTCTTACTGGTTGTTACCTCGATAAGAAGAGGCAAGCGGATTATTACTTGCAAATGGATAAATATCCGATGTTATTCAAGAGAGAAAGAGATGGTAACTTTACACTTTCGTATTTTTCCTTTGTGTATATTTAAAATTACGAAGACTCGACGTAAAGGATATCTAAAGATACGCGGCGACGTAAATAGACAACACGTACCGCGATATAGAAAGATACAAGCATAAATAATGCCAAAGTATTAATAAAATTAAGTCCCGTTTCGTGCGAAACGCGCGTGTAGTCGGCAGCAGCGGGATAAAAGAGAAATCCAGGTACGTATAAAAGATTAAACGAAATTTTCTTTAAAGAGAGAAGAAAGTTCGATTTTATCAAGATTCTACTACACCCTTCGCCTCGTGTTTCTTTCCTTTTTTCTTTTACAACTCGTAGCAAATTACATGTACAATATAATCCCGCGTGTTTCCATCGAGATAAAGATAATACGACGTCGAGTAGAAATAAGTCGGCCAATTTTAATAAGCAAGCTAAACCTTTAGCCGCAGAAATCCGAGCGTAGGGACGCTGCGTGACGAATGCGATCGAAGAAGAGATAAAAAGAAGAAGAAATGGAAGAGAATAGAGACGCAACGAGAAAGGAGTGTACAGAGTATTTGTATATGTACAATTAAATAAATAAAGATGGGTAGAAGTTATATATATGTAGATATGTTGAAGCGAGGAAATTATCAGATTTAGCAGAGTGCCTCTTCGTTTATGCGAACCGACGTTATCGGATCGTCGGATTTATCGAACGTGTTGTTTCTTAAATTTCTGTTATCCGAGTTCAGGTGCCTTACACGCTTGCACGAATAAACGTTTTTGCCTTACGAGGGAAGGAGCCCACTCGATTCACTTCCTGAAATGTTAGATGAAAATTAATTCCGATTATACGAATGAATAAACAGCGAAGAAAGAGGTAGAATTAGTGGACCGTGTGGGATAAAGGGGGTTTTATCGTAATTGCGTAATTAAGCTTACCGACATCTCCGCCGTGGGGTGATCTATGATTTCTAATTCTGTTTCTTGGCCATTGAGCATCACGGAAACACTTTTCTGTCCGTATTCCTCGTCTGAAACAAATCAAACCGACAGTTGAAAATTACTCATTGCGATATCGTGTCGTGTTTCGCGTATTACATAATTTGCATAATATTTTTGGTATTATATTCGGTTAAATGTATCAACGTAGAAACGGTATCTGGAAATATTTGATATTTAACTAAATATAAAAATACGTGTAATACGTTAATTAGTCGCGACCTGTTTGAGAATATTGAAAAACGTGTACGTAAAATGTGTCGCGAAAGGTAAGCGACGACGAGTATACTCGTCGAGTACAGAGTACGCGTGGCTGTTATAATATGGAATTAAATCGTAACGAAATAATCGTTTTTATATTTTATTAGGGCTTGCCATAAGACGAAGTATTGTCGTTTCTTCGCGACGAGTATACTCGTTAAAAACAGCCAACTGATTAAATCAATGAGAACGAAATCTTCACGATTTCGGAATCTACGATCTTCATCCTCGAATATAATTTTTAACGGAAATAAAATTTGTAATTTAACAGCTGCTCGTCACGTATGAGGAGGAAAGAAAAAAGAAAAACAACGGGCAGGAAGAACCGAAAACGGGAAATGCTTGCACGCGCACAGTTATTGATTCTACAATTTTGAAATTTCCTTTGTCCGTAGGTTTTGCATCGCTTTGTTCAATAATAACTAGACCCCGGGCTGGCTTTAATTAAAAATATTTCTGTCAAGCCGTTCTCGTTCATTTTTTTCAACGGCAACTCTAAATATTCCACGGTATTGAACATGTTAATTACGTGCACAGGTGAACGGTTCAAGGGCAGCCGACGCGTTTACAAAAGTAACGCTTCCGGATTGGAAGTTAATTAAAATCGTGTAACAAACTGTGCAGTTGCTCGCGCGATTCTTTTCTGCGAAACTCGATTAAGCGTAACATTTGACACTTTAAACCTTTAAAGCGCGAATTTAGCAAAATCCCTTATTAAAATATGACGTTCGATTAATACGATATTCCTATATTAACGTTTCATGGGGTGTAAACAAAGAAAAGAGAGAAAAAAAAAGGAAAAGATTTTATTTTTTGCAACAGACGAAACAGCGTCAAATACGTCATTTAAAAAAGATCGTTTCAAAACAAATATCTAATTCTTTCGTGTTCCATAAAACGAAAATAAATACACGGAAAACTATGACCCTTCTCCTTTTTTTTCTCTTTTTCTTTCATTTTAGAGTTAATCAGACGGTTCATTTTATGGTGGAAAACGCGGCAATATTTTTTATTCCAAAAACAGGGTATACAACGGGGTCAAAAATTATCTAAATAATATTTGATTCCAGAATGTTTAGAAATTTGAATTTTGCAACAAGAAATTCGCGATCTAACGTTAAGCATCATTAATAAGATCATAATAAGCTTAAAATATCATATTAAGATTACGTTTATTTATTTATTTATTCGTTGTACGGGAAAGAAATTCCCATTAGAATACAAACAGGAAGCAAATAATACGTAAAGAACACGTATGTAAAAAGAGAAGAAAATAGGGGAAGGAGAGACTGAAACAGAAGAAACTTGCCATTTAAAAAATTTTGTACATTTGCATTTTAATAGAACGAATAGGACGTTAATTGTTCATCTTCTTTCTCGATTCATTCTTTTGAAATTACCGTTCGATCCTCGATTAAACTAATATAAAATACTAAATATCGGACATTAAAGAAATAACTGCGTAATTATTCTTTCGTTTATTATCGGTATTTTTGCGTTTATTCCGTGAAAGTAGCGTTTTCCGCTTGATAACGAATTCATTCACGTTTTTGCAAATCGGGTCAGCAAATCCTGCGACGCAGTGAAAAGTGGGTTATATCTAACAATGCGATTTGGTCGCTGTTGACAAAGGGCACAAAACATTTTGCAAATTCCAGGTCTTTCCGATATTTTCTCCTTTCCCGTTCTTTTGTTTCCAATTTCGATATCGCTTTAAACGGAATATAAATATTTTTGTATTCAAAGTATCGCAGAGTCACGCTCGTTCGCAAGTCTTTTGCCCTAACACGCGTCTCTCCTTTCCTTACGATTTTATGATTTTACTTTTAGTCGTTGGAAAATGTCGACTCAGGTTTTACATGAAGTTTCTAACTGCATCTAATTTACACGAAACTTTTGCCAAAGTTTTTCTGGAATTGATATCCATTGAAAGCACAGTCGAACTAAAAACTGTTTTTATTTACGTTCCTCTTTTATTTTCATTTGAAATAGCTACTCGCACACGCTATACGATCTTCCGGTATTGGGTTGACCCGAAGAAGAGGGTCATCAAGATTTTTGAGACATAATCCAAAGGAAAATACTCGGTTCATTTCACACGAAAGCAGGATGTATTTTAAGCTTTTCTTTCAAATAATCTTCACGTTGTAAATATTAATCCCACTATAGACAGCGAATGTTTATTTAAATTTATATTTTTATCGACTAAACTAAAAATTAGATAACCAAGAAAAATATATGAAACCCAAGCAGGAATTTGTTTCATTTGTTAAATGTTATAATATCATACTTTGATTAATATTTTGTATATTTTTACACGCTAAACATGTTCCATGTATTTTTGCGCTTCCGAAGAAGGATGCTCACAAAATGGTCATTTTCTGCACCTGGTAGCGAACGAAAGTTCTTGCAGGCCACTTAAGAAGAGAAAGAAAAAATATCATTGCTATTTACCCCAAATACGATGAGAAACTCGAAAAGAAAAACGAGAGATACCTTACGCTTAATCCTAATTTTCCTCAAATTCTCGCCCAGCCACAAAATGATCGTTCGTCTATACCGACGTAATAATTCTTACGTCGATTCTGCTGATAAATCAATCGGAGTTTAAAATCGAGCAAATCCCAAGTATCATCAGATTTCTGGTGCCCGAGAACAATAGCCAACGGTACGCTCGCTCAACCTGTATCCGCATACGTATGCGTCGAGTGTCACGAACGAATTGCACTCGGTGCAGAAATAGAATTAGCGTAAAACACTTTCGTTTGAAGCAACTACGGAGCGCGACAGACATCGGAATAATCAGAGACGTTATTAGCTCGAACGCGTAAACAGATAGATAGGACTTTGCTGCGTTGCGACCGAAGCTTCGATGTGTTCGGAATGAGCACTTTGAATGGCAAATCGCATCAGCGTCCGATTTCATTGACTACGAAAAATACCGGATCGAGGTACGACCTATCGACGACGGACTTCCATCGAAATAAAATTCCATTCTAGCGGCTCCGCGGTTAATTGAAAATATTTTGTTCGGGCGTTGGAAGTCCACCGAAAGTCGATGGAAAGTTGACGAACTCGTGGTTGATCGCATCGGATTTCCTCGATGTTAAACTTCCACCGATTTGCCGGTTGAATTTCCAGAGTCATTTCGTAGATGGATCGGTACTTGAAGAAGACGAAGATAAAGTTTGACCGCTGCCACTTCTTTTTTATCTTCGCGCTCATCTGTTTCAACTTTCTCGTCGCATCACCACGGAGGTGCAAAAAGTGAGCATTTTTTGATACCCTCTTCTGCCGTAAATGAAATTTCACCCAGGAACGTTCGCAGTCTACTTTTACACATAAAAATGCTGGTATTTCTGCAACTATGGGAAAACAAGGGAACGCGACGTATACTCACCCAGGGAAGTGTCATAGGCGCAAATATAGTCGCTGGTGGTGAACTGGGCGGTGAGGGCGGTTTTCCCAACCCCGGATGCACCCAGCATTCCGACTTTATAAGTGGCCACTCGTTCGTTGCTCGTGTCTTCCTCTGCTTCCATGCCTGAAAGCTGCGACGCCGAGCTGAAACATCATAGATAGAAAGCGTGCGATGAATATGTGGCCGACTCTGAAACTCGTATCGATCGACGACATCAGAAAAACAGAGTTCATCGTCTTACTCGTCCGCATCGTCGTCGGTCTTTTTACGTTCAGCGTCGTTGTATTCTCGTCCCGGGGAATAGAAGGAAGTTCAGCGAACAGGAAAACACGGATTTCAGTTTCGTTGGCAGATTATTATTTGTTTGGTGCGAGTCTTCGAGGATTTTCAGATTTGTTGCATAAATTTTGGAAACAAGCGGAGACTGTAGTCGAGATAGTTTCGTGCGATCGATCTAGCTTGTGTTCTATTTTCGAATTTTCCGGTATTCGTAGAGCATATGATACACGGTGTTGCTTGTGTTCTATGGAAAAATAATCCGAAGATTCGACGCGTTGTCAGCGTACGTCGACGACGCAATCTTTTTGCGTTACATCGATAAATTCATCGACAAATTCTATCGCAATACATCGCGGTTCTTAAAAGGAACGTTGAGCAAAGAATTCAGTGGAACGAGAATACGCTTAATCAGACGGTGTGCTTCGAACAAATCGCGTTCCACTTGCTACGATCTTTTGCGAAGAATCTCACGTCCGACGATTTTAGTAGATTTTCCAAGCTATGAAAGGAAAGAAGAAACTCGCCGAAGAACGCTTAATTACATAAGTAAACGAATATAAACGTACACATGTGCAATCGTAACGAGGTATAAAAGCAAAAGCTAGTAGCCTCAGGTCGCTTTATCGCAGTCTGTTCTATTTCTGCAGGTATTATCATTCTACCGTTTTATCTTTCATTTTTATGATACTGAAACGACCTTCGTGAATATAACATGACGTCAGTTTAAGTCTCGACGATACACCAACAACGCATCGCGCTTCTTCTCTTCTCTCCTCATGTCTCATACGTACGTTATAAATTACATTTTTCTTCGGATCTTTGTGAAATTGGTGAAGAAACACGGACGAAACAGTCTCGCGAGTTATCTTCATTCGATAAGATTTCCACATTCCGTAAATTTATCGGTTTTCGTTATTTCTGAAAACTTTTTTTTTAATTTTTAACCCATAAACGACATTAGACACACGCTTTTGTAAATATCCCGAAAATAATTATCTGCCAAGCGGAGATACACGCCGGAAGAGCAAACGAAAGAAAGAAGAGAAGAGATTTGAAATAATTAAAGCGGCATAGCGTATATTTACAGGCAGCCGTATGGGATATACGTTTCAGAGGCAAAACCGTTTAAACGTCCGAAACATTTACGTTTGAATAGAAATTTGTCGAAATTTGGTGGAGTCTGCGTTCTTTTTTATTCGGTCCAACATCAGCGGCAGATTCACCGTAATTTTCCGGTTTCGAGAGAACGCACTGCCAACAGGAAGCGCGCCTCGCGCGGCAAAGGGAAAAAGCCACCCCTATTTCTGACAAATACGAGGCTTTCCTGTCAGCTTGCACAATTCCCGGCGTGTCTTCCTTCGATTTTCTGTCACTCGCCCCATACCTCTCCTATCCTCATTTCCTGGACATTCTTCTATTTCTTTTTAGAAGCTAATACCCGCTGCAACGACGGCGCTATTTCCGACTGTTCTGCCGATTCGCTATCTTCTAATCGTATTAGAAGCAGTTTACTCGTGTCGCGTACGTAAGCGGAACGCGAGTGGTTGGAACAATTTTTGGAATATCACGTTCCAGGAAAAATATATTTTACAGAGAAATTGCGGGCTACGTTCCACGGAAAGAGAAACGCGAAACTAAAATTGTTTGCACTTTTTTTTTTAACAACTTGTTTGTTTCTGAAGTATCAGCGAAATATCAAAGTTGAAAGCTGCCTGAAAATATACAGGGCGCGGTTCAACGTGCACGCGGTTATGGGCTGATTCTTAGCGAAGAAACAAGAAGAAAACGTGAAGTAAAATTCTTTTCGCCCGAGGTATACTTTCTCGGGGAAAAGTATTCGGACGCGGCTAATTGCCGACTAAATCGGCGAAAATAAGTTAGTAGTATTTTGCTAGTATATCGTTCTACGCGTGGAAAATAAAATTTGTCTCTAAAACGCCCTGTTTCCGAGAACGAAACGAATTTGAAAATTTAGCGTGCTCGCGTTCTCTTGAAAACCAAGAGGTAAACGAAAGAATCATATTGCACGCTTCTCGCTTATTCTCACACGTACCACAACCTTCTAATCGTTTACTCGCGCCTGTTCGGTAGCTGCAATCCAATTCGCGTACATACAGTTACGTCCAATATTGGGTTGGCAACTAAGAGATCGCGGACTTTGTCAATACCACCTAATAACAAAATCCGCAATCGCTTAGTTGCCAACCCAATATATCGAACGAATTATCCAAAGTCAATTTTGGCGAAAACCGAGGACGAAAATATTCCGTTCCATATACTTTATTCTTATTTTCTCGTCAGGGATCGCCTCGTGTTGCATCCTGTCCCATCGGCAACGCGTACACCCGTTTACACCTCGTTGCGTTCGAGCGGTGGTCGACCGGCGTTGTTCATAATTCTCGGCATTTTTTTTCGCGGAAGAGCACTTGCCGAGATTGCGTCTTGTTTCATCGGCCGTGCGACCGTCTCGCGGCACAGGTAACCTTTTGGGACTCGACGAACAGGCAGACACCGGAATTACACGAGACGAACGCGAGAGACAGAGGAGCGCGAGAGGCAGAGGAGCGCGAGAAAGGGTCTTTAATTCGTTTAAGTAGAGCCGTAACCGCGGAGAATCTTTCGGCCTTCGCTCGTCCCACCGACACCGCGCGTCGGCTGTAATTGCTCGACGGTAATTACGCGGTTGTTAATTGCTCGACGAGAGGAAGACGAGTGGCAGACGTCGAGGATCGAGGCCGAAATATCTCGCGACTGCAACGCTGGCGCTGGAAAGTTCAGTTAGTCCATTCTTAGGAATCGACCCTGGCGAAATGAAAAGCTGTTCGTAGCGCTTTCGGACGCAAGCGATTTCCCGTCATTGTATGCAAATGGTACAATTAAAGGGGAAATTACCTCGGTGCTTGTAACGATATTACTGAAGTTTTGGAGAAAATGTGGTAATTAGACAGGGAGGTGCCGCCCATTTCGACGATCTTCAAATATCTTATTAACATTTATCTTCCGAATAACTTGTATTCGCTGACTATCGAATCGTAAAACCGCGATATAATTTATGTTACATTTTATCTTTGTATTTTTATATAGTCCAACCTACGTGTAACTTGTTGATGGAAGAGATAGACGTTCTTAACGTTGTTCAAACGAAGAAAAAAAAAGAAAAAGAAAGAGGATAAGTGGGTTATGGGTCGGGCTAGAGCAGCGAGTAGCAACGTGAAATAATTTTCAACGAATCTACCGATGTGCGAATTGTTTGCGCCGTGTCTTATCTGGCTGTTCGTCACGTACGTAGCGTGTACTAATAGTTAGAGTCAGCAGACACGTATACATGTTCGTCGCACGTAATCTAACGATAACCACGCACGGGTTTACTTTGTCAGTTTGACGATATACGATGATACATCTGTAAATAACAATAATTGGTACTAATGGAATTTACGATACGCTTAAAAGATCGCGCGAAATAAAAATTGGGTCGCGTTAGCGTCGAAGATGGTCAGCACGAACGAGTTAAATTTTGCATGACTTTAGTTGGTTTCTGGTTAGTTTGATTCAGGTAATAAAAATCCAGTCACCCGCGTGTATGCCAGAATGGATCGTAAATGAAAACTGAATTTAATTAAAGGTTTTCGCGAATATCTAGGAGAGGAAGAAGATCGTGCGGCGGTTACGCGTACAGCAAAATGTTTGTTCGGAAGATCGATCTAGACGATATATTCGAAGCTGGTTGAAATCGGTCAGGCGTACCGTATTCCGTACAACTATCGAAAATATTATGCGGTCGAGAGAAAATATCGAAGCGAGAGGAAAGTCAGCTGCGCCTTAAGGATTACGTATTTTCTTAAGAAATGGCGCATGCCCAGGACTTATCAATCGACTATCTTGCGAAAGTTTTACGACAGCGATGGTTCCCCAATGGCAATCGACGTATCGTAAGCCCGATATGTGTGTAATAGCACGAGGGGACAAGGACTTGGAATTTATGAGTTAGCTTTCTTGAACAAAGAACCGCGTACGACACAGAGAACAGCATTTCCCTGGACGTTTTGTAAGAGGAAATCTGCCCTGATTTTTTATTGCGTCTTTTATGCCTTTACCTACGCTCGGCGCTATTCTTCAAGGGCATCTTCGAGGAAAGATAAATCCGAGGAAGCAGTACACGACATAGCGTGTCATTTAACTTGAGATAGTATGCACATTAGGGCAGGATATTACGCTATTTTGGACGTGATGTATGTTATCGTATTAGCAGGTTCTCACGTAGATCGACCTACTTGCTGTTGCTGCTATTCGTGACAAATGGTATTTCGTGTCGTAATATCGATAAGTAGATATAATAGTTTCAAGGGGATGGTAGTTTTTAGCGTAAACGCGACTGCATACATACACACGCGTGACGGATGATCCACGTACAGTACAAATCGCAGTGCAAGATTCATCTACAAGTCAAATTCATCTGACGTATAACGCAGTCTGTGCTATGCCACGTGTAAATGATTACCGTGTAAATCTGACAGATTGGCGGAGGAATAATATTGAAACGGGACAAGAGCAGAGGGAGACTAAGTACTTTCGACAGACTCGATACAATTATAAAAATAAGCTCGTGTATTTGATATCATTTACGCTGATAGATATCCTGTGTATTGATGAAAAACGTTACGTGTATATTTATACTCTGCGCAATTGCGTATTATACAAAAATATTTTGAAATTTCATTAGTCGGCTGTCGCGATTATATCGATAAAACTTGAAACTAATCTGAAATTCTATATAGATATCTTTTATATCTTGTACCTCGTATCTGTATATTTGTTCAGATTGGTTTTAAGTTTTACCAATATAATCGTGACGGCCAACCAATGAAATTAAAATATATTTTTACGTAATACGCAATTAGGCACAATAGAAATATACGCGTAAAGTTTTTTCCTGATAAGCGTTCAAAGAATTGACGCTTTTCCATGACAAGTGTTCAAAGAATACACGTATAACATTTTTCCATGCTATGTGTTCAAAAAATATACACATGACATTTTTCCATAGTAAATGTTCAAAGAATACACATGTGACTTTCTTTCATGATACGTGTTCAAAAAATATACACATAACATTTTTCCATGATATGTGTTCAAAGAATATACACATGACGCTTTTCCACGACAAATGTTCAAGGAATATACGTACAACATTTTTCCATAGTAAATGTTCAAAGAATACACATGTGACTTTCTTTCATGATACGTGTTCAAAAAATATACACATAACATTTTTCCATGATATGTGTTCAAAGAATATACACATGACGCTTCTCCACGACAAGTGTTTAAGGAATATACGCATAACATTTTCCCACAGTAAGTGTTCAAAGAACATACACGTAACATTTTTCCATGATATGTGTTCAAAAAATATGCACATAACATTTTTCCATAGTAAATGTTCAAAGAATACACATGTAACATTCTTTCATGATACGTGTTCAAAAAATATACACATAACATTTTTCCATGATATGTGTTCAAAGAATATACACATGACGCTTTTCCACGACAAGTGTTCAAGGAATATACGCATAACATTTTTCCACAGTAAGTGTTCGAAGAACATACACATAAAATTTTTCTATGATATGTGTTCAAAGAATATACACATAACATTCTCCCATAGTAAATGTTCAAAGAATACACACATAAAATTTTTCTATGATGTGTGTTCAAAGAATATACACATAACATTTTCCCATAGTAAATGTTCAAAGAATATTTTTCCATGATATGTGTTCAAAGAATATACACATGACGCTTCTCCACGACAGGTGTTCAAGGAATATACGTGTAACATTTTCCCATAGTAGATGTTCAAAGAATACACACATACAATTTTTCTATGATATGTGTTCAAAGAATATACACATAACATTTTCCCATAGTAAATGTTCAAAGAATACACATGTAACATTCTTTCGTGATACGTGTTCAAAAAATATACACATAACACTTTTCCATGATATGTGTTCAAAGAATATACACATGACCCTTCTCTACGACAGGTGTTCAAGGAATATACGTATAACATTTTCCCATAGTAAATGTTCAAAGAATACACACATAAAATTTTTCTATGATGTGTGTTCAAAGAATATACACATAACATTTTCCCATAGTAAATGTTCAAAGAATATTTTTCCATGATATGTGTTCAAAGAATATACACATAACATTTTCCCATAGTAAATGTTCAAAGAATACACACGTAACATTTTTCCATGATACGTGTTCCAAGAATATACACACGACGCTTTTCCACAACAGGTGTTCAAGCGATATACGTATAACGTTTTCCCATATTAAATGTTCAAAGAACACACACATAACGTTTTTCCATAGTAAATGTTCAAAGAATGCACACGTAACATTTTTCCATGATACGTGTTCAAAGAATATACACATGACGCTTTTCCACGACAGGTGTTCGAGCGATATACGCATAACATTTTCCCATAGTAAGTGTTCGAAGAATATACACGTAACGTTTTCCCACTATATATAGCATCGCGTGACGACGTACAAAAGAGAGAGGAACGTTGTCCTTACTCCTGTGCAATGTTCCAACAGCTTTACACAGTGGTAAGTGTTGCGTATAGGTTTCCTTTGTTTCAACAAAAGTCTCGACGTTCTATGTCTAATGTGTGTCTAGCCTTTGTCGCGCGTTTTAACCGTTTGTTATAGTCGCTGTTATAGTCGAACAACGTTCCATGTATAATGGATATGCGCGACATGTGCTTTATACACTGATTTATTCTCACCTCAATAACCTGGCCTCCCTGGTGCTGCTGCAGCTAGTGCCAGAGGATGTGACGCTGTTGATACTCTTGCTACGTCGGCTCTTCAGCGAATCGCCGAGGTTATAGACCCCATTCGCTGTTATGGAAAACGACCTGAGCCTGTAATATTCCACTCCATCTTCTTCTCCCTCATCGGCCCCGCTGGCGCCACCGCGTTTCGTTTCAGCGAGCATCGGCTGCAACCAAACGAAACAATCCTCTTAATTGATGTGCTTCTCTTTCGAGGACCCTTCGGCAAACTCTCTATACATTCTTCGATCCGTCGCAATTTGATTTGGAACGGACGAGGAAACGACGGATTATAAGAAAGATATAATCGAGGAGGGTCGATACTAATAAATAACGAATAAGTGAAAACTTTTTAAGTCTAATTTAAATGACTAAAAATAGAGAATCAGGACGGTACTTTTTCTAAACAGTAATATTTCATTGCCTTTACCGTCGTTCACCTATCCACGTATTATTTTTCTTCCTCGCCGTAGTTATACGAATCTATTTGTTTCAATTGCTGTAAATACGAATTACACTGATTTAAACATAGAACGGTTTAGCTACAATACACGTCACACACTGGCAGTTCGAACGTCGAGGACGATCATTACAGGCAATTCGGATACAGGTACACATTACGCTGCGCTGAAAATTGCCAGCCAAACTAATATCGAAGAACCGATTGCAAAGGCAAAGTGAATTAATGACAGAGGATGGTTCACTATCCGCGTGTTTTGTTTCGTCAAACACTGAATTCGATCGGAACGTGAGAATAGTTGCAATGAGATTCTGTCGACCTGTTTGCGTGGGCGATTGTCGGAGCACGTCTTCGAAGTTTTGTCAATAGAATAGGAAATGTTTTCCTCTCTTCGTCATTTCGATGGAGCAAACGGATGCTTCTGCATAGAAACGAAACGATTAACGAGCTTTTTCTTTGCAAGTTTCACGGTCAACCTTTTTACTTCCTTTTTGTTTATGTAAAGATGAAATACCAAATATATAGTTATATTTAGGTATCTATAAATATTCGAACGAATTGCAGGATATACCGAAATTAATAAAATTCTACGAAACATTCGAAAGCTATTTTACGTGACAAGACTAGTACTTGCTGCTTCGTTCGTATTACAAACTTTTTGTTCGAACGAATATAATTATTCTATGGGATTTTTCGAAACTATGTCGTCTGACAAAATTAAAATTTTCAGGTTCCATCGACAGTATGAAAAATCTTTAATCAAACGAATTACGTGAGAGGTAAAATTCAATAAAATTTCTCAAAAATACCCAAAGTTATAAAGGTAATAGCTTGTAGGCTACTCTTCTGTCGACGTACATACGATTTTCTATTTAAACGGATAATATAAAAAATACCAAAACAATTTTGCGAGATTTTATAAAAATGCTTTATCCCTTTGTAGTAGCAGCTGCACTAGCCAGTTGTGTTTCGAACTGTCTATAAATTTCCATGCAAACGTATTACAGAATATTCGTAAAATTTCGTAAAAATATTTCATATGGGAAAAGTAACAATTATGTCAGCCTTCCTCGTACTATTATATAAATTTCCTCTCAAATGATCAACGAAACGTACCAATAAAATTCCATAATATTACAAATTTGGATAAAGAATTCGAAACAAATCGAAATTAAACGAATATTCCACGAGCTTTCAACCAGTTCAGAATATTTCGTAAAAAGTAATAAATTGAAATAAAAATTCCATAGTTTCTCCGAAGTATGTGACGAACATCGCGGAGTTTGTCTCCTAAATACAACAAAATAAGTCTTATATAAAGAAACGTAAACATTAGATCGTCCGTAAAGTTTCTTTCGTTTTATAAGGAAATAATGGATGCACATTTTCCGTTTTACATTATTTTATCGAATTATCCATTTTGTTTTATCAAGATCGTTTTAAAGATCGCAACTTTTCGGACAACTTAATAATATCACAGAGAAAGAATACGAATAAAAAGGTACAAGAATAAGAAATACATTTTCCCAAAATATCCTACGCGGCAAAAGCGATCGTTCGTATGCTTCGATTCGATCGTAAACTGAATACTCGCATAATCAACGACTATGCCTGGTGACCGTTTTCCGAGAAACGGCGAGACTGCGACAAATTGCAGTTAACAACTCAAACAGTATACGCGTACAGGTAGCAGCTACGATTCAGCATTGATCGTACCGCTAAAACAACGTTTGCCAACCAAGAATAGGTTCTCGTTAACTCCGTTTCGTGCGAATTGTTTTCTCAGAAGTTGTTACATCAAACAGTTTCACAGATTCGTGGATAGAGATTGTCCTGAGCTGTGTTTCCCCTGTCACGATTAGCATGATTGAATTCGATCGGAACAGCCGGCAAACGAGATTACCCACGGGTCCTTTGTTGAGAAAGAAACTAGTAGAGTAGAATCAGATTTGAAATAACACGACGGTTCGAAGGGTCGAAAGAAGATTGCTGCTTTTCATGCGAATGGAGAGTGGGGCTTTCAGATGTTCTCGCTTAAGTCAGCTTGCTCACGATGAGAGGATACACTGTATGTACATAGTACGGTTCGTGTTATTCGAGCTGAGAAGGCTTTATAGGATAAAGTGCATTGTGTTATATCTCTAAGAAATGTCAATGATGTTCCAGGAATTAAAATTTGTTGGTAAAGCAAATGGTAAATGGTTCGAATACGAATGGAAACGTGAAATTTACGTGATTTTTTTGAAGTCAAAATAGCTGCATTTTTAGGTTTGAACGGGTGAAAATGGGCCGATTATGCGGTAGCTAGTGAAACTTATTTATTTAAGGAAGATTTCTGCGTGGCGTAACAAGGAAGTAGAACGAGTGAAGTTAAAGAGAGACGCGACACAAGGAAAAATAGCGTTTTAATAAAGGGACATGTTCAGATACCGAAATATTTTATGTTCGAATAAAAGATGATGGAAGTTGACGCAATAAAAGTTTTATCGTGTGCAAAGCGAAGTACACGAGGAAAGACGATGTGATGTTATAAGCTTGATATTGAAATAAATATGACGGTTGATAATTAAAGTATCTTTTTGTTACTTGAAATGTTCATCTTTCCACGTAATATCTCGATATGTAAATTTTTCTTTTACAAATGTTCAAATATATATCTTTTTATTGAAATCATTTCCGTGAATTCCACTTTGATTAATTTATTCTCTCTTGACAAATAACGACTTTGTTTAGTTCTTATAGTTAATTGCAAGCAACAGCGATTAAATTAAACTAAGATGTACTTTAAATTTCGATAAATGTAGAGAACAAATGTTTGGTAAATCGAGAAACGTGGAATCAAATGGAAATAATTCTATGATATTTTAAATGACGATATTTTCCCTTTTTATCTCGTCATGACGTTACTTCTGAGTTCCGTTAAAATCATTGTTTAACCTTTGCTGTTCGCCGTGTATCAATTGTAATATTTTTCGCGTTTTAATCCCCCTGCATCAGAAAGGGATTTCGAAAGAATATCCGAAACTTTTTCACATCGAGGTTCCACGTATTTTTAATACGTCCAGATATAACATTATAGGGATGAAAATCCTTCAAACTTGCACCTTTGTTTAAAAACGCGTAACTTTAATTTTTTGCAGTTTTTTAAATGCATGAAATTTAATAAAAACGAAGGACAAAGCTTGTAAACTTTACTTATATCATATAGTTACATCTTTTGTGTATCAGAATTTTATTAATAGCAGTCGCTTTTTCTCATTTACACGCTGCTTATCGCGTTGCTCGTTAAACGCCAATAAGAAATTTCTAAAAGTTTGACACATCAGCGTTTCAAATATTTTAACAAATAAGCCAAGCTGTTTAATGAATATCTGTCATTAGAGTAACGTTAAAATTATTTGCCTTAGTTAAACAGACAATTAGAAATCACAAAGGAAACAGCGTGTTTAACAAAAGGCATGATAGAATTTTCCAAAAATGAGAATTCAGTTGCATAACATTTTTTTTTTTTTAATACAACGAAATGTATCTATTCTTCGTTCAAAATTATTTTATCGATCCGAGTTATTCGCTTGATATACATTTTCTGAACTTTTGTTAATTTCGATTATTGCTTATTAGATAATAACATTTCCGATAAGTGGAAGTAATTTATTTAATTAAATCATGGTTAATAATCGATTGCCAACTTTGGAAACGAATATACTGAAAATTAAACATCTTCGAACACTTATTCGTTTCATTTATAGAGATAAAACAGAAGTCAAGCATAGTTAGCTAGAGTGGTTAATGCTAGGAATGAAAATAGACAGGTTTGTTCGTCATGAGGAAAAAGTATCCCTTTTTCGCTCTGACTACACGTGGCCAAATGGATATTCGCAAGAACCGGTGGAATTTGACTGACAAAGCTTTGACGGACGACTTTGCTTTATCCAATGTGCAGAATATTGCGCGAATACAGAACCGTATTTTCAGTATTCTGGAATATTTAACTGGTGGAAATTTCATGAAAATAATACCTGCAACCTAACACATATCCTCGATGATCAAGTGATTTATGTCGATTAAAAGACGGGCCGGTAAAAATAATTTCGCAAATAGAAATAAATCGATTACATTCAAATGGTTTTATTTCATCTTTTCAAGATATATTATATCATACGTTATACCACGTAAGACTTCTGTTACCACTATTGAGATATGTATAATTTTGTGTGCCAGACCAGATTGGTCGCGTAGTAGTGACACACGTATGTAAATATGAGTGTGTGGAAGTAGCGGATGCACAGCGTCTCGCAAAACAGATGAATGTAACTGTTCCATTGACGGTGTGGTATGGAAGATGCTGAGACGCGTGCAAATGTAAATCCACGAAGATCCTGGAAATCGTTTATTAAATAAATCTAAAACTATTTTAATATGAATTCTAGGTGTAACCTTAGCGTTCCTTTACCTTTATTTCGGCGATTAAGATCCTCGATTCTCAACAACCACGAAGAAAGAAATCTCCGCAGAAAGTAACTTTCAGATTTCTCACTTATCGAAGAGAATCCTTAAATTACCTTCAAAGTTGTAGAGCCTCGATTATCGATCGAAAAACTAAAGAGCGTGTGGTAAAAAATAACGCGAAATCGAGGAAGGCGACTGTGTTTTCTCTTTCTCTTTACTCTCTTTCGCCTAACGTTCGTTCTGCACCGTACGAAATAGCGGAGTGTTTGGCGAACCGATGGTTTTCCTTCAAAGAGGTACGAAAGCAACATTCTACTTCGTAATGCGAGATTTCTTTCGCACATAATGCGAAGCTGTTCCGTACGAATCACACGATCGATACCTGAAATCGGCCTGAGCGAGTCTGATTTGATTGGAAAATTCTATTTCTGCGCGCGGATCGAGTTATTTAATAACTTCGTTTTCACGCTTCGGTCGTAAAACCGTTTTCTCATTTCGCGTAGGTTAATTTTGCGGCACGTGCGCTTTATTCGCGCTTCGGCGAAAGAACCGTGCCGCGTTTCAAATAAAAGCCCATTGAAATGATAGCGCATTGTGCGACGAATTTACGCTCACGCTCCTTTTCAATGTGCGCATCGATCGCCACAGGGTTAACGAAACTCTGCTGCGAAATGTCAACTTTTTCCGCTGGCTCTTGAAATTTTTATCGCTTCACGTCGACTCGGCCCCACTCCATCTCGAGTGCCGTACAATGGTATCGGATGCAAACTGTTACTCTAAACCTGCGCTATAAGTTTTAGGGAATTAACGGTGTTTTAAATGCAAAGCTTAGGGAAAAAAATTTGCTTTCGCATTTTCTTCAGAAATACGATTGTAAAAATATGCTCGCGCTACGCTACGCCTCAACTTCTAACGTTAATCGAGTTGTTCCGTGTGTAAAAGGTTTCTAAACGCATTTTCCTTCTTAATACTTTGACTGCCACGTTGGTCATATTTGACCGACCATGGTTTCTCCTGTGACACCACGGTGGTCATTGGTGACCGGAGCGCTTGAACTTCTTACAATTGTAAAAATTGAATGAAAATTGACAATTAGGGTATTTTGAATATAACCGATAAATAGAAGATACTTTGAAGTAAAAAGTGCCCCATTGAACGATTAAACATTTTTATTAGAACATCGATAAAAAAAATGAGAACAAATCTTGCATCTAACGGTGCACCGTGTTTGCATCCGTATCTCTGAGAGGTAATCTACGAATATTATTATAAACACAGCTTAGAAAATAATCGTAAACGCTGCTTTATAATCGTATAATTGAAGTTACAAGTGTAAACATACTTTACTATTATATATACAATGAGCAAATACCGTTTACTAATATCTTCACACGTTTCGACGATATATTCTGCACGTTTTACTTACAAAGAAATAACGAACGCGAATGGTTTGTTGAAACAAACGAAACCTCGTTACAATATGTCGCTATCAACCGTTACCAAGGCGCCGCGGAGGTCAATTTATTATTATTTTTCCGTTATATGCTTTGAATAATAAAAATACTCCCGTGGCGTCCTGAGCGAAACGTGATTTCGGCGTGGCAGTCAAAGTGTTAACGCTAACTTGTCCAACTTATTTGTCCAATTGGCTTGGAATTTTGTGCGCACCTTCGACGCACGTATCGCTGTAGTCTGGAGCAGCGCGAGTTCAGTACTTTTCTTCTTTTTCTTATTTTCTTCAGCCATGGGAAATCGAAGAAGCAGAAAAAGAAGAAAAGAATTCATAATCGAATCTCATGGTGCTTCGTTTCTTCGTCGAATTCCATCGTTCTTTAAATCGTCGACTTTTTCCTTTCGTTCTGGCGCCTGCTATAGTCAAACTCATTCTAATTAAGAATCTCCTTGAGTTCTTTCATTTTAGATAAGTAGAATGGGTACCATCAGACGAGGCTTGCTCGTCTATCGCGTAGAAAGGTCGTGCCATCGATTTCTATTTTTCCTCGACGAATGAAAATGACAAATGTTATTAAAATACGTCGTTTCTCGTCGCTCGACGTTTCAACGACGAGACAAAATACATTTTACCGTACGATTTCGTAGACGTATATCGTCGCGTTCGATACAGTGCGCCAATGATAGCGGTAATGGCAATAACATAGATCAATATATTTTTATATTTTCATATTTTGATAGTTTATCTTGCTGAATTTAAAGTACGTAATATCTTTTTGGTTCGTTCGTTACTGTATTAAGAACTACTAATAGCGTTTGCTCGTATAAAATAAGTTGTTTCGTGGAAAATTCAACGTCTTTGTCTCGCAATTTATTTACCATTTTCTTTTTTCTTACTATTTTCCTACTACTAAGATTTTCTATTCGATACTTATATTATATTTGACCTTGTCAATTACAGTTCCTGTCAGACGCAAAACTTCGCCGCATCTCGCCGTTACATTTTCCGAGAATATCAGTTTAGAATCTTTAACTTAGGAATACGTTTTTGGGAAGCAACGTGGTAAAACGAACAATCAAATCGCTCGAGTATATTTAACGTTAACGATATTTTTATACCAGTTTTTCTTTTAACTTTTCTACGTATATATTTTGACAGCCATTAAATATTGTAAAAGCTTTTATTAATCTTGCTAATACATTGACTAACTAAATTCATTTTATAACAATTTTATTGGTTAAAGATCTTCATAAATTACAAACTGCTTCTTAACATGTTGGCAGCTGTCGATGTAGTTCTACATTATCCTAAAATCGATAACTGCTTACCGCTAACGTACATTCTACGTCATTTAAAAATTCATAGCTGGTTGGATTTTATAATGGAAGTTTTTTATCTATTTGATTTGTCGAGTTTGAGCTTTTCGAAAGAGAATATCAAATTAGGAAATATTAATTTAAAAATTAATAATCGATCGTTTGTTTCTATATCGAACATGGTACACTTTCGTTGCTCTTTATGATTTCACTAAAATTATTTTACAACAATTTTTCATTTCTTCAATTTGCATTTGCAACGTAGAGATTTCTATTAACCAGTTAGCTATTGCGACCTGTTTGAAAACTTTGAAAAGCGTATAGCTAAAATGTGTGAGAAAAATTAAGGGACGACGAGTATACTCGTCGAACGCACAGTATGCGTAGCTCTTACAGCATAGAATTAAGTCGTAACGAAACAATTGTTTTATTTTTTAATCCNTATTACCGACAGGCCTCCTCGTAGCACGAAATATTGCCATTTCTTCGTGACGAGTATACTCGTCGAACGCACAGTATGCGTAGCTCTTACAGCATAGAATTAAGTCTTAACGAAACGACTGTTTTATTTTTTAATTCTATTACCGACAGGCCTCCTCGTAGCACGAAATATTGCCATTTCTTCGTGACGAGTATACTCGCCAAAGACAGCTCACTGGTTAAATATAAAACGACGAGTGATTACAGGGATAATACGTTCGTTTATTCATTTTAATGCTACAATCCTTTATGCAAGTTTTATATTTATATTAATAACATTTATAGAAATTTTTGAAAATTGTAATATTCCATTTAAAGTAGAATCGTAGAATTGTCAAGACTTATACTGGTCGTAACTATATAAACGTTAATCGCGTTAAAGTCATCGGCCATTTTCGTTCAGTGTATCACCCCATTTATTTATTTGCAATTTATTCGCAATAAAAAGTAAGGAAAAGATTTAAGCTATTGTCGAGTGATATTTAGTCAGCGTAATTCTCGGCCTCGATTACATCAACGCTTTAAGTGTCAGGTTACTGAATAACGAATAAACGATGTACCATGTGAGAGACTTAGGAAGAGAGATTAGGGTCAAAGTGAATCCTCGTACACTGACGTGCTCATTACGGGAATTAAGGTGTATTGTTGTAAACCGATGTCTCGCGTTTTAGCCTAATTTCTTGTAACGCGTAGAACTCAAATATTCCGTGTGACATTTAGTCGACATCGAGCTTCCTCCCTAATAGTTTCACTCTCTAAGCATCTTCAGTTCGAAAGCAATCTGTTTCGTCGAATAATAAAAATTGTATTAACCCTTTGCACTGCTATGTCGAGTGTGACTCGACATCAGTTTTTATCTCCTGGAGTTCCTTTGTCGAGTCCCACTCGACATTCTTTCATTCTCGCCTCTTTTTGTAAAACGTGCGAAAGAAAAGCAGGATTGCATTCTGGAAATTGTTTCCAGATATATCATACACTTAAAAATTACAAAATACAACAATAGTGTGAATAAAACTGGTATTTAAGCGAATTTGTTTCTTCCTTTATTTATTTAAATTGTCTTATTTTTTGGTTAAAGTAAATTTCAAATAAAACACTTAAAAGCGTTGGAAGCCGCTGATAACGAAATTGAAATAAAATTCATAGTGCAGAGGGTTAATAATAAATTGTACATTAACCAGAAACATACTTTATTTCCTTAAACGCTATCAAAATCCCAAGAATCTACGATTAGGGTCTCTCTAATAAAGAAAGAGAGTCATTTAGAAAGACTCTCTCTGACATTGCAATATGCAAAAAAAAAAAAAAAAGAATGTTAAAGAGTAAAAAATTACCGAAATTGTCTCTCTAATACGCTTCAGCTTAGTCTGATGCCACACGTTTATGCTACTCAGCTTCTCAAAAATATTCCACTACTATACATTCGATGCAATCCATCGAGTGCAAAGATCTTGAAGAGATTCGGCAGTATCAGCTCGCGCCACTGTCGAAAACAATTTACCTAACGCGAATCTATCGTAAAAAGGTCCACAGACTTTGCTCGCTTGTCGACGAGTTTACTCTTTTATCGGTCGAGACGTAGATCCTTTTAAGTCGTTGGCTCTCGAACTTTCTCGGCTAACACGCGTCAAACTCAACACGATCAGCAAAGAAGGAAGAAAAGTGTCAGACATTGGGACAACATCGCCAACTGGCAACCTCGGTTTTCATTTCGACAACGGCCACGCTATATCGTTCTATGCTTTCTCGTTCTAGTTTCTCGTCGGATTTACGAGATTCGCAGACGCGAAGCTTCACGCGATCCGTAAGGAGAAATCCATTGGACGTCGAGAGAGTAGTTAGACCGAGTAATGTCGACTCAATTCACGGATCAACTCGCTTCTCCTCGACGTTTCGAAAAATCCTAGCTGATGGATTTTCGCGTAATCCTCCTCTCCTGACGCTTTGCTTGTCCTGCAGGACCCGGATTTCCTTCTACTCGTGCGGCTAATCGGCCAAATTGCTGGCAAAGGAGAGAGACGCTGGCGAATCAGGAAGTTCCGTGTTATTGAGTTACACGGATTTTGTCATTACCACCTAATGACAACATCCGCAATCGCTTAGTTGCCAACTCAATAGTTGGTTAATTCTGATGTAAATAATTCTGATGGCATTTTATCTTTACTGTTTACTGTCCTAATTCGAGCTCGCAAGATTAACAACAAAATTCTTAGCATTTTGAAGTGTGCTCAGTCTTTCGAATTAGTTCGTTTAGTGTTATAGTTTTTAATACAGTCGGTTAGTCGATCGTAGTAAAAATTCGTCAACATTTTCCTAACATTATACACAGGACTAACTTAGGTAACTCCAAAGTGCTAAGGATTTTGTCATTATCATCTAATGACAAAATCCGCAATCGCTTAGTTGCCAACTCAATAGTTGGTTAATTCTGATGTAAATAATTCTGATGGCATTTTATCTTTACTGTTTACTGTCCTAATTCGAGCTAGCAAGATTAATAACAAAATTCTTAGCACTTTGAAGTGTGCTCAGTCTTTCGAATTAGTTCGTTTAGTGTTATAGTTTTTAATACAGTCGGTTAGTCGATCGTAGTAAAAATTCGTCAACGTTTTCCTAACGTTATACACAGGACTAACTTAGGTAACTCCGATTTTGTTAAAACAGATATTGTTCGGCTGCGAGCGACGTTGCAGAGATCGTCGTTTTTCTTTTACGGATCCGTAACCATCTTTAAAGCAACTATAGTATTTGTCTCGGATAAAATCGCACGAATCGTCACTTGTATTTAATGCTCGTTCTTTCTTATTTTTATTTATGTGCTCGCGTATCCGATAGTTAAAATATGTAAATAAATAAATATTCAATTAACATGCAAGAATCATTACAGTCTACATACAGAGAATATAATTATTCATTTTTATAAAATATCTTCTAGCAAAGACGATGAATCTTATTTCCAAGTAATACAATTTTCCGGCGTGAAAATTTCCCTAGTTTAATCACGATGACATTCGTTTATTAAACGCAATAAAACTCCAATGAGCTGTTCATTAGCATAGTTTAAACATTTTATCGATAAATTTATGAAACAATTTATCGGTTTCAAGGTTTATATAATTAATTATTAAATAGTAGTAAAATATAAAATTGAGGATGCAATTAACGACAATATTACGAGTATGCGTTTAATCGATAGGAAGTTTTTTAATAGATTTCCAAAATGTAATTATCAAGCTATTTAATCGGATCCAATTAAGCGGCCTCCTTTTTACTTGGAAATTTCGAAGTAATTCCGCGTGTAATTTAACGCGACTGAATTTCATTCATTCGTTTGAAATTCATTCATCGTTCACACATTTATTCTTCATCCGTTTAGTGTTCTACACGATCGTACATATAATCAATATCGTTCCAACTTTGTAAATATCGTACATTTACAAAATAGATGAATATCAATAACATCGTAGCAAACTTAGATCCTGCTACGTAACGTGTCTTAAATAAACAAATTTGAATTTAATAAAATAGACGAATATCGCTGAATAAAACCTAATTGCTGCAGTAAATTTGTGAATGTATTTTAATTGCCAGTGTAAGTATCGTAGGTAACTGCTGTACGCGGATGAATAATCCAATTTACTCGGCGAAGCTCAAAGTCTATTAAAAAAGAAAAAAGAAATACCGCAAGTTGTTCGATCAAAGAATTTGTCGCTGCGTTCTACGACTTTAAACCAGCTATTAGGCGAGCAGCGAATTCCATCACGGAGAAATGCTGCGTCCTTAGACAAGATACGATCGTCAAGGTACCGAGACAAAGCAGAACGTTCTGTGAAATTGCCGTGTGACAACGTCAGGCCACAGACTGCTTCTACGACAAAAGACATCGTAATGAGTCTTATTTGCGACGTCTTGCAGCAGTCAGCTTATTCATTAGACATTACTACCTCGCATTATTACATGTTTCGATCTGCAAACGCAACACATCTTATCCGATACACTCACTTCCAATTAGTAGACGAGATACAAAGATGTCTCGCTTAATCCTTTCGCTTCGGCAGTTCAATTCGTCGAAGTACTGTCACTGAATGGAAACGCGTGGTTGCTGTATATAGGTTTTCCTAAGTCTTACATAATTCTAACGATAATTCTTGTAAGAACCGTATATGAAATATCGTTTCACTGTCAATGGATTTAATAGATTTTTTAGCATGAAAAAGTATACGATCGTGCAACGTCAAGCGCATCAGGGACCAGGCCGCGCACCGAGAGCAAAATGACAACCAGATGTCTACACATCCTTGCCGCGTACCCTCGATATTCTTAACACGTTCGTCGCCCAGCTTGATTCGGCTAAGTTTCCTGCGGGCCAAATCCGACCGCCGGTACGCGTAAATAGAGCGACAAGCAGTAAATCATCGTTTATCGCCTTGGATTCATTGTAAAGAAAAGATTGTTTATTTCCGAAATGGAGAAAGCGATAAGCTTTCCAGCTAGAGTATTCCGAGGGATCTCGTGGCAGATATCTCAGATCTTTCATTTTGTCGAGAAACATATTTGCGAGACGTACGTCAGTGATTTTTTCATCCTCGAAATGTTCAGTAAACGGCGTGAAAATATATTTGGAAGTGAGGAAAGTAGCGATGACGGAGTCTATAACTATTGTTCGAAGTGTCCAAAATCACTTCAAATGTGTTTGGAATGTTTTAACGAATACCATACGATATAGAATAATATAATATATTATCCAGAATATAAATGAATAAAAAGTATGGTATAATAGTGTTTTTAATATTTTTATGTTGTATATCCTATATATAATATCGTATATTTAATTAACTCGAACAAGAAGAGCGTCACCATACTTTGGTGACGGTACCCCCACGGAAGTATATCCGTCGAATAGATATGTGCGACGTGGCGACGAACGTGTTAAGGACCCACCATAAAATCATTTTCATAGTTAAGTTCCTTCAGGCTAAAAACAAGCTTTCTTTATATTTTTGCCTACTACGGGAAGATACAGGAAAGTCAGTTTTTCTCACGTTCGGTATCTTCCGTTAGCAATTTTCTCTCAAGAGCGGTTAGTACCCTTCCCTCACTCTCCTAATGAAAACTTATCCTTAACAAATCAGCTCTTTGCGTGTCCTTAGACCCACCCATCGCTAGCTTTCCTCCGCCACAACATCGTCGGTAAACTTCACTGATCCTCTAACTCTCGAACAGTCAACATCTTTTTACCGCGTCTCTACCCTTAGATCTATGTAAAGTTTAATTTATACGTACCAACTCAGTATATACTAAATTGTAATTATTAAGTGCACAATAAAATGCGATATAAAAAAAGAAAGTTAATAGTTGTGTTTCGGCTCAACCTTCTTATACTTTTTATAACCCGAGTTGTGACTTGTTATTTTACGCGACAATCGTTTGGATGTTTGAAATATATTGCGCGAGACGTTGTTTCAACAATGAGTAACTTTAAGAAGCGATTAATCCAGTACGTTAATAAAATCAAAAGAAAATGTTCTGTCGATAACGAAAAAAATAATTTATTCCTAAGGATTCTTGAATTTTGTTCAGCCTGCGAAGGAGTAAAAAATAAAGAATTTCCTTGTTTCGTCGAAGACCGAGGAATTTATCTTCTTGAAGAAACGTTTGAAGAAATTGTATGTTTCGTTAACAGCTAAAGAATTTTCTTACTTCTATTCGTGTGATAAAGTTTAGTATGGCCAATAATTTGTCACAAACGCTTGAACCTATCCGATTTCGAGTAAAGAGTAAGTTGATGTGAAGGAAGCTTAACATCGAGGAATCGTTGCCTTCCACGATCGTAGCTCGCGATGTTTTACCGCCGCGCACTAACCGTGAGAAACGTCAATGGCACTGTTATCGTTCAAATTCTGTCTAAACAGATAAGAAAAATCTGGCAGCTGGGACAATTTTTCGATACCTCGGCAACTGACTCATCGTTTCAACGAAGGTTAAGGACGGCGATGTTGCACACGATCGAGAGGATCGTCGCGTTCATCGTCGGGTCCAGTTACGTCGACGTCTCGGTCTGGTGAATGTCGTTTAACCCCTTTACATGCAAATCCTTCTGCCTCAAATTTTGCCAACCTCCGTCACAAACAAGATATCCACGCTGTTTCATATTGTACAGTCTTCGTGTTGCTCGAAAGGGTTGGAAATTTTGCTCGAGCAACACGTTGCAGCAATTTGAAGAGATAGGAGATTTTGTACAGTGATAAACAGATCGCGGATGTGGGCGATTCGCAGATTGAAATGTTCGTGGAATTTCGTATTTTTATGAAAATAACGCGAACCGAAGAAGCGAGACTTAAATGGAATTTCTTTCAACTTCTAAATATTACAAAGCTTTTTGTTTTTATTTTCGACACTTTGTACGTTTTTGCGTGACACGCGCACCCTGTACATTTTTCTACATTTCATTTTTCCATAGGTAGGTTTACAGTGAGTTTGTCGTAGAGAATGTGAAATCTCTTCGAATGTGAACGCCGTGCTTGAGGAATTTCTCTCCTTGTTCCTTAATATCCTAAACGCTTCGAATAACGCGAATGCTATTTAATCTCGAATAGCTTGGATATTTGTTTTCTAACAGAGTTGTGAACGAAAACGTGATAATAATTTCTTGAATAATCTGTTGCAACACTTATTCCACTAGATACGTAGACGGGATAATTTGTTACGAATAACGTTTCATTGTTATTCGGAAATATATTCGACTAGAACTTAGTTCGTTCGAATGATTATTGTTTTTTAACTACTTTAACTTACTGTGCTTAATAATTATTGTTTAAAACGACCGAAATAAATAGTCAATTTCAATTTCTATGTAATCGATTAGCATATATTCTGGTCCTAACGTTTGATTAGATGAACGTGTATTTATGAATTAATTAATGTTACACAAATATCGTTGAAAGTATTAAAATAACATGAAAACGAACTTGCAGTTTATTCGCTACGAAAAAACTGCGCTAATTTTCTACACCTGCAAACGAAATTTATTGCTATTTAATTTTTAATTGCAAGTTAAAAATATTCTTGCTATCCCATAATAATAAGCGTTAAATACATTAACGTTAACACTTAATCGTCGTCTTTCTATAGGTATTTATGGTATCTAAAAACAGCCACGTTTTACAGCTAAATCGAATACTGTTGGTGCGTTAGTCGGTGTTAACTTTCCGGAAGTAACACGACATGAGTGTGCCGAGTTTTAAGGATCTGGGTACAAACGCGAGAGATGTATTCAGAACTGGCTATCATTATGGAAAAAGTCTTATCAAATTGGGCGTTAAATCGAGGTCTATCGACACGCTGGAAATGGGCAGCGATTTACGCTTGGACTGCGACACATCGAAGGTAATTTTCTACCACGTTTCTGCTCTTCAAATTCTGTTTCTTTCTACGTATTTTCGATTAAATTGTGGGGCGAATAATCTGAATATCGAAGCATAGTAATTCGGCCGGAGCAACGAAGTAAAAGTAATACCAAAATAATTTGCAACCGAACGATCGCATTTTGAGAAATTCTTCGTGATACTATTATCGCCGAGTATAATTTCCTTTGTATCTAAGAAGTTGTAAACCGCTTAGAAGCGAGTGTGATGATTACTAACCTTCTGTATGTACTTACTGATGCAAATTCCGGACGCAACAAGTAAGAGCAAGTAAGTACATTTCACTGGAGATTCTACAGATCTGCGATCAACAGTTCGAGTAGTCTTCCATGTTTGTAAAAAATCACAAACTTCCGTGGGTTTTACAAAAGCTTTCGCTACTGCGCATATGGAATATAATAGCGTATCGAGCTTTATACATTTTTTTTAGATTATTTAATTTGTACTTTACAATTTGTCCAGTTGGACATTTGGTAAATTTCTCTAATTTAATTGTTTACTAACATGTGGATGGCTATCCCCAACGGAATACCATCTTCGAGTTTGACTATTTTATTTCCTTATTAAGATCAGTGGGGTGTTTTCTTTTTAGTCTTCTTTGTAGAATTTCCTTTTTATTAATTTGTACTTTATAATTTGTCCAGTTGTACATTTGGCAAATTTCTCTAATTTAATTGTTAACTAACATGTGGATGGCTACCCCAACGAAATACCCATCTTCCAGTTTGACTATTTTATTTCCTTATTAAGATCAGTGGGGTGTTTTCTTTTTAGTCTTCTTTGTAGAATTTACTTTTTATTAATTTGTACTTTATAATTTGTCCAGTTGGACATTTGGCAAATTTTTCTAATTTAATTGTTTACTAACATGTGGATGGCTATCCCCAACGGAATACCATCTTCGAGTTTGACTATTTTATTTCCTTATTAAGATCAGTGGGGTGTTTTCTTTTTAGTCTTCTTTGTAGAATTTCCTTTTTTATTAATTTGTACTTTATAATTTGTCCAGCTGGACATTTGGTAAATTTCTCTAATTTAATTGTTAACTAACATGTGGATGGCTACCCCCAGCGGGATACCATCATCGAGTTTGACTATGCTTTATACGTAAGCATAGAATGTCATCAGATGTTTTGTAAAGGAAACGATATATTTTTGTTACCGTGATATACTTTTGTCAACGTATACTTTGGTAGCAGACGCTACAACGGATATAAAAGACAAATTCACATTTAAGCACGATATATCTGGATTTCCTAAGCAATAATTTTTGTGACAGATAGTAATGATAAGAGATACGTGTAATGCAAATACGATGCGAGATTTATACGAGACTTTCAAAAAGATTCACCGTGCTGCAGCAAAGCGTGTGCCACAGTTATCGATCGATCGTATCGTAAAAAATGCTCGGAGTGCAAAGAGTTAATTTACTTTGCGTTTCGTCTTTCGAACATCCTTTGGATCGTGCACGGTAAATAACTGACTATACAAAAGATCGAAGGAAAAGGACACTTTCCGATATGATAAACTTCTTCGCAGAAATATCAAATGTACAAAAACGTAAGCGTTTTAAACATTTTACGGTTCACGTTGTCTTATCGCTGTTCATAATGCGTTTATAAAGTTTTTAATCGTTAAACGAATGGAAACTATACTTTGTCAAGGACAATGCATACCTCGTTCTCGATATTCGTGAAAACGGTCGAAGCATTGATCGCAATCCTCGAAATAATTATTTCTCAGTCGTGATATTATTTTTCGTTATGACATTTCTCCGCCTAATTAACGGAACGAATATCGTGTTATTGGAAAATAATAAGAAATACGAATAAAAGCTGCGAAGCGCGCGATTCCCATACCAGTTTTTAAAGATATAAGCGACTTGTGCTTCGAAATTACGGATAATGAAATTCTTCGGATCTCTTCGTACGGGAATTCTCTTATAATTTTCATCTAAAAGGAAAACAATCGACGATAAATTATTTAGCACGGTACCGAGGGATTTTTATTAAAGTCGTCCATTTTTGATTTTCCAATTACAGCTGACCGGCGTCGCCGATGCGGAATATAAAACGCAAGACTATGGAAGCTTCTTGCAAAAATGGACAACAGATGGTACGGTTACACTGGGCTACGCTCTTCGACAGACGATAATCCCAGATATTGGCCTGAACTCGGAGATTAGTTACAATCCGGAAACAACTGCCAGAGCGATAAAAGTCGGTGCCAAATTCACCAAGCAAACCTTCAACGCGATGTGCTCGATCTGTTAGTTGATTTCATTGTTTGACGTTAGTCGAATTTTATAGTTACGCGTATTACTTGTACTTTGATTCTAGAGAGACGTCTAATTTTAACGGTAACAATATGCACTTCTCCTATAGCCAAAAACGTTAACCGCGTTTCTCTGTCATTGCTTTGGCCAGTTCTGCCATTCAAATTGTTCATTTCTCTATTGTATTCCTTATTATTTGCTTCCAGATTTCGTTACATGTATTTATATATGTCGAGTTCTCATTAGGGTTAGGGGCGTTTAACGAATCTTCGTTTGGATTATAGCCATTGTTGTTATACAATACGGATGATATTTACCGTTACGAATATTATTAATGGCGATTAGATACTCGAGATGCTAATGACAATGATCTTAGGTTCAATAACGAATCCACGGTCAACGAGATAGCAAATGCGTTTTCTTCGCAGAGTCTAAGTCGAACTAAACTTACTGGTCCACGATTCAAGCGTAGCTCAGTTTACTTGTTCACAGTACAAGTAGAACTCAACTAACTCCCCCGGTCCAAGTGGAACTACACTTATATACTCTTCCTTTAGATTGAAGCATTAGATTCAACTACAATCAAACATACTATAAGCACTTATTATCCAAGTTACAGTACCACGCCAAAATAATTTACTTATAATTCTCTATGACAATTGATTGTAAATAGTCTACCAAATAAAAAAAAAAAAACTTATTCTTCTCTCTGTACCCCTCGGGTCAACTATATTTTTAAGGAGAGCTATACAATTACTGCATACCTCTGTTAGGTAAAAACGTCCATCCCGTGACCGTGGCTACGTTCAGCGACCCGTTGTGTCACTTCGAGCTCAAGCCTATTGTCATAATTCTCGAGCACACATAATCGCATTAAATCGTAAACAACTAAGTTTTTCTAAGTTTTATTATTCAAGTACCGCTATGATGATAGGTCTAGACTAAAGTATTGGGTGTCTTCCCAAAAATTCCAAAAGAAAGGCCCCGATGTCCTTTCATCTCCGACATATGCAATTATGTTATTATATTTTACGTTATTATATCTCACAGCGACACGTGTCGATCATATCCAGCAAAATTTGAATGTTTCCGAGGTATAGATCGTGATAGGTATTGCTGGTGTATAAAGATTTTGTCTTTATCCATGTTGGGGGATTTTCTTCCAATCATCCGCTCCCTTCTTCTCATTTAGAAACCGTGAAAAACAGGACTATGAGTCCTGGGATTCGAACCTGAGTCCTGGAGCGTTCGTAAGCAATTACGCTAACCACCGCGTTGCCGCCATCGTAGATAAATCAAAACAACTGAAATCAAAACTAAAACAATTCTACTGGCTCATTGGTAGACGCTCCAACTTAAACACGCAGAGTAAAATAATGCTATAGAAAGTCATATTAAAACCTGTTTGGAGCTATGAGATCCAACTACGGGGAACAGCGAGTAATTGCAACATAGAAATTCTCCAACGATTCCAATCAAAAACTCTAAGATCCTTAATAGATGCACCTTGGTATGTTACCAACGAAACGATACATCGCGACCTTAAGATATCCACAGTTAAAGAAGAAATATCCAAATTCAGTAACAGATATAATACAAGAGTTAACAACCAACAAAACTCATTAGTTACCCAACTACTTGACACGATGGATCAGATCCGCAGACTAAAAAGACAACACCCTTTAGATCGAAGCATTAGATTCAACTAGAATCAAACATACTATAAGCACTTATTATCCAAGTTACAGTACCACGCCAAAATAATTTACTTAAAATTCTGTATGAGAATTGATTGTAAATAATCTACTAAATAAAAAAAAAAAACAATTTTGGTTAGGAAAGTGAGAGCAGTAGACGTTACCTCTGATTGGATAATAAGAAGGTCGGTGGACTAGGATGGGTCTTAGCCGCCCTCGATAGAAAGATGCTAGTGGGACGCATCGTACGTGAGAAAAACTAACTTTCTCGTGTCTTCTCGTAGTAAACAATAAACTTTAGAAAACGATTTAGTAAAAAGATCTTTGTTCGCTCTGAAGGACTTTAGCTAGAAAATTCCTGAGAATTATAGTAGGTCCTTAAGACTATCGAGGGTACGCAGTAAGGACGCGTAGACACCTGATTGCCATCTTGCCCGCCATTAGATTCAACTAGAATCAAACATACTATAAACTCTTATAATCCAAATTACAGTACCACGCCAAAATAATTTACTTATAATTCTTAATGAGAATTGATTGTAAAAAGTCCGGGCCCTGGATAGGGTCTTTGTGTAGCAAGCCGTAGGAGAGAACCGTTGGAAAGTTTTGCTGTCGAGTGTCGCCACATTTTTAATTGCTTTCATCTTTGAATGATTTCACTGAAAGTCTCAGTTTCGTTGTTTTCTCGTGCATAATAATTGCATACTGTTTCACGGCCAGTCGAATTCCAAGGTTTACGTTGTTCGAACCTAGCGGTGTGTCAAAGGGAACACCAAGGTGGAACTGCCCTCTGGTAGCGGGCATAACGATCGATCAATTGTGAGAAACATAACGGCGATCAATCACCGAAGAAAGTACCGTATTATCTCTCCAGTAACAGCAAGATATACGTTCCAATATTTAAAGACGATGGTGATCCGCAATTTGCAATTTCCTAATTCCCTTCTTCCCTTTCCGCTTTAACAACGTCCCACTTACGTACACGGAAATGAGATTCGTCCTATGTAAATATCCATGTGTGCGTATCTTCGAACCGAACCCTTACCTCCACACACGTGACTGACATTTGTATCCAACGAGGCAACGGAAATGCCAAGCGTAACTCGATATTGCAAAGTTCGTTAGCCGTCACTGATATCCGAATGAAATCGATATTAGGCGAAAAGCACTGTTGCCACGCGGTTTACGTATAATTCCCAGTTTTAACCGTAATAACTGTGGTTCAACCGCATGCTACGCGTCACACCAATGTCGGATATCGAATAACATCGGGGGCACGGCATCGCCAATTGGATGGAACGTTCGATGTTTACCAACAAACTGAGTAGAACCGCAGCAGAGGATAGTTTACCATGCGATATCTTTGTTGCGTGGTGGGAAGTCGAATAGGAGATCGAAGTTGTTGATACGATGCGGCGTAGGATTCCTTAAATTATCTTCTCTGGTGGAAGGACAGAGCTACTCTACCGAGTTCCAAATGAAATGTTATCTCTTGTGAAACGTATATGGTTGGTTGAAAATTTGTTTATTTCGTGGATCGTCGTGCGTGAAGCGAAATGTATACTTCGAAAAGGACCGGAGAATTAGGGAATGTAACGTAAAACCGGAGATTTGTGAAAACCCCGAAAGAGGAGGATTAGTAATAATAAATAAACGAGTAAATATAGTAGAGAAAGATAGATGCGTTGGTTTACAGCAAGTTGATGATACTTGTAGTTAAGGGGGTGTCCTGAATTAGGACGTTCTAAAACAGCGTCTTTTTGTGATTTTTTTTAGAAGGGAAAGAAAGAAACGAAGTTATTGAATTTTGAGATATGGTTTTATATATATTTGACGAATATAAAAAAATTTTTTTTAAAGTAAAAGAGAAATTGTAACAGATTTCTAAGCCTATTTCATGGGCTGCAGTTTTCGATCGGCGTGAAAGTTCCACCTCGTAATTCTTGACCGAAACAAAAAACCAAAAAAGGATTAAATTAAATTAAAAAAGAAGGCAGAAAATAGCGTGAAATTAAAAATTTTGGCGGGTTTAAAGAACAAATGTGTCTTTAAAAAGAAAAAATGAACTTTAAGGTGCTGTAACAATTATTTAAATAAACTTTTTCACGAACTTTCTTAGTTCATCGAGAAGAAAAATATATAATAATTTAATCCTTTTTTGGTTTTCTAAAAAAAATCACAAAAAGACGCTGTTTTAGAACATTCTAATTCAGGACACACCCTTAAATCGCGAAGCTATTAATATGCAAAGTTATCGTAAGATATGTGGACGTAAGGCATCGAACCACGGTGAACAGTAGCTGATAGACGCATTAAAAAAAATAGAACCAATGCAGTGGATAATACTTGGCACGATTGTAAATGGCCCGTGGTACGCTTGTAACGATGACCTCGGGAAAGACCTACGTGTTAGAACAGACGAAGAAGAAATAGAACGCTTTGCAAACAAATATAAAGCTCGGCTAGAAAATTATCCAAATAGCCCAGCTCGCAGCCTGTACACATTACCTCGAGGATTGCGGAAAGCACATCCGGATGACCTGACCACCACACAATATCTTAATATTGCTGGTAATAGACCCAGATACTGTCCGATGTGGCACAGTATCTACTCGCTGATCGATCAAAACGATACAGTAATTTACCGAATGTTCGTATAAATTGTGAATTTATCACGGGGCGTTAACGAACAAACAAACAAACAAACAAACAAAAAATTAATAGTAATAGCAGTTACGAAAATATTCGACCATTTACTGAAATAAATGTATATCCAAATTATTTTTTATTTTATTATTTTCCAGCATCCATGCGTCACACGTTGTAATTGACATTTAACTTTATTTAAAAAAATGAAATTTTTCGCAATTTCACGAAAATCCTCGTGCCCGTGAAGAGGTGAAACGATTTGTAAAAACTAGACTGCGTAGTTTTATGCATTTTATGGGCAAAGTGCAAGACCGCGCGAAACGTATTTAATACGAAAAAATATATAAAACGTTGAAAATATTAATATCGGTGGTTGCTACGATGCTTGAAAATTGAATAAAATAATTTTCCGTCGATGCTTCTATTTTTTGAAATTATACTCTTGAAAGTACGAATTCGCATAAAAATCGGTAATATTTTTCGCCGGTCAAGGACAATTTTCCTCGGAATCCAACGAATTTGTCGACCATAAAATCTGTTCTATTCGCAGCAAGCGACGCGCAGTCGAACGTGGATATTTTGGGCTCCATAGTCACCGCAGTAAAGGGTCTCCTGATCGGTTATCAAGGTGGCTACAACACGGAAACGAACAAAATGACGAAGAACGACCTGGGATTGGCCTTCAGTTATCAGGACGTTGGTTTCTACTTCCGATGCACCTCGATACCGTACGAGTACGGACTTTCCCTCTTGTACAAAGGTTACAAATTTTCATTACATTCTACGATGACCGTAGACTGCAAATTTTGTGCATTCCCCTCATTTAACAAAACCGACTGCAGCGAAACTCCTAAATCGTTTAATTACATACTTGACATACTTTGACCCTTGAAACGTGAACATTTTTTTTTTTTTGTATTTTTGTATTTTTATATCTCTGCCGTTTTTTTTTTTTTTTTTTTTTTTTTTTTTTTTTTTTTTTTTTTTTTTTTTTTTTTTTTTTTTTTTTTTTTTTTTTTTTTTTTTTTTTTTTTTTTTTTTTTTTTTTTTTTTTTTTTTTTTTTTTTTTTTTTTTTTTTTTTTTTTTTTGTTATTGACGGTAGAAAAATGTGAAAGCAAAGAAGGCTGATGATTAAACACAAATTTTTGCAAACATTTATAACCGAGCTGTGGATGTCTGTGTAATTTCATATTTTTTCATGAATATAAGCGAAGAAGCGGAATTTAAATGGAATATTATAACGAATACTCTTTTCAAAAGATATACATATTGCATCTTTTTGCATCTCGAGTATATATTTTTACATGCAAGTCTCTTCTAAATGCATAAATATTCGCAGTCTATTATTTATAGCGTTTTTTAGTTCTTTTTAGTTTTTAAAGTATATATACATATAGCGAAGTTGCTGGTTCAATCTATTTTTGATTAAAATTTTTTAACACGTTTCTTCTTTGCTCATGACAAGAGCAAAACCGATTTGCCTTTTTTCTTGTTTTATACAGTATATTATTAATCTTTTATATTTAACGGTGTAGAAAAAACGCGAATGAACGTAACAGATACGATGGTTAAAGTAAATGTAATGGTAATATAATTTCGTTGGCAATTTAGAGCGTAAAATTAGTATGGATCTGGTTTAACACGCGAATGCACATTCAACTGATGTAATTAACAGAATTAATTCAACGTGTATAATCGGTTCAATTTTGCCTTGATTAATATCGATGCGGTAGTTAATTGGCACATCGGGTACGATTTTCCTTTAAAAAATTAAAGAAGAAATACTTTGCGATTTATCTTCGAATAACTTGAATCTTGTTTACAGACAATTTAAATGCATCGTACGATTTAAATGAAATATAAGTATCTATAAATTATTATTAACGAAACATAAATATCATTAATAATATTCCATATTTATCATAATATTAATTAATATTCGAAAAATATTTATCGCCACGGTGTACTGAAAATTACTATGAATTTATTACTCTCGCGTATATTTTTATCGATCAACCGAATCTATTTTTTATTATTCATATTATTTGCTTTTAATTTATTCAACGAAATTTAAGTTCCCGTTAAATTCAATTTTAACTTTACTCTATTTTCCGTGCCACAATTCCCTTCGTTAGATAGCCAGGAAATTTTCCCCATTCAAATTATCAAAATTTGAATTATTCATCAGCCAAGAATCGAAATTAATCGTACGAAAGCTGCAACGCATTGGATCGTACAAAACACACAGTTGTTTCCTCAATACATTTTTTCTTTCCAACAAAATTAACAATATTCGAGCAGACAAGCATTTTTCCAAGTTCCTAAGGTTCGTTCTAACCGATCGATTTTTGTCCTCGTTCTTCGAAACCAGCAAAATGGTTCCAAATTCGTTTCCCTGACGATAGTGACATTTCTCGTAAAGCAAACGGTTCCGTTAATTCATCGTGGTTTCCGGTTGACTGATGAGCGAACGACGCTTCCGTTAAAATGTTGCGAATATCGTGCAAGCACTCGCAAAGGAACTTGTAGTCGGAGGAAATTGAACAAGGGGTTGCAGTTCCATTTCACTTGGATTATTCTCTAGAGAAAGCGAGCATCGTGAGGTATCATACTCGATAGCAGGTCATTTTTAATTACTTTTATGCCCCGAGGTTGTCCTTTACCGTAATCGAAAAGTGCTCATAGAAAACACTGTAAGTACGAAAATGGAAAAACTTTGATCTTTCAACGTGAAACGTTCTACGTACTAACGAGAATGCGAGAGTATAGAATTTAAGTGCAATCTCCCTTTCTAAATAATTATTCATAGATAGCGGATTTTTATGTCAATTCGCATTTTTCAAAATATGTTAGGTTGTCCGAAAAGTGTCTTTCTTTCGCAGACGCGTCTTTTACAACGATGTATCTTAATACAAACATGGAATCTAATCCATCAAACGTTGTGATCTTTATCTTGATAGAAGAAAATGAATCATACGTAATTGGAGAAAATAATTCGAACGAAAAATATTGTGCATCCATTATTTCCTTATAAAACGGAAAAAACTTTTAATAGTTGAACAAGTGAAATCTCGCTACGAATTCATTTTACCTATCAAGTGTTATAGAAAGCGTTATACTTTGGATATTTCACGTATCTTATCATTGTTATGTACATTTTGTAAAATTCTGCGCTTTTGAATTTGCCAAACAAACGCAGAAAAATCCGCGGTCTTGTTGTCGCAGCGTCCTCTCCATAGACAAAAATATAGCAGTCAATAAAAGATATTAGTTATGTCGTCTATCTAAACGTGTTGAGAATTGTGGATCTTAATCGCCGAAATAAAAGTAAAGGAACACTAAGGTTACGCTTAGGATTCATATTAAAATAGTTTTAGATTTATTTAATAAACGATTTCCAGGATCTTCGTGGATTTACATTTGCACGCGTCTCAGCATCTTCCATACCACACCGCCAATGGAACACAGTTACATTCATCTGTTTTTCGAGACGCTGTGCACACACGTACTTTCATACACTCATATTCACATACGTGTGTCACCACTACGCGGCCAATCTAGTCTAGCGCACAAAATTATACGTATCTCAATAAAACGAACGAAATATCCAATTTTCTTTAGAACAAAGACGTGACAAATATATGATTGTCTACAGATACGCTACTTTCTCGTGAATTTGCGCTACGTTAACGCATAAGGTTTCGTTTGTTCCCGAAAGATTCGTTTCTTGCCACTTACACTTGGTGCTTTCTACGAACTCTTCGATTCTTGCTAGTGGACAGGCAGCTAAGTGATTGCGGATTTTGACAAAATCACTTAGTTGCCAACCCAATATGTAGGCCAACGCTCGCTCAAGAGAATGACACGTCGTTGAAACGTCTATGAGCGGAAGAGCGCAACAAAGAGTGTCCGCGAGAGGTCTGTGAAGCTGGCGTAAATTTGTATAAAAAACAAACTTTATTCGTTTGGCCGATGAAAATTTTCCTTCGTCCACTTAACAAGAAAAAAAGAGAAGATAAAGTTGTGATTAAAAAATTCTGTTTGCTCGAACGCACAGTGGTGCGAAAGTACGCGAAGCTGTTTGGGCTTTTACATTCTTTCGCCAGGCAGTCTCGAATAGCGCTGTTTAAACTGAACGCAACTTAATGAAAGTTAGAATGTTTATCCGCGGCACAGGATAAACATTTCACCAGCTTATAATTTAAACAGTTGATAAGAAAAAGAGCAACGTGTCTCCTAATTTATCAAATGTCCAGCTGGACAAATTGTAAAGTACAAATTAAATAATGATAATAAAAAGAAAAAGGAAAATGCGTCTCCGCCTGAAGGGTACGCGACACTTGAAAAAATAATGACTTAAGAGATGGAACAAGAAGTCGAAAGTGATTCTTGCGTAATTATGTAGGGAACAGTGTACTGGGAATATTTCGATTTGGAAAAATGCAAAACTATTTGGAAATGGCGAGATATTTTTCGTCGTAGATATTAAATACTTTGACAATTTTAGGCTTGGACGCTTTAGTCTATGGAGAATTACTTTTTTAATTATAAATTATATTTAAATTATATTTAAATTACATGAAAATTTATTTTACTTTATTTTATTTATTCGTATAAAAATTACATATTTTTAAATTACGAACAGTAATTCTAAATTGAATGCGAGCGTTCTTAAAGCGAAAGTGTGCTCTTCGTTTAGAAAAATAACAAGCAGAGAATCTCGAATAGATTCGTCAGGCAACCACGAAGGACAAAAGCAATCTTTTTTCGATGAAAAGTGGTATCTGCAAAGTGTTCGTCTTGAAATGTTTCTCGCTACAATTTTTATCAAATTTCATTAATTTCATCGTTTCCGAGGGAACATTGCAAAAGGAAAATAAGTTCAATGAAAATTGATTGTTTTATCAAAAGAACAGTCGATCCTTTCGACGTGGACGATCATATTCCACTTACGAATCAATGGAAGCTGTCGAGTGCTGATGAGAAATTTTTTAAAATAAACATCAATTTTCTCTTTTTTCTTGCAAAGTGGATAATCGAAAATCCTCGTCGGACGAATGTGTACAAACGTGGACAAATCGCGGACAATCATATCCCACTCACAAAATCGATGAAAAATATTCACGGCTGGGTGCTGATGTCAAATTTTTCAATTCCATCGTACCTTTTTTTTTTCTCAAAGTGGACCAACGAATACTGTCCATTTTTTTATAAAAAAAAAATTGCGTTTGGAGACGTCAACTTGGCAGACCCGTGATCCCGTCTACCGTAAGTGTTCCCCACTCAGAAAATACACATAATTTCGCCATGGAAATTCAAGATCGTGCGTCGCACGCGACTGAAAGGTCCGTTCGTTGTGACGAACAATCGTCCATCGGAAATGGTACAATGTGTCACGTTGGCAAACATCGTCAGTTTTCGTGTTACCGCAATATTGTCGTAGTATTGTTGCGTTGTATAGGATTGTGCTACCAGATTGAGGTAGGTTCGGGGTTAGATTTCGGCAGCTGTGTCGTGAGACGTTCGCCTACGCTCGTGTACCAGCTCCACACACATATTAGGTTGTCCGAAATGTTTCTTTCGTTTTATAAGAAAATAATAGACGCGCAATGTTTTTTTTCTTTTATATTAGTTTATTGAATTATGCACGAATATAATAATAGAAATAGAACGAAATGGATCAATAAAATAATATAAAATAGAACATTGTTGTTCATCTATTATCGCCCTATGAAACGAAAGAAACTTTACGGACAACCTGATATTTTCCGAATGAAACGTTTGCGATAGCTGTGATCACTTTTGTTGGACTCTTCCATTTAGAAGTTTTATCATGTGGTGAAAACCATACTCGGAAGTGGTAGTTGGCCTAAATGCTACACACTGCAGCTTAATTCAGACTTGGTCTGATAGAGTCCGCTAAGCGGTTAAAAGTTGCAAATAAAAGATTAACAAGGGAAGAGGAGGATTCCCAAGCCGCAAATTCCAAAAATTATGATACTTCGGGGATGTGTAAGGGATGTATATATATATATATATATATATAGACTATGAAATTTCTTTTTGCTGGCCAAACGACTTTACGGGGGTGAAACCGAGCCCCGAAAATCCGGCTAGTTTATGATTTCGCGTTGTAATTCGCGAACTCTGGGAGATAGAAAAAACCTTTTCAGGGCAAAAGTTACTTCTTTTAATTAGGACTATCGTTTAAAGTAAAAAATGTGTTAATTTCGTAGCTAGTTATAACGCAAAGTCGAGAAATAGCTGAATTTCCAGAGGTCGATTTCACCCGCATACAGCGAATTTAGACAGAAGGAAAAATTGCGTAATATTATGACTATATATCGTCTACATATCCCGAAAGTTTCACAATTTCTGGAATTTGCGACCTGGGGATCTTCCCTTGTAAATGATACAGGCTCGATAGGATTTCATTTTCTTTGGAACGTAGCTCGTAGGTATTTTAATTATACGATATAATGTTTTTTCAGATGTACTTTTCTTTATGGTGAATTATATTTTTCTTTACAAACTAGAACACACACACACACACATATATATATATAGCAGCTAAAAAGCGAGCGATCATTATATTTGCCAAATGTTTTAAAATACCTAAGTGGAACGAACAACATGTCGTCAGAAAGTTTTATCATCCTTTTTATTTATTTTCCAATGGATTCATACTCGTGAACTTTTTAATCAACTCTCACGATAAAATGGTAAGTTTACGCTTTCCCGTATAAGCTCTCCCCCGAGGATCGAAGGGTTTATTGGAATTTATTAAACGTTAAAGGTGGGATTGTGGATATGTTTTTGCTGTTAAACGAGAATCCTCCCTTGGTGGAAATTTCGAAACTTCTTGTCGATTATCTGTTGCGTGGCCGGTAAATTTCGACCTACGTCGCAAGTTCTCGAAAGCTTCTGCACCGAGTGGACAATCCACGAGACACGGTGTTCAAGTTGATAGCTTTGCAATGCTCTCTCTGGTGGCCTCTATTGACGAAGGATTACCGAGTTTAATCGCTAAATATTGAAATTTATACCGTGTTCCCTTGGACTAAGATGAGACAATAACATTAGCTTCCTTGTTTGCTATCGTTTCCCAGAAATTGCGAGAAAAAGGGAAAATTCGATCTCTCCCGATTACTTTGTAATCCATGCTGTTGTAATGGAAAAGTATTATTCGATCTTATGGTAAACACCAAGACGATTGCCTTATCCTTAAAGCGAAATTTTCCGGAAAATAGTTACAGACTTTAGCTTTCTCATTTCTCAAGTTCTTGACGACGGTTCGTGGGATTTGCCGCATTCTCCAACGTCGTTATATTATCGCTAGATCGTAGAAAATTAGATTCATAACGAATACGATCATTTCTTGTGTCAAAGTCGCACGGTAGCAGTTGACAGTTAATTACGCTGCTTATAACACGAAATTATAACATTCCTATCGAGTATAAAAAGCGGGCAAAGGAACGATTACTTGTAACTGTTTCGTTTTTCTTTCTTTCCCGCCTCTAACTTATTCGACGGTTTAATTTCAAAAATAGGAAACAGGGCAATGTTTCCATAGGCAATTTTTCTTTCGAAATTTGAACAAACAGTAGCAGGGACAGCAACAACGTAATTCGTATTCAATGTTTGCTAAAACTGTACGCTCTTCGATATGAAAATACAGGGGAGGAAAGCAAAACACGAATTCTAGGAAAATCCTGTTGCGACGGAATTTCCATCAAAATGTTAAACAATCGTATAGAAGAACCGAGGGATTTTAGCGTGATTTCGAAACGATATAAATATTTCTCATAATCAACGATGAATTATCGTTAGAATTTTCGATTTTCTAACGTTTCTCGAAACCTCAATAAAATTCTTTCATGCGTACGACATTTTTCCATATACGTGTGACAAAAGAACTTTTCCATACTTTGTCCCTTTCTATTCTATTAAATAATAATAATAATATAAAAATAAATCCATTACGTAATATCATATTTCGAATGTTAAATTTAAACGATCAATTTTTCTCGTTCACTTTCCACAGCTGTTTTTATTTTTCATATTTTTTACGTCTTTTTAAATTACGCTGTTTCACAGTTTCCAGCTGTAGCGTAAGATGCAAATGGACGACGATAGCCAGCGTCGTTCTGATACCACGCTGTTCATAGTTGCCATGCATATTTTATAATCCGACGTGTTTACGCTTCACACGCCACTAATTTGTAATTACGGATCTATCAGGAAGAAAATAAACGATCGGACACTGACTGGAAATAATCCTGAATTAACGACTGTTCACACGTGCTAGCAACGAGACACGAAAGCTCGAGTTTTTCTTCTCCCCTTCTCGTTTCGTTCGTTTCGTTAACGTGACATTTTTCTTCGCGTTGATGGCGAAGGAACTTTGGGACCGACGAATCTGACGGCATGGAAAATCCTTTTTGCTCTTTACACCGTGGATTTCTATCGATTTTCCTGCTTTCACGACTAGCCCTGTGAATACATCAAAGTGCTTGAAATATGAAAAAGCATAGCAAGCATACATGCTTTCGTTATCGATTTTTACGTAACTAGAATCTTTCCTCGTGTGTTTAGTCAAAGGATCTGGTTGAGAGTTTATCTTACGTAGTGGGTTGCGTAATGAGAAACTGAAAGGAAATGTTAAACAATGTAACAAATTCTCTCCTGCGAAAGAGCTTCAAAGCTCGCGTTTATGATAACTGAAGATAAAGAGCCAGGCTAGAAAATCGAATTATCTATTTTTAACTTGCTTCTATGCTGGCAAATTTATTAATCTAAAAGTCTAGGGATTTACAAATCCATCTAATCTGCTAATTGACTAATCTTCTACTCTACTGATCCACGACTGGATTAATTTAGAAATCTACAGATCACTAAATTGTCGAATTTAATTTGCGAATCTGCTGCTCTCTAAATATCTTTGCGTTCCCAAATTCTACAAATCTGTAGATCTCAAAATTTCGAAATACCAGAATCTCTAAACCTATAAAGTGTACAGATCTACGAATCTATGAATCTGTGAGTCTACGAATCTGTAGGTTTGTAAATTTCTAAATCTAAATGTAAAGATGTAAAAAATTTGCGAACCGACAGATCTATACGAATGTTAATTAAAATGTGGGGGAAAAAAAGAAAGAAAGTATCTTCGGCCGATAGAAACGACGAAATAAACGATGTTTCTGTAATTTTTCAAGTAAACTCGGATTGGGACGCGGCAATCGACGGTATTCTAGCTAGAAGCGGTGGAATGCAGAAATGGACGCTAGGCGCCGCGGCGAAATGTAACATCGACGAAGGATCGACGTTCCGTTGTAAATTCAACACCGATCTTCAGCTGGGTTTGAGCTTGCAGCAGAAACTCGACGAGAACGCCACGTTAAGTCTGTCGTTTAACATCGATTGTGCGAATGTGACGAGAGGCGGTCACAAAGTCGGCTTGGCTTTCGAAATCGAAGCGTGAACAACCAATTGTCGACGTTTCGAATTGTCTTTTGTAAGAACGCACTTTGATGTCTATTTTTTTCTTTCATTTTATTTTTTCCAACTTTTCGAGTCCGCTTGTTTCTCGCCTATGTATTGTGACTGTTCGTATTAAACGTCCGATATTACTATTAAAGTAGCACTTTTACTTAACTGTGTTGCAATTTATTCGAACTTTCAGATACTTTGTTTTATCATTTAAAGTCGTATCAACTCGTAGAATTATTAACGTTTACTANTTTTTTTTTTTTTTTTTTTTTTTTTTTTTTTTTTTTTTTTTTTTTTTTTTTTTTTTTTTTTTTTTTTTTTTTTTTTTTTTTTTTTTTTTTTTTTTTTTTTTTTTTTTTTTTTTTTTTTTTTTTTTTTTTTTTTTTTTTTTTTATTAAAACAACGTGCGCGTATATTTTCGTTTTTACTAGAAACTCGAGTACACCGAGGCTTTTAGCAAGTTGTTGTTTATGAGACGATCATTTTTCTTTTTTTCTTATTTTTTCTTTAGAAGGTATAGTAATTTAAAAATTATTTGAAAATAAAGGTGTAACAGGTATTACGATTTGTGTTATTATTACGCTGTATTTTAATACACAGTGGCTGTAGAAAATATGTACAAAGAAATTTCAGTATCTAGATACACGTGAAAAAAAGAAGATTTAAAATTTGGATAAATACAAACAAAAATAGCAACATTTTCAGCTCTGAAACCGAAGAAGGGAAGAGAAGATTACGGTGAAATTGGGGATGAATGACCCTCTTGCTTCCAGGTATTTATGGCTACCATTAGAAAGAGGATTTACGGTTAGATAACTCGAGGTATAAACAGAATATACAGAAAAAAAAACAAGACGTAAAATCCATAAATAATTTAGGAAATATTACATCTACATTGTATCGTATTCTCTGTAATTGGCCTTGTATTATTGGTTTCGCAATATATTTATGAAATTATAAATGATAATTATGAAAAAAGGGGCGAGTTCTATTATCTGAAAATTCCCTCATCGGGAGATTTATATCTCCACATTAACCCGGATACAGCAGGTTACAATGTACTTAACACTATAGAACTACCACACCGCTCAAATTGACCGGCTTTACAATTTTATTTTAAAATTCCAACTTTATATTATATTTTTTCCGCAATGATGTAATGACTATATAATGAATTTTATTTTGTTTTTTATGTATTCAAACTGAAAATAATTTTGTATGAAGGTTACTTATGCCAATACCAATCAAAATGACTGGTACTTGTCAAAGTGTAAAAGGATCTTGCAATCTGTTAATCGAACCCCAATTAACCAGTTTCCTCGTTTTCTACAACTTGCCACGCGTTTCTCAAATTTTTACCGCGTATCGTTCGATATGATGATATCGGTTATCAGGAAAATCGCTGGATGCTAACGCTAGAAATGCCACAGCGGTCGAAACGACTGGTTCTACAATTTTATAAATGAGTCAACCCTCGTTTAGGGATCACGGTCCCAGATGGATTAATAACGTTGAGGTTGAGGTTGGCTGACTGAAGAGCGAGTGGATGAATTTGTAATAGAAAAGTATATTGAGATAATTAAAAGTAGAAGTATAAGTATAATGTATAAGTTCATGCTGATTCAGATCCTTACTCTCTTAGTGTTACTGGACAATGGAACGATAGGGAGCACGTTCATATGTTTATAGCAAAAGGACATTACCAAAAAAGTTAAGCTTATAGCTTGAGCTAGAGGCTACAGGGAACATAAATAGAAATCTGTTTATTAGTTCCTTTGCTCCTAGACCTTGCAACCCAAAACATAATGTATACTCAATACAATAATATGCACCTCTCCTGATTTAGAATATTTCTGAGTAATAGCAGTCTCCAGGTCGCGGATATACACAAATAAAGATGTAGAGTTTTTCTTCAAGTAGTTACTTTAACAAATAATACCAAAAATGTACTACATAACATGGAATTGCTTCTGTAAGAAAGTAATAAATCAATAATCTATTATTATGAATTTTTTAAAGACCAGTCATTTTCACTGGTTTGGTACAAGTAGCTTCGTGTTAACTATCGATAGTTCTAGTGTTAAAACTTTCTTATATCCCTATCCAATTCCTCGAAATACACAACAGAATTTAGGTATTAACGTCTGAAACTTCAAAAACGTTACGACCCTCGGAAATGGTGTGCGTGAACTTCAATAACATTCCGAACTTCCCCAACAACCTAACGTGTATTGGATTAATATAGGAGAGTGGATCGATAAGTAAGTTACAGCTCACCGATAACTTTCATTCGGAAAAAAGGTATACAGTTACGGTTGCTGCTGATATGGATGAAACATTGTTTCGCGTGGTAAAACGAATACAGCATCGTTCTACATCGTGAACACATATCGTGTTTCAGTTCCTCTATATCGATTAACAATACTATATCAACCACTGTATCATCAATGTATATTAACATTCGTTAAATGTTTAAGAACGTAACTTGATTCACTCAGAGTATGGTGAACTCGGGTTTCGTGTATACTTGTGATATAATTTCGTTTATATCGAGTTAACACTGTATCTTATTACGCTAGTCTTGCTTAGAGGAGATATATATCTACTATACGTACAGTTTGAGTCACGAAATGAAGAGCGTCATGCACAGGCCATTGAAAAGGAGTGGACGATGATTAAAACTTCCGATGTTGGACGTCGAGATAGCGAAGGAAATCTACGCTCAAGAAAAGTCGTTCGACGTTTGTTTCTCGAATTTATAATTCCAATACGAACACTAATCTACAATGTGTTTACTCACGAACAGTTGAATATCTCGAAAATTATAGAAAATACGAAAAAAAGAAAAATGTTTCGGACGAAAACTGATGTTTATGAGCTGATACTTGTACGATCTTAAAGGAACCCTTGTTTTAATTTTTTAAACGAATCTCTTTTATTTATTTTTTATTACACATTCTCGTGACTGACGTCAGAACATTTCCAAAATACTGCGTACGTACGTATGTATTTTCTGCAGGACAATTTCGAGAGATGAAAGGACAGAGTTACCGTGTCACTGGCGTTAGCATTATTCGATGTACACAGCGAGGAGAAGAGGCGATTTTACGCGTGTAATGTAACGCGTTGCAACGTGTGCAGAATAATCCAGTATGACGATCCACAAATGAGTGGGATTCGCGTAAATGCGATTCTTGATCCTGCGGGTTTCCCTCCGATATTTTTCGACCATTGTTGTTGCTATCGTTCCGCGTGCGTCTATAATTCCAGCGTGCAGTTTGTTTGCGCTGTATATCGGATATAATATTAATGCCGTGGCATGGCTTTGTCGTCTCGTATCTCGATATTATCTTGCGCAAAATGTTCTTTCAGACGTCAGCTACGAGACAAACGACACAAAGAATAAGAGAGATCCATTTAAAAAACTTAAACGTAATGTCTACAGGGAATTTCAGAGCCACTTCGAGATCGTATAAATAACAGCACGATAGACGCTTTTTCATGACTTTCGTTTGAATCATTTCTTCGTGTGTTTTATATTAGCTTGTCCGAAAAGTGTCTTTCTTTTACAGACACGTCTTTTATAACAACGCATCATTATACAAACATGAAAGCTAATTTGTCGAATATTGTGATCTTTATTTCGATAGAACAAAATGAATCATACGTAATTCTAGAAAATAATATAAAACAGAAAAATGTTGTGCATCCATTATTTCCTTATAAAACGAAAGAAACTTTTCGGACGACCTAATAGTTTCCAAGATATCCTAACTGCTCGCAGATAAACGTACGACAATGAAAAAATACGAGGTTCTCAGATATTAAAACGAATTTAAAAACTTGAACGTGAGGGTCACCGGGCATTTCAGGGCCACTTTGAGATCGTACAAATAACAGCACGATACACGTCCCTTCATGCGCTACTATATTCGTTTCAATAATTTTTTCGCGTGTTTTATAGTTTTTCAGATATCCTAACGGTTCACAGATAATCAGCGTGACAGTAGAGAAATACGAGGATATTAAAACGAACTGACGATTTCCACGATGTCTGCTCGAGCAAATAAAATTTAACAATGAGAGAAGAGATCGTTCTACTATCCGAGAGTTCCATTATCCGAACATTTTCGTCCCTCTGTTGGCATTTGACATGGGAGACATATTACAGTCGGATGAATTCGTCACGATGCGAGCTACAACCTACCTACCTGAACAAAAACACGCAATTCCGTACAAAAAGAAAAAAAAAGAAACAAAGTTTCAGCTGAAAATTTCCAAAGCACATCTACCTAGAAAAGATTTACGACCAATGATTAATAATTGCGCGCGGAACTTCAAATTGGACAACGCGTATTTTCAAGATGACACGTTCTTCTTTTATTTTTTTTTTTTTTATTATTTCATTTGTACTTTA
>JACXIT010000197.1:0-15307 GCA_014737525.1 Bombus difficillimus | reverse complement strand
CACATTTTTATGAGTTTTATTAGCTCTAATAGTATTTAAATAATAATCTTACCTGAGATCTCAGATTTAATTTTAAATTTCCATTCACTACTATAGCTGTTAATACGCTTTGCAATAGTAGTGCAAAAAAAGTATTTATACCAAATATTAAACCATAACTATCTTCTGATATGCATTTTGCAACTTCAAAACTGTAAATTATACACATAAAATTAAAATATATGTGGCCTATTATTTTATTTGTAACAAATAATTTCATATGAAACTGAACCTTGCAACAGTAACCATTGTATGATAAATGATTCCAAATACTATGTACATAGCATATAACAACCAAATACTGCAACTATATGAAGATACCACTAATAAAACACCTTCCACAAGTGACATAGATGATACTACTATGTCTCCAATTAAAGACCAATTAAATGGTATCTTCCCAATACAGAAAACAGTGATTGTACCTATTAATAAAAATAGATATATCGTATTACTATCACAAATATTAATTTATATATATTATACTATGTTACTTTATCAATTAAGTTATACATTGTGCAAAATAACTTGTTCACCTATAATTGTATATAAAGCATCTACAGCTCCATTGTAAATTTTATCTCCAGGGACTACAGCAGTTTGCCACAATAATTGTATATAACTAATAACTTGCAAATATCCACAAGTTGAAAATGACCACCATATTGACCATTTTACAACATGACTATTCAAATATGCTTGTAAAAAATCTTTCCATAATAGAACATAAGCTTCTTTAACTTTATGTATCAGTGAAATATTAGAAAAAGGACACTCAGATTGTTCAGAACTGTGTAAAACTTGATTTATATCATTTTGTTGTGATACAATTGTTCCATTATGAGTTAAGAAATTATTTTTATTTTTTCTATGAAAGTAAATAGACTGACCAACTGAAGGTATAAAGAATGCCCATATTGTTGCAAATGTAACAGCTGAAAGATGAAAATTATTTCATATGACGAATTGAATTTTTTAATAGAATATGTGTTATTAGAAATACAATAACCTACAATAAAATAAATCTTTTATAAATCAATCAAATTAATTACAATTCATTACTCTTTTAAATTGAAAAATTTAATTTAAAAGCTTACAAATATAAAAGATCTTTTGCCATGTACTAATATCTAAATTATTATTTAAAAAAAAACATAACACACATTATTTTTATCTCACATTAATATGAAAATGATCATTTCTATTTTATATAAATGTACAAAAATAAGTACCTCCAACTGTAAGGTAATTTAATTGATGATAATTTAATATATCAAAAGATACTGTTAATTGTGCAATAATACCAGCCATACAACGACCAACTAGAGCTGCTGCTTTTGTATGACTAGTTACTTCCTGATAATGTTTTCTGTCAACTTTAGCATAGATATATGTGTAATATGCTACTTCCGTGGATAAAAACAAGCCATAAAAGAATTCTAAAACTTGCATAGTTAAAACATCTTGTCCAAGTATTATTAAGAGAAATGTAATAGTTCCAGAAAGACCACATAAAATAATAATTGGCTTATATCGTACAAAGTCGGTTATTAAAAATACAATAATTAACGTTGCAAAATAGGAATATGTGGAAACAGGAAATATTTTTTGGTTTACCTGAAAAATAATGACAATCTTATAAAATTTTTTATTGCAAATATATTATGTCACAACTATTCAAAATAAAGAAAAAATTCAACAAAAAGAATACATATAAAATTCACAACATTTTCAAAATTATTTATTAATTTCTATAGCTATAGTATTAATTATTAATATCAGTTATTATGTATATAGTTTATTTACTTGAACATCTGTAAAATTTTTCCATGGTCCTGTTAAATAATCAGTCACAAAAGACTCTGAAGGCCTAAACTCTTTAAAGCAACCAAATACACACAAAATACATGAAATTATTATCCACTTCATACTAATAGCATACTTCTCTTTCCTGCTTTGCTCTGATTTGATTTCTTAAATTATATTGTGCAATATTCTTTCAACATCTTTTTATGTCACATGTCATTCATATTTCATTCAGAGTATCTAAAAAACACATGTATTACCAATTTACAAAATTGATTTGATCATTCTATGTCATCACTCAAATCATGATCATACTAACTTCACACTAGCTTTTCAAATATATATAATTTTGAACTTTCTATTTCACTGGCATTAAAACTTCCTTCTACATTTAATCAATTTCTAAGAGTTATTTTCCTATGATGTTAATTTTGTTAATATTCAATATCGTTGCTTTAATATTGTTGCCAATAATATTACAATTATAACCAAATTTTATAAAATTTTAATCCTTTCTTATAATACCCAAACAAACAATAATTTAAAAACTTACTGTCTACGTTGGATATTAATTTTGATTTTATTCATGTATTATAGTCACAAATAACTTTGTTATTTAGAACGTCGTAGCATACAACTCACAACTTAAACGATACTGACAATCCCGACCGACGAATTACAATATATTATAACACTATACACTATACATGCACTAGCCCAAATTGTAAGATCGAACACGATGAGGGCGCGACGATCTTATCCTTATCATACAATAACAAGTTAAAGGAAGGGAAGATTTTATCGAATTAAGCTGGCATCAAGTGGCGTATATGTGTATACAATAAAATAAATTTTGATTAAATGCCATTAGAATTCTTCGAGCGCACGCACGTGATTTATGGTATCATCGAACAGTTACAACAAATGGATTTGTATGCAGTTACACGAATCCAAATGTAACGTTGTACAATGCGTAAAATCCATTGAGCAATATTCACCAGTCTAATTTTGAACAGACCGATTCATGACAAATGCACTTTGCATGTACGCACTTTGAACTAACACTCATCTGAAATTATATATAAAATGTTATTTTAGATGATTTAGTCACAATAAATAAGTCGGAAGTTCTTACAGCCATATAATGTAATCTGTTAAAATGTATCGTACAAATGTAAGCATAACAACCACTACTGCTTACTTTTTTTTAGTTCTAACTTTTATTTTTAATTAATATAACATATATGATATTTTCATGCAGTATTTCATGTATCATATACTTCATGTCATCATAACATAATTTATAAAAAAATTATCTTTTATAGCAAAATGGGCAACCCCAAAGGGCAAATACTGAACCCATTCATCAAAATCGAATAAATGGAGGAAGGCAACCTCCTCCTATAAATATTCCAATAACAGTTTCGGAGCAATTTAGAGAATCATGGTTAACTGCTATTATTGGACTTATTATGTTTGCAACTGGCATGTGCCTTTTATTTTGGAATGAGGTTTGTGAATTGATTAAACAGAAAAGTTTGTATTTTACATTTATTATGTAGTTTACTATATAGTATACTATATCCATAATATTATAGGGAAAAGCAGTGAAAGTAGCACATTCTTTAGACGAAGCTTTACGTAATGTAGCAGTGCTTCCAAATACAATGAAATTATTACCTGAATATGAAGGACGTTTGATACATTTATCAGGTCCATTAAAGATATCAGAACCATTAACTGAACCTGATTATGGTGTGATTGTATCAAGTGTGAAACTGAAACGCAGAGTTCAGATGTACCAATGGGTTGAGATAGAAGAAGAAAGAAGGTATGTTATAAAACATGTTTTTTTTCATTATAAATAAATTTGTATAATTTATCATTTATGTAATTTAGCTTTGGAGGAGTAGCAGAAGAAGAAAAGCATTATTATTATACAACAGAATGGAAAGATAAACTTGTTGATTCAGATCATTTCTATATTAGAACTGGTCATCATAATCCAAAAGAAATGCCTATTAAAAGCCAAGTGCAGATTGCAGATGAAGTTAAGATTGGTGCATTTACTCTTGGAACTGAATTGAAAAAGAATTTTAATGATTTTGTAGAAGTTACCAGTGATGAAAGACCTGAAAGTAGAGATATTAAAATGCACTCGGGTTTATACTATCATAGCTCTAATTTATGGGAACCTGAGGTATACAACTATACTTTTGAATCTATTATGAACTTAAAACAATATACTAAATAATTGACTTATTTGTTTATAGGTAGGTGACATACGTATACAATTTTCTTATGCAGGAAAAGGAGGAGATATATATTCCATAGTTGGCATGTTACAAAAAGGAACTATCGTGCCATATATTACAACACATGGAGAAGAAATTTTACTTCAAAGAAAGCACAAAATATCAGTAGATCAGATGTTTCATTTAGAACATGTGCACAATTACTGGCGTACGTGGAGTATTAGGTAACATAATTTTCAATATTCCTCGAAATCTTAAAATTTATTATTATAATATTCCTAATTATTTCAGAGGGCTTGGATGGTTAGTCCTATTTTTAGCAGCAACATGTTTAGCAAATATATTAAGGACAGTAATTCTGAATTCAACATTCTTATGTGGAATTATTGCAGTTGAATCTTTAACAATGTCTGTATCAATGTCTATTAGTTTACTAGTAATTGGTTTTGCTTGGGTTTGGTATCGACCAGTAATAGGTCTTTGCCTAGCATTAGCATCAATTTTACCATTTATTTATTCAACATTGACATCAGCATCTCAATCTCAAAACCGTGATAATTATAGAAGGCTATGAATTTTTATTAAATAATTAAATTTTACTTATGTAAATATATTAACATATATCCTCTTTTTTATTATACTTCAATGTGCTTATTTTGTGTGATCTAACAAAAAATGTTATTATATCTAGTCTTACTAAATTTCATCAATTATATCGTAAACTGTTATATTATGGAAATGTCATTAATAGTACAATTATCTAAAATGTAGCCAATAAATTATTTTGTAAACATTAAATACCTTTATGAATAATTTTATGAATTAGGTTATTTCAGTAATAACCTTTTCTTACCCTTAACTAAAAAATCTTATAATGTGCAATATTATTCTGCGAAATTTTGAATATTATAATTTACAAAAAATAAATATCCGTTTTGATTTTATTCCCTAGATGTAAAATACATGTGCATTGAAAAATTCCCTAATGAATGGAAGTTTGTTTTTCCTCTATCCATCCAATAATATTTTTACGATTTAGTGAAACAAGATGGCCGCGAAAACTTTGTAAACGGAAACGTTTAATTTGATGACTCGAAGAAAAATTGCATGCTTTGAATATTATTTTTGATTAGAGTGTATCGGATTGACACAAAATAGACCCGATTTGCCAAGAAATTAAATAAATGTAGATGACAATGACTGAGGAAACACAACAATCTGAGACAGCCGCACAAAATGAGGCACAAACTAGTTCTCCAGATGTTGGAAAAGTTAAAGATAGTAAAAAAGAAAAATGCCGACCTATGACTAAGGTATATTTGGTTAAAATGATGCTGAAAATTTACGAGCCTCCATAAAATACTTTTCAACCACGCAAACATGATATATTTAATGGAACAAAGATCGAAGTTAAACTTTCGATTTTTGAAACATTTATAACATAATTCTGTAAAAAGATGCTATTTATTTGATACATCGCAGATAAAATACTCTCACAGATATAAAACAACAAATCGTACATTTTATATGACAGTAAATATAACATTATTATAGGAAATGAAAAAGATACAATTACATGTCATGTGACATTCTTCACTATCTTATTTTTTGAATAAAAAGTAAAAAATATTTAACTAATATGTTAATAATAACTCGTATAAATTTTTATAATCATTATAAAAACCATAACATATTATATATTTTAATTCAACTTTAACCAATACATATATATATATATACATAATGAAAGAAATAAAATATATTTATAGGTAGTAATACGGAGATTACCTCCAACTATGACTCAAGAACAATTCCTAGAACAAGTCTCTCCATTGCCAGAACATGATTATCTTTATTTTGTAAAAGCTGATATGTCTTTGGGACAATATGCTTTTTCCCGTGCATATATTAACTTTGTTGAGCAACAGGATATTTTTATGTTCAGAGAGAAATTTGATAATTATGTATTTGTCGACTCTAAAGGAACAGAATATCCAGCAGTAGTAGAATTTGCACCTTTCCAAAGGTTACCAAAGAAAAGAATAGGAAAAAAGAAAGATTTGAAATGTGGTACAATAGAGTCAGATCCATATTATATAAGTTTCTTAGAAAGTCTTAAAAATCAAGAAGCTGAATCTAATGTATCACAGCCAAAAACAGAGTACTCATATCAACCACCTGATAGTAAGTTATTTTGTAACAACTGACATGCTGAAATATTACATACTCCTATGTATGAAATGTATATTTATGAATTTATATTTGTTTTGTCGTTATAGATACACCAAAAAAAGTTACAACCACACCTCTCTTAGAATATGTGAAACAACGTAAGCAGGAGAAACAACGTCTCAGAGATGAAAAACGTGAAGAAAGACGACGAAGAGATCTAGAAAGGAGGCGGACAAAGGAAGATCCTATTATATCTAAGGTGACACTATATTTTATAATGTATTCATTTATTATTTTTGACTTACTAAATAGACTAATTCTAAATATGACAAATACAGTATAGAATAAAGGAATTATTAATCAGATATGTAATGGAAATTGTTTTTAGCAACATATTAAATTTTAATTTTAATTATTATATTCTCTACTGTATTTGCTGATACTAATCTTTTCAACCTACAGTCTGCATGTAATATTGAAGATAATCAGACCAAGTATTCCTACCTTTGCACTTCCCCAACTGTCAAGTCAGAAGATATATTTTTTGATCATCCTACTGAAAATCTAAATATACCTCATGATTGTAAAGAAGAAATTTGCAGTAGTGGTACTGCAAATATGACACGAGCTAACAAAACTTTGTTAAATATACAACAACAATTTTACAGAAACGAGAATACAGAAGTATATATAAATTGCGTTAGAAGTATGCCTCATGTTAATGAACGTTGGCAATACACTAATAAACAACGAAAATTATTTTATATTTACGAAAAAAATTATAAAGAAAAAGATTCTAATTGCAGAAAAAATAATTATAACCACTGGAGTAATATTAAAAATAATTATATTTATAATAATACTAAGTGCACATCTCATTATATTAATAATAAAAATTATTTTTCTGCCTTATCAAAATCTCAATTTACTAATTTACACAAAACTTGGAAAATGCAAATACCAATGGAGGTATCAAAGTCAAGAAGTTGTAGTGCTGTATTTGACTATCATAAACTTTACCCTTTTAAAACTTGTGAAACAGCATTCCCAGCATATCGTAAAACTTCATGAAATAGGAACTGCAAGTGGTTAGCAGGGAAATTCATGTTTTATGTATTTATTTACCGCATGTTAAAAAGTCATGAGGATTAAAGAACTATTCATCACACTTATGCGACCTAGTTCAATGCTATGTATTGTTTCTGTTTAATATTGTATTCTAAATTTATATACATTTATTAAGATGTAATTAATTTATTATTGTTTAATTTGTATACATTAAATTTTGTAAAAGAAACTGTTTTTAGAAAAAAATGTGAAACTTCTGTGTTACTTTATTGTAATTTATTATTTCAATTATCATATGTCGAATTCCATTAAAATTTATTAATATTAAGATCAGTAAAAATGTTTTACTTAAAATAAATATTTAACTATGTTGTAGGTATTGAAAAATCCAGATCTTGATAAAGAAATGTGTAAAGATAATAAAGAAAATAGGGAGGAAAAGGATAAACTTTCACCCAAAGATATAAAAAATCGTATTAAGAAAGAGGATAAATTACGTGACAAGGTACCGCGTGATCGAGATTCCAAATCAATAACAAAAGGATATAGGGAAAGAATTGAAGATAGAAATAAAGATAGAGATATAAAACATCAAAGACGACATGAAGATAAAAAGATATATGGAAGACGTGATGAAAGAGATGGTATAAAAGATGATAGAAGATTTGATGGAAAAGATGATAGAAAATATGATTTTAAAGAAGATACTAAAGATTCTAGGGAACGAAAGATTGAGGAAAAACGAGGTAAAAGTTACGAAAAAATGAGGCAAGAAAAAAAAAGGCTTGCAGAAACCAAAAAACAGAATGTAGAATTTAATGTTGATACAGAAAATAGTGCAAAATTAAGAAGTGAAGATGAAGAATTCCAAAAAAAAGAACCACCAGTTGATTTGTATGAAAATATTAAAGAAAATGACGAAGCTATGGGTGATAAGGAGGATGCTAATTATAATAAAGGAAAAGAGAAACAAGAAACTAACGAAAGAAAGGTTCTAATAGAAGATTCTGTGTGTGATTTTGGGACAAGGAACCAGAAAAGGACAGGTAGAAATCCTATCATATTAAAATTAAATGAAATAGAAGATTCTAGTACATATAAATGTCTTATTTGTAAAATACTAATACATTATTACTTATAGAAATAGCTGTTGAAAGTAACAAAGACATTGAGAAATCAAAATCCAATGAAGATATTAATAAAGAAATTAATGAAGATGATGAATCTGAAGAAAAGAAGGATTCAAAAGTCACAAAAAGGCGGAGTTCACTTGAAAGTGGAGGGGAAGGTGGTACAGGAGATGGAAATTGTTTAAGGAGGCACAAGTCTTTAGATGGAGGAGATCAAAATAACTTACAAAAGACTGAAAATGAAGATAAAGAGAAAGATAAGAAGGACCCACGATTAGAACGTCGAATTAGAAACAAAGTGTGTATTTTTTCTTGCTTAAAATATTAAAAATGTTATTTAATTTTTATATAACTTCAATTAATTATTTATAAAAATATTGTTTATTATAAAATAATAGGATCGTCCTACCATGGAGATCTATCGGCCTGGAATGGGAAAATTTAGCAAACAAAGATTAGAACGAGAAAAATCTAATACTAACGATGAGAGAGCATCGCTTTCGCAAAGTCCTACTCCAAACCCCAATTCTAATAATCTTTGTAAATCAGGAAAACCTGGAACTGAAGTGCGATCTATGACGTTTAAACGTAGTATTAGTCGTGATTTGGTATAACAATCGCTAAATGGATATCTTTTCTTAACATCAGTGATATATATGTTGAAACTGTATTAATATATAAGGTTTTTACACTAGTCTTTCTCACGACATACAATATCACATAGTGTATCTTATTATACACAAATGCATAATAAAATACAGTGTTCCACTTACTACTGGAAAATCCATGTAGCTGCAGATGTATAAAACTTTTCACATTAAGTAATTTGATATATATAGTGCATTATTTTCTGTTTAATTCTTTTGTTGTGATATATATATATATATATTATATATTATATATGTATATTATACTATTATCATTAATCATCTAAGTGTTACATAAAGTGTTCATAATTTTCATTAAAATAAATTTTTCTATAATAATATTTTACGTTTTATATAAAACTGCTATACTTTTTCGTAATATTTTATAAAAGGAGAAGAGATTAAAAATTAAGATAGAGGTAATATTTTAACATTAAAAAGATTTTTATGAAGGAAATTAATTTACATTAATTTCATTTTATATTTGATGCTATTAAGAAAAAGAAGTACAATTATAAAAAACGTTTTTATATTTTATTCGATTTTTATTAAAATGATCAAGATATAAAAGTATATTTTTTTCACTTGCTTTACTTCCTGAACTTAAGCTACATAACAAATTACAAAATGACATATATCTACATATATATGCAAACTTTAATGGTCTTGTTTTGATTGAGATAAACGTAGTGAATATCTTTGTGAAGAACGCATTGGCGTTGTAATTTGTTTATTTTTCTTCCGTGGCGACGGTGATGGTGTGGTTAAAACTGAACTAACACGCTTCTTTCGACTTGATCTTGAAACACTTGTTGTTGGTGTATTCACTGTAGCTAATATGAAAGAAATAATTATTAAATATAATGAAAAGATTATTCATTTAGCAAAATAATACATACATTGTTTTCTAGAAGTTTTCATTGATACACCATTATTTGAATCTGAATCGGAACTCGATTTATGTTCAGGCGATTTTGGCTTTTTCGAACTTTTTGCTAAAACAATTACATGTTAGGTAATAAATATGTAACTTTAAGTAACTATTTTCATATAGGAAGAAATGTACTTTTTGTTACGGGTACTGAATCAGGATCACTATCAATATTATCATCCTCTTCTTCCTCGCTACTACTACGTTTTCTGCGTCTACTATTGCGCTTTTTTAATTTTGGCACTGGTGGTGGTGGCATTACTTCACTATCATCTTCATTTGGCTTGTCTTTTCCTTTAAGAAGTTCTTCTATTTTTTCTTCCAATTCTATACATGCTACTTTTGTATTTGGTTTTTTCCTTGTTTGTTCAATAACAGATTGTAATGCTTTTAAAACTTGTTTATGATGAATTTTGTCTTTCAGTAAAGGTAAACTTTCAATGAGACGATGTATACCTAAATAAAATTCATTAATTATAGAAAAAAATGATATTTCATAAAATTTTAAACGCATTTTTAACTTTTTAAATAAATATATATTCTTATTTATACTTTTCGCACTAAATTGTAAAAGTGAAAGGCAATACGCGAAGTCACGCCATTGTCTTTCTGTCGTAGCCAATTTAAATCTAGCACAAATCTTATCAATAATGGCATCAACTTGTTTTTCTTTTTGTAATAAATTCAAGATATACCTGGAAATATTTTGAACAATAAATTAATTGCAGTAAATTATCGTATTTTTATAATTTCCCTTTACTGATATACATACTTCAGAATTTCCTGAAAATCTGATTCCCTTATATCTAAATCAGGATCAGTTAAGCGAGACAATATATCAGGCATCACATTGTAGAGAGCATTGCCTTTTTGTGAAAGTGCTTTGAAAAATTGCTTTGCATCTTGTCGAATTTGAGGATCTTTGTCAATTATACAGAGAGCTAGTTCTGATATCTGACCTCTCACACGCACCATTTCTCTCATTATAAGACTTGATAAAACTCGAACACAAGTACTTCTTACATTCATATCTTCATCACGAAGTCTGTAAATTAATTATGCTTTAGGCAGACAACCTAGATAGTAGAATAGGATAATGATATTGATCAAGCTCTGTTTTTAAATACCTGCCATAAACATGTTTCATCCATGGTTCAATTTGATTTGGAAATCTAGTTGTAAGATCACTTATCCCAATAAGAACATTCGCCCGAATATTAGGATATGGTGAACGTTCTAGTATTGTAATTAAAAGTTGTAATGATTTTTCACAAAACCTGGAACTCACTGTCATCATTTTACTGAGAGCAAGAGCTCCAGCAGCTTGTACATCTTCATCGTTATACTTATCATGATATTGGCATACATCTAGTACTAATGGACTGTAAGAAATTTGGTATGGACATTTACTTAGACAAATAATTTTAGTATGGTAAAAAGTATGGACATTAAAAACGTACACAAATGTTACTAAAAGTCCATCTCCAGTTACAATATGATTTTCAAGAATGTCATTTATAAACTCTGCATCTGCATCTTCTGCAGCACCTTCCACAGCATCCTCTCCATTATCTTCTAAGATGCTTATCTAAGAACAGAAATTAATAATTGAATAAATTTTAAAATAAACATATATTATAAACAATATTATATACCTCCTTATTACGAAGTATTTGTCTTGCACAATTGGGAGTAACTGATCCTCGAGATCTATCCAAATTTTTATTATTTTTATTTGAATTCTTCTCTTCTCTTAATTTTCGTATAGTATCTCTTCGTTTTAATTCTTTATAGACTGATGTATCTAAATGTACCATTTGTTTAATTGAAATATGTCCAACTAAGTATAATAATTTAGATAACAAAAAGAACGGAACGGTATTTTCAGATGAATCATTATTAAATTTTCCCTGAATACAGATTTGTAATAATAACTGTTTCATTAAGCGATCGGGCTGATTTGCTAACTGAAATGTTAAAATATAGTTTTAGTGAAGCTTAAATATAAAATTTAGATTATATTATTAAAATACTTGCATGATAAATCGCATTAATCGCATCAGTTGCAAATGAAATATATCCATCATTTTCTAAATTTGCAAAATTTTCTATTAATAAAGTAAGAATTTCTTTAAACATTTCATGATCATTGGGATACCTATGAATAACGCACTAATCATTACTATAATTATTGAATGCATTTGAACAATTATTTAATTCTTATTATTTAACATACCTAACAGGTGTCTTTTCAATATCATTACTCATATGTTTTATAGTTAATAATGCTCTACATGTATCTCTGGCTAATAAAAGATCAGTCTTTGCTCGTGGTCCAAGCCCTACCTTTATTAATACCTCTAAATTATCAATTATAATACTGCTTTGAGCTTGAGCTATCATTGTTATTAACATTAAAGCAGATCTGCTATCTAATAAATCTGTGTCTGATGATTTCATCGAAAATTTTTCCCATAGAACCTATTAAATAAATTACAAATATACGTAACTTACTTATAACATAAACATATAAAATTAAAAACCATAATATATTTATATTATTACCTGTAATACGTCATTGCCTATATCTTTATTATTATACCATGTTAATATAAGCTGAGTTAAAGCTTGACTTTGACCTGGTTGAAGTCCTTTCAATAAATCAATTAATGATTTAACACATGTAAGAGCCTCTTGTCGTTTTGACTTTTGATTTTTATGATTATTTAAGTAAATATCTTTATACACTAATGCTATATTGTTTCGTACTGATTGATCACGATGAAATACTTGAAATAAAGCATCACGTATAGCGGCTGCAGCTCCAGCTACACCAAATTGATAAGCAATTCCAAGTAAAGTACATGCTTCGATAGCATCGGTTGCTGTAGTAGAAAAAAGTAATTTCTCCGCCATAGGTATAGCAACCTCTAATTCAGTTGCAAATTCCAAACAATTCTAGAAAGGTATATTATTATGTATATAATTTTTAAACGAGTAGTTTATTATGATTAACATAAAATGCTTGGAAACATACTTTTAAATAATTTACAACTCGTTTTGATATTATTTCTTCTTCCTCTTTGTTTTTATCTGTTGAATCTACTGCATCTGTATTTTTTCCTATGTTATCTAAATTACTTTCAGATTCCATAAATGTTTTCAATAGAAGTAAAAACAGACATTCTTCTTTTGCTTCAGGAGAAAGAACTTCTATATCTGGACTTTGTTTTAATTTTATACAAACTTTCCACAAATATGTTACTGCTTCGAGAATTTTTTCTTTTAATATTAATTGTCTTACATGTTCAAACGCTGTATCAGAATTAATATCTTCTTCTTCTTCAACTTCATCATCTGATTTGTAAAATAAAAATATACGTTTAGATTAGATATATTTGTCATAATGAAACAAAACATACAACAGATTCTATATGCACCTTGGCCTTTGTCCTTCTTCTTTCCATCATCAGTAACTTCTTTTAATGCTTTTCTTATTTCTGGAAGCAAAGTATTCCATAATTCTAATCTTTGTTTGTCACCACGAGCACTTCTACTAACTCTTTCAGTTTGCAACTTTCTTAATTTTATTTCTTCCTTTTCTAACGATTTAGAAATTTCTACTTTATTTAACTGTAAATATATTTCATATTACATATAATTATACTTTTAACTCAAGACAATTATATAAAACATAATTTTTTCCGCTTACTTTTCCTGCAAATGGATTGCTTTGTAATAAGGCACGCATTAATTGTAACGCATGTTTTCGTACATTTGCACTTTTATCTTCTAAACGTAGTGCAGTGGTAGCTAAAAGTCTTCCTTGCCTTGCTAGTGGAATAGCTCCTTCACAACATAAATGTTGCCAAACTTGTAAAACTTTTGATCTGACATAAGCATTATTATCAAGAATATGTTCTTCTAAGCTATTAAGGCACTCATCACGTTGATCCTTCTGTTCTTGCGTAAGATCATCTCCGGTCAATGCTTTTTGTACAACCTCACGTATAATACTAATAGTACAGTTTCTCATAGCATAATGCTAAACATAGTAGTAATATATATAAAATAAATGTAATATGTACTTTTATAGTTGAACTAATGTAAAATGGGCTACCTCGCTACCCAAATAATCCATCACATCATCAAGAATAGGAATTATGAGATTTGGTGCTGAAGCAGCAATAGTTTCTAAGAATATTGATATATTACGACTGTCAAGTTCAGTTAATTCACTTTGATCAATCTCTTTCATTATTTCTTTCACTAAACCATTACAACCACAATCATTAATCATATGAATAACTCCAACAGCCATGTGAGATGCTAATGCATCATGTATTTTCACTAACTATAATATTGAAATTTAGTCACTAGTATATTTTTATATTGAAACAAAACTTTTAATTACTGATATACATACCTGAATAATTCTTATCACACAGCTTATACCATGATTATATCTTTTAATTGAAGTACCTAAAATCTTTTTTAAAAAAATTAATAATTAAATATCAAAACAATTAAAATCAAATTTAATTAAAAATAACTTAATGGAATATGTAAAACTGTACCTCGAAAATAGTTTGCCTCAGGGATTTCTGTTTTGAATCTTTACATTGTTCCAAAATTTTATAACACACTTTAGTGAATAATCTAAAATATAAGAAATCATATATTTATCTTATACATATATTAAAATAATTGCTTAAATTATAACTAATGTAAACAAATATTTTTTCATGATTAATACATATAAACATACACAATAAATGAGTCTTCTACGATAGGAGGTTGCCAAAGTTTTGATAATGGTAATTGTAACAATCTATAGATGTACTCTAATGCTTTCTCTCTACTATTTTCCCACTCATCTTCCATATCTGACTTTGTAGATTTTTTACGCTGTGAATGAAACAATATTAACGTGAAAATATTATTTATAAAAAGGAATTATTAACATAATTAGTACAATTAAATTATAGATATTATACCTTGCCTATTAATTTATCATACACATCTTTAAAAACCTCATCATCTATATGGCAAATAAACCAAGAAAATAAATATGCCAGCATTTTATTTATATTTAACAAACTCAATCTATGTTCCTCTTCCAACTCATTTCCTCTTTCGAATATACTTTCCATGTCAAGTACTAACATTTCAATACCTTCATGAAATAATAATTGAAGTTAATATTACCAGTTATATGCAATATAATAATTTAAATAATTATAATATATAGTAACCACA
>JACXIT010000196.1:125256-155054 GCA_014737525.1 Bombus difficillimus | reverse complement strand
GTAAACGCCCCATGGTATGTTAGAAACGAGGACATTCGGAAAGACCTGGGAATACCAACGGTCAACGAGGAGATTAGCAGACTTGCAGGAAGGTACAAAGAAAGAATAGCAACGCACCCGAACCGGCTGGCAGCGGAAACGATAAAAACAATAGACACGGAAAGAAGACTAAAAAGGAAACATCCAACAGATCTCACAATGGATATAACCTAGCAAACACGAAGATGGTACCCCACTGGGGGTAGCCACCCACATGCTATATTCTATTTTCCTATGCAATAGATATAACAATTTACCAAATGTCCTTCTGGACAAATTGTAAAGCAAAAATAAAATAATAAAAAAAAAAAAAAAAAATATTGTATTTTGTGTATTAAAAAAGTTGAGCAATTTTATGGCACAATATATACAATATGTATAACACAGTTATTTTTTATAACAACTTTGTATAATATATATATAATATTAATATATTAATTAAATACATTAATGTGTTTACAAAAATTGAGCAAGTTCATAGTACAATATGTACGATATGTATAACACGGCTATTTTTATAACTATAGTTGTATATATAATATGTGTATATATAATATGAAATACATTAATTGAACATAAATGTATCAATTTTCCCTATGAGAGCGCATATTTATCAAGTTTATCCTGCATTAACTTTGTACATACATATATTGCATAACAACCAGTATATATATTGCAAGTGGAAAAGCAACTGGTTTGCTCGATTCGCTTGACATGCGTAGCTAAGTCACGTATACTAGTATAGTTCCCTGTCATATAATTATTTCTATAAAGAACAAGTTTCTTTGGGGTCATCACGCCGAAGTTCTGAGATCTCCTCGAACTTGGACGACGGCCCAGGGGTGGCGTTAAGAGGTATGATCCCTCCTAATGCCCGAATTAGATCTGAGGAATGGCTCCCTCAGAAAGGGAGAAAACGCAGGAGTGCTCCGGCAGCAATTCGAAAGGGTCCGGAGCACTCCTGTTAAGCGTAAGGCAGGCCATCGTGGGGTTTTAGTCGGTAAGGTTTTACCAAATGTCCGGCTGGACAAATTTTACAGTACAAAAAGTTCTTCCCAGGAGAACGGCGGGGTGTCCTTGACGATTTCCCCATGTAAAAAAAAAGTATTTATATTGCATATGTTCCCGTTAAACAATTTTCACTGACATTTTAGACATGAAGCGAGTGACAGTGAATAAATAATAAAATATTCTTTATATATTCCATTTAAGTTCATACATATTTATAGTATAAAAAATGTATATGTAGTGCAAAACGAGAATATAAATACTTTAAAGAGTTTCAGTAAAGTAAAACTTTGATGTTTTTGTATTTTTGTATCTTTAAATGTTTTCCATAATTTTATATTTATGAAATACTATAAGCGTAAGAACACGATGTATGTAGGAGAGTATACCTAAATATGGAAGAGTATAATCTCTGTGAAAGTATAGAAGAAGCTGTGAGCAATAAATATTTGGAATGAAAACGCATGTAACGGTGCGTGATTATTACGTATGCGCAAGATAACCAATAGAGTTTGTATAGAAATCGAAAGTTCGTTGGACAAGGAGAAGGGATCTATTCCTCGAAACGTAGATTAAGTCTATTTAAACTGTATACCTTGTATACCAAAGAATTCCAAGAGAAAAATAAATAAAATCGGACAACTAACTAGCTACCTGAAGAAAAAAAGGGAACATTCGCTAAACGTAACTGCGTAATCGACCTCCAAACGCAAAGTCGCGACGGTTGGAATACGCAACCCAAACAATTTCAAATTAGAGTTCGATCGCGGCAATTTTTACTCTTCCCTATGTATACACTGCGCGTATAGAGATTTCATTCTGCTCGTCTTAATTATATTTTTTATACAACGCTCATCGCATCGAGCAATATCACAGCAATTTGTGAGCATTCATTTGTAAAGATGCGCAGTACACTACTTAAATTCATGATAATAAAAATTATAAATATTCATAACAATAATAATCATATTCATAATAATAAAATGATTACATGCATCTTGAAAAGAAAAGATAATGAAAACGGACTCACCATACTAGCATAAAAGAAGATTTACACAGAAATAAGAATGCTTGAATGATGAGAAATCTGTGCACAAGTTTCTGGAGCACCAAAGACTTTGGGTACCCTAATAAATTATAGCAAATTAGATAAATGAAAATATCAAAATTGAAGTATGATTATTTTGTAAGAGTACAATATTAAATTGTATATTTAACGTGTACAACTAAATAAAAATGTTTATAAGTTATAAATAAATTTATAGCTATAATATTTAGGATTCTATAAAATATTCTCAGAATATTTGACTCGTAAAAAGTTTTAAATGAATTTTTATCTGAAATACATAATTTAAATAGACTCCTTTGTTAATCATCGATCAATGACATTAATCATGTTTTTAAAATCTTAATGAAGATGGAAGGATTGCTTTGAAAGTATCAAAGCATATTTCCACAATCAATGCTTCATATTATATAGAGAAAAATAATTTTAAAGTAGTTGAATCTATATGAAAAGCACATTTTTACATTGAACAAGTTTAACATTGTAACACTAATATTTTTACATTTATAAAAGAAATTTGTTCATATTTAAAAAGACTAATCCATCAGTGCTTCACACGTTCTGCATGATTTAAATATAATTTTACTAATGAAAGAATACATTATCTTGATAAGTCATGACAAAAAATAAGAGAGCAAACAAAAGTTCAATATTTCAATGCTTACTTATTGCATATTAATGTTGGTACAAATAATGATGGCATTTAACACGTATTAACGCATTGAAAAATTGTCTTCTTAATACGTAAGTACTAATATCCTTCAAAATTTATGTATGGATATTACCAGTTTGCTATCTGTTACTTCATGCCTAATATAATTTCATATCTATACTCATACTCATATTTTAATTCATGAAATGTAACAGTGTTATATGAATTGTGAGTTGTATTAGAATATATTTAAAGAAGTAAATAATCATAGCAGTTTAATTCTCTAATTCCATAAGCATCTATACATAGTAGTATCTTCTACTTATTCTATAATATAAACAAATTGATACTGCAATTTTACTATAATATTCTAGAAGGTCATCATATAAGAAGAACATAATAATATACATATATAAACATATACAATTTTTATATGAATCTTGAATCTAGCTCATACCGCTTTATGACTTTGGACATTACCTAAACATATTTCATATTAATGTTATATTTACATTGAGATATTATAATATTGCTAGTTGTACTATCCCTTTCATTTTTTTATTGTCAAGAAATTTTCTTATTTTTATACAACGTAATGAAATGTGGTAAAAAGAATTTGTAATGTTTAATTAAAGAAAAATGAAAAAGAAAATATTTTGCATGTCTTTAAAAATAAACTTTTTAAACCTATTGTTTTGTATCAATAAAGATAGAAATTAAAAAATTTCGTATATTGCATGAGAAGTTGAACTATGAAAATTGAAAGGTTAATCGTTGTCGTTCGTCACGTGCGCTGGAAGTAATAGTCACAAATATATATTTTGTTGCTTAATTCTCTTCGGTTCTGTACGTATTTCTAGGTAGTTGTGTATTAATATTACGCAGATAAAAAGAGTACCAACGTATGTATACAGTTAATAAAAATATAATTAATTTGAGATCATAAATTCCATATTTTTTAATACATATTACCCGTGTATTATTCTTATACGTACTTTTAAATCTATGATTTCTTATATATATATATCTTAGGTATATATGATTTGATATATTGTAATAATATAGATTAAATTACATAAAATATATTTTCTTTACATTAGAGTAACTTAAAAACAATCTTTAAGTGTATAAACATATATAAAATATTTACCTTGAATAAATCAATGATCGATCAAATATTCTATCTCCCTGTATTTGTACATTCTCTTTTATCAAGATTTAAGAAATTAACTTTATCTTAGCCTTATCTTCGCTTAGTACTTATTACTAACTGATATATGTACACTTTGTTGGTTTACTTTAACGCGACGTACATCTTACCACGTGCGAATCGAAAGGACGATTGTGTCATGCCCCATCCCGGTCAACTGTTATTACTTCGTACAGCATTGTTCGCGATTGGCTACAATTCAGAAATACAACTTGGAACCTGCGCATGATCTTTGCGTGGTAAATATAAGAATATAAACGTATAATGTATATTTGTATATACACTCCTCGTCAAAGAGATAGCCCAGGTGTGCTATCTTTAATTTCTCGTTAAGTCAAAATCATATCCAGAAACTATATAAATCGACACCAAATCGTATAATAGAAGTAATAGAAAATAAAGGGGGATGTACCCATTATTAAATAAATATATATGTTTGATAAGTAATTATTGTTAGTTACAATTTATGTTGATTATTATTTTCTTATTGTACATGTGCTATCATTTCGTTCTTAAAATAAAACAATTTTTTTTTGTTACACACTAAACCTCATAATAACTTTCAAGGAATAGAGTCGTTCGTACATCTGCATAATTGCAACACGAGTTCCAATTTTTTTGCAATTATCAAATGCTTCCTGTATTTTCTACATTATTCAAATATATGTAATTATACATTATAAGAAACATTTATATAAATAATGTAATTATATAATAAATGTACACAAGCATTAACATGATTGGTAATATTTGTGTGGCGGATCAAGCAGCCTCGGTCGCCAAACGGTCGAGGAACGAAACGACGACGGCACAAACCTCCCACGGCAACACCAGGCTGGCGATCGCCACCAGAGGGCCAACGGCGATTGGACGAATTTCTCGCTAATGGTCGAATTGGATCCGCATTAGAATATATACCGCAATTAGCGAGACGCCTTCTGCGTCTAAGGCAGGGACTACCGGGCATAGCCTTACTGACGAGCCCGCCGGTAGTCCCGGGACGAAACGCGACGAACCTTCTTCTTTAGGAACCATCTACGAGGATCGGCCGACAACAACACAACTGTGGAAGCGGGATCAACCGATCCCTTCATTTTGAATACATATATTTAGTAATGTAGAAAATATTAATCTTTCTATGTCTATATTCCAACTGTATAGATTATGAATCATTAGAATATGAAAATACGTGTAAAATATCATATAATATTTGTATGATATTTTATATTATGTTTTACATTATGAGATTTGTAAAAAAAAGTTGGTCTAGGAATAACATTTATGCAATTCAAGGTCAAATCTTTTTATGATTACAACATATTCCATTCATCACAAGGAACAAATGTCTCGCAATAAGCATGGGCCGCAAATGACTCCTTCTGCCGGAAAGAGGCGCTAAAGTTTTGAACTGATTTTATTCACAATATATTTATATTTATATATCTATATTTATATTTGTGCTTATATGTCGGTTTTAATTTTCGAAATATTCGCAAAAAGATGCCAGTACTACTCCAATGTATTGTGCGTAATGTTGTATGTCTGTGGTAGCGTATTGGTCAGCATTGGTTACTCAAATCCAACTCAAATTTCTGTTATTGTTCGGGATTATGGGTGACCCCCAGTTTGCAGGACGGACGGCACATCTGCTATTTTTTGGCACATTGGAATTTCTCACATTATCTATTGTTAGGTTTACAACTCGGACCGCGTCGAGAGGTTAATTGGCATCCTAAACACTGGACAAGTCATCTTAACAGTAAATCACGTGGCGTATGCCCGACACCCGATGAGTCTTAACAATGGACTAGGGACGATGGCGCCAACGAGAAGTTACGCTACGCACCTTCGACCATAAACGCACAAGACGCACCACATGCAGGATGTCCACGACAGTTACAGGATTGGACAGAACCAGATTCCCACTTCATAGAAAACGTTGACTAAAACACACATCCTAACCTGACAATTAGAACATAAGCACCAGGCGCTTCGCAGAGACAGCAGACTCATCACGCACTAGCCTAAGTTTAAACTCCACTATGTACAGTTCATACTCTTCCGTTTATACTAAATAATGCAAATATACCTATTAAACACAAGCTTAATAGACATCTTTAATCTACCTACATCTTGAGCGTTAATGCCGTTCAAGGTTAGCGACCTCAATCGATCAATTACAACCCGACCGATCGCCACCCAGTTGATAGGTCGCAAAAATTATCTTCTGTTTATAATATATATAAACGAAAGTGTGGCTAGTTCAATGCTCCGTGCACAACTGCATATGCGAGACTTTATCTATTATAACTCTATTATAACTATTATAAGTTTAGGTAAGAAACAACAAGGTTACGAACTTAGGTTACGAACGTTCGGGACCCGGGTTCAAATCCCGGCGACCGGATTCCGATTTTTCTTCCGCGGCGTCAAAAATGAGTAGAAAATATAGCAGTACCCCAGCAGCGACACCGGCGACCCGCAGCAGAACCTGTCTCACTCTACACACGAGCAGTACTGCACTATTATCACAACTAATACCGGCAAGTACTACTACTACTACCACACCTCAATTTTGTACTTTACAATTTGTCTCGACAAACTCAAAAATCAACGAAACTTTACTAACAATAGAAAAGAAACAAGATTGTACAGCCCTCTTCATGGACATCGAGAAAACATTTGACAAACTGAACCATGAAAATCTCTTATAAACAATCAAAAAACATTTTCCGGAACAAATCTACCACTTACTCAAATCGTACCTAACCAACAGAACCTTTGTAGTAAAAATAAAGGATATATATTCTGAAGCAAAAGACATCAAGGCCAGGGGGTAATGCAAGAAAAGCGTCTTAGGCTCAATATTATACATATTATACACGGTTGACATACCAACATCTACATACAGCAAAATACTGACATTCGTGGACGACATTATCGAGGAATTATCACGCTTATGCGCTTTCGAGGCAACTAAACTCTAATGTTATATACCTATATTGTTGCTCTATGAAGATGCTTTTTCGGGAGAATAATTTAAATGAATGACGTTCTTACTTACGACGAATTTGTTAAATCTTCGTCAATATCGATCATGATGTATTTGACTGTACTTGTCTTGTGGCGACACACGTGTCATGGGCCGAGACAAAGTAGAAGCGACTCGTGTCGTTGCTATGCCGCAAGAAACCGGCATCGGCCGCGAGTTAAGAAACAATAACANTCGCGCCTTCGGTAAGAGAGTGTCGCCGCAGATGACAATCGAGATACAGCTCGGGTTCCGATTTCCGGACTCCCCCCGACCAGTATAGTAACAGCGGGCACGCATGCCAACGAGCTAGTCAGTCAGAGAGTGAATCAGCGTGCGAACGAGCGAGCATTGTAGAGCGAGTTATATTTTGTGTTAAAATATATTCGACTGTTGTTATAACGGTTCTGGGTTCTTCATTAACAACACACCCGTCTAAGGACCATCCAAATCCAGTACCATACGCATCCTCCACAGTCTGTTACGCGGATACCGGTACTTTTGCTGCCAACATGGTGAGCAAAGGTTGGAAAAATTTTCGAACGTCGTCTCTGTATTTACATGATCGCGATATACGTGACGTAGATTCGCATCGTCGTGCTTCAACAAAATCAAAAGTTTGACTTTATCATGGATCAAGCGTCTCGATACTCCAGTCAACGACCGAAATATGTAAAAACAGTCCATCCATCGCAAAGTATTCCCTCCTAAGGTTCAGTTCATGGCAGATAACGTCAATGAATGTGATAATTTGCTAGCTTCAACAAGTGGAATCACTTCCCTTTTGTCTGAAAAGGAGAACTAACTCGCAATCGCATAATCTCTCACACTACGTAGCGTTTAACCCCTTAACCTACAACGTCGAGCTAGATTCGTGATACATTCTTCAGGCTAAACATAAAAAACACGAACCAGACTCGTGGTACGTCCTTCGGGCTACATGCGATAAACATTTTTTTTGCTTGGCAGTATTCTGATATCCAGATATTTTTCTTGAAAAATATTAGAAAGATATCCTTAAAAATCTTGTTCAATTATCAGTTGGTAGTAATCATTTATCAAATATCTTGCAATATAAAATTAATTGTACTTTGCACAACTTCAAACACTCAGCCAGATCGTAAAATTCGACGTCTAACTGACCCTGCCGATGGTTACAGCACGCGCTGTTGAAACTTAAATCGTAAGGCAAAGGGTTAAAAACTATTTAACAACTACACTTTAACGGATGAGTTCAGTTTCAACATGATTTTTATGGTCCTTGATTGTCGGAGTCTATCTATACGATTTGATTTCCAAACAGTTGAAATATGCATGTACATGTACAGATGTATAACATAGTAGTGGCACAGTTATTAATTATTATTAAGTATATAATAAGTATTTGTAACTGTAACGAAATAGCCTCATTCTATAATTTTCTTCATAATTCTTTTTCAAAGCTTATCCTTCTTCAGCATCATCTTTTCATATTTTAATAAAAATTATATTTCTTATTTATGTATTCATATATGATAAAATAACAAGGCAGATTCTTCTATTAATAAAGAAATATACTTTTGTACTTCTTTTGATGACTTTTTCATGTGAATTATAATTTTCATATTATATAACATAAAAAAAGGATGTAGAAGGAATGACTTTTAAAAAAGAATCTGGTTGTAACAAATTCTTGATTGTTTCTGAATTGTAACAATTTTCTTTCTTGATTAAAAAAATTGCGGACAAAAAAAATTCGGGATACTAGGAACAGTTAGTGTTTTTATTACATATATATATTTATTAATCAAAGTAATTGAATTAAATTTTTGCTGATATTTGACTAGCATAGAAACACACGTTTCTTGGGCGTTATGTATGTGACGTCACTTTAATCCTTGTACAAGGTTAGGTGTGATCGAATAATTGAGTCTTCTCAATATGGTCTGACTTTAAGGGGAAATACGCATCACGTATGCCCTACTATGTTTATGCGCAGGATGGCACGATAGTTTGCTACGAAGAAAAGAGAAGTTACGATTTTCGGCAACAGCGCCACATGGTTGAAATCGCTTAAACTCTATGTAGCTGCTGTTCGAGCGAAGCAGTCCTTTGTACGATTCGATCGCGGAAGGACTTGTAAATCGCTCATGCAAAATAATTAATTTACGAGTTAATAATTTGCGTTCGGATAAGTAAAAATGTTATCTTCGAATTAACTGTATCATTTGTATTGTTCATTATATTGCACAAACAATCATGTTCGTCCTTTATTCATTCTTTTTTCACTCAACTTCGCTTGGCCTTATCTGGATAAAGATTCCCATTATTTTGTTGGTCACATGGAATCAACGCAGCATCCTCATTGTCCTTCGTGTAAGTGTAAATTATCTCGAATTTTGAAAGAGAGTTGGATTCTCGAATAACATTATTTCTTCCGCATTAGATTCTCTACTGGGAAATTTCACCTTAAACAGTTGAATAGAGTGCTGCCCAGCCTTAAGGAAAAAGCAAGCAATTCTCAGCTCCCTATGTAGAGCTCCAGGATGGATCGTTTAGCTCGAAACTAGCCACGATGAAGCTGATTATCCTCTTTCCTGTTTTTATCAGAGAGGTTGTAAAGGAAACAGAACTATATGGCGGAGAAGTTGTCTTGAGTGAGTACTTATGCCGTACTTTAGTATGCTAATAACAAATCGGATAAGTCGCACAATCCAATAAAGCTTCCATTACAAAGACTACCGAAATTCTGCGAAGATTTTGATAAATGCAAACACATCGCGGATTTATTCGAAACGCCAATGATAGAGTACGAATCTATAACGAACAAAATGCATTTACAGTATTTGATTATGTCTCACGAGAATGAAGCATGTGGACAGCTTCTGACCTCAATGTGACGATAATTTTAAAATTGCATGGAAAACGTTGAAGAAGAAATACGAAAACAAAGGAGTTTTGATTTCGACGCTGTTAAGCTGTACAAGTTGTTTAGGCTGATCGCACTAAGTTCAAACAAACGTCAGCTTTATTGCGCAGCTTTGATTGTAAAGTGAACGAGGCGAGTCCGAATTTAATTCAGTTATTCACGCGGAGATTTGACGTGGAGTTAGATGAGGAATAGATGCGCATGGAAACTATGGAATATCCGACGTGCGAATAACTAGAAGAGTTTCCAGTCGTTGTTGATCAGAAAAAAAGCAAAGGATTTTTCACTGTTAAAAAACCAGCAGAAACGCTGAAGAAATACCAGGAGCACAATTATGTCCAGTTTGTCGTACATATCACCTGGTAGATTCGCTTATCGTCTTTAAGGCGTTGTCAAAGCGGTGCAGCTTTGTATTGACTATTTCGTGAATTGTTCGAAAGTATACGGGCAAGCGGACTTATCGCGTATGTGATGCAAGGCATCATACTTTGCTGTACTAGAGGACAGTGGTAAAAAATACCACCAAAGGTAGGCAGGGCCGTTTTTCTAAAAAAGGAAAGGTTTCGAACAAACGATTCGTTCTGATTTCATCGCCGCCGAAAAAGAAGGAAAAAGAAGGTCACTTCCGATCACCTTCATTCCGACGACGAATGTCTCGATGAATGTTAATAAGACGTCGATTGATTCAAGGAATATGGTCGCTTCTCGTAAGGGTTTCGTCCGTGTACGTCACGAACGGCATGTGAATAGCCCGATATTATTATGGTACTATGTTAATATTAAAAACGATGTTTTCGGCCATCGTGTTAATTATAAAAATAGCGGATTATCATCGTTTGAAGGAAGTGATCTCGTGCATCCAAACTCCGTATCGAATCGTCATATCGAAGTATTGATAGTCGGAATGATTTTGGCGGAATAGAGGCTTCGTTTCGGTTGAATTCCTCCCAGAAGACTGGTCAACCACTTGCTACAACCTGCATCCACGTGACTTTTTGTAGCACATCGGATACGCTTAACATAACCATCTGTCAATTCTAGGAAATGGAATCGATTTCCGCGGAATCTCTCTTTATTTGTGAGGATGAGGAAGAAGGCAGGCATTTCGCGGGCACCTGGAAGCGTAATGCGACTGGTCATTTCTTCATTAAGTTTTCTCTTAATAGATCAAATCCGGGTTTCGCCGTTAACGCGAATTTTCGCGAAAATTCGATAACGATAAGGGATTCTGACGAAAGGAATTCGTAATTCATTTTTACTCGTAATTACTCGACCAATATAGTCTAACACGCGCTCGTTCAGTTTTTGATAAGTTGAAACCATTTCCTCGCAGTATGGATCAACGTTATGACACAAGTCGAATACGTCTTTAAGCAATTGCACAGTTCCGCAAACGTATCGAAATTTTCGACGCCGTATTAGCGCGGCCGCGAATCTTGTTTGTTGCTAGTTTCGTTAAGATTCGTTTTCACGAGGCTGTAAAATAACGCGAGCTCAGTGGCAGGCCCGGTAGAACGAGGGAGCAGACTCTATAGTTTCTTTCAACGAAAAAGTTAGGATTTCGATCTAAGAAGTGAATGGGTGCGAAATCGGGGGTGTGTGCGCATTTTCTTCAAACGGCACCTTGGTCGCAATGAAATTCACTGTGTTCGGATCCGAGATATTTAACGCGGAGACTTTTGAATTCGTTGCGCATTTGTTCGAGATCGATTAGCGCATTTTGGCTTTTTGTCACTTCTTTTTCGAATTGTCAACGTTCCTGATCGAAGCCGCGCTACTCTTCGCAGAGTCTTCTCTCTTTTTCTATTAATTGCTGCTGGAGTGTCGAAATACCGTTTCGCTCGCAGCTATGTCGGAAGAATGGTTCTTGTCGTTGTAATAAATTTCAAGTAAGCATAATATGCAAGATATCAGTCATAAAAAAAAAAAAAAGAAAAATCGTTATATATGAGAACAGAACTACGCTTGTTTGTTTTGAAGCTTCGGGAGCGCGTAGGGCATGAAATCGTTAGGTGAAAACGCATGGTTCCCTTTTTCAGCGATCGTCTTCTTTTTATTGTTCTCGACTAATTATACTTCTAGCAATAGCTAGGTAACGAGTGACATTTGACTGTAGTCAAGTATGTCGGATTGACGTAGAGGTTGGGACTAGGGTCAGAGGCGGATAATGAGTCCTCGCTCCAACTGTTCATCGTATAACGTGGTGTTTATTAACGTTGACACAAAAGATACAAAGTACACAGTTAACTGTGGCGATTATACACTGGCGACGATGAGCCTGAGCTCGATAACGAATCCGCGGTCAACGGGATGGAAGCTAACACTTACTGGCCGGACTACACTGGAGTACAACGAAAGAATATTCAGAGGTCGTGCCCTCGCGTTGGCGATCACACTAAGAATGCCGTCTCCGTCGCGGTGATANGGGAGATCGGCGTCGTTGCTAATTGGTTGATTTCCATGTTGGTAGTTAGAAAAGGATACTAGCCGCCCTTGAGAGAAAGTTGCTCGCGGGAAGTGTCGTACGTGAGAAAAATAGATTTCTCTTATCTCCCCATATTAGGTGATAGATTGAAAGACTGTTAGGACAAAGACTGTTTGTCCGTTTGAAGGACCTTAGGTAACTAGATCCTAATATTTATTAGCGGGTCTCTAGGCTGGCTCAACATATACTGCGGAGACGCATCGACATCTGGCAATCATCTTGCCCGAAGAATAGAGGCTGTGTGTGGCGAGCCACGGGGCAGAGGTCCTTGGAATGTCTATTGTCAAGTGTCGCTACGAATATTTCTCCCTAAGAGAGCTATACAATTACTCTATACCTCTGTTAGGTAAACGTTCATCCCGTGACCGCGGCTACGTCTGGCGACCGGTTGTCGCCTCGAGCCCAAGCTCACTATCATAGGTCTCAAACAAACATAGTCATATTGTTTATAAGGTTTTACGGATCTTTTTATGTATTATCCTAATAGTTCTCGGAAGGGAGGGGAGGCCCGGTGTCCTTAAATCTCCGACAAGTATATATGTCATACTGTTGCAATTCTCATATATTTTTACGAGCGCTGATTCAATGTTAAATGAACAACCCTGCGTGCTCCAAACTACATGTACCCATAACGCGTATGTGTAAGCTCCCAGTTAACTAAAGATCAACTGTAAAGGCACGGAAAATAATACGCATAACTCCGTTGCTTCGGGTGAAATGCATTGCGATAAGCGTACTTCGTCGGAAATCTCTGCTGGGAATCCGATTGTAGGAGAAAAGATTCCGCTAATCGAAATGCCAACAGAATTACAAAATATGGGGTACATTTCATTGTCTTCGGTAAACACTATAAATTCAAATTTGAAAACTATCTTTTGCAAAGAGTAGATATTGAATTTTTCTCAACGGTTTGCTTTCAAACTAGTAGAGTAAAAACACGAGCCCAGCTCGTTAACGCAGCTTTGTATTAGACTGTTGTTCTCTTGAGGAGTTGGGCAACATCAGTCGATACTGGCAACGATGTGGTAACATGAGACCTCTCGTCGAGTTCGATGATAACGACAAAACGCTCCAACTAGGCTTCTGGAGTCAAGAGGCCGAAAACGCGGACGACGTCGTCGAGAAACGACTCTCTCTCGAATCAGAACCGTCCGGTCATTGTCGAGGTTCATCGCATCATCGTCGGATACTTTGACGTTTTCATTGCTCGCATGAAGTTCGTGCATGCGCTCCTTCAAAAGACTTTACGTTCAGTCACATATGACGTAACCGATGCGCAATCTTAAACTATCGTTTGTGTCAAAATTTGTGTGTTGGGTGACAGAGTGAGTGTTGCGACATCGTTTTGGTTGGACGTGTTTGGGTAAACCACCGGGACTATACATGTCGGCCACGCGTGTCGAGTATGTTGAGTATGTGGACTGTTAGTTCAATCGTTTAGGCTCGGTGCATAATAGTTCGAGATTTTTTAATGTTTCTTTGTAGCTTCTCGTGGCGAACAAGTGCAAGTTCTTTGTATTGAACGGATTTATCGTTTGCGTGATTAGTCTGCAGCACATTCGTGCAACAGATCCTAATTTCAATCGTATATTAAATTTTAGAAAGAAAACGTATATCTAATCTGAAGAGGTTCCAAAGTTACTAGAAACACACGAGCTAAAATGATTTACTGGGTTTACTTATCAACGGAGAAACTCGCGTGCTTTGTACGTAAAGGAAAAGGTCACCTCGCGAAGTAGCGGAAAAGCGTAGATACTCGCCTAAAATATATCGCTAGTCCAAACAGCACAAAGACATTTTATGTATGTACGAAAGACATCCGTGCCGAACATTCTGTGCTGAACATTGGGAGGATGTTCTGAGAAGGTTCATGCCACCTGTACATCTTCGTTACGTTCTTTAAATGTCGTAAGAATGTCCCATTTCTAAAATGGGATGTCCTGAAAACATACTGCATCAACGATCTTCAGAACATTTTCTGAATGCACGAAAGTAATATTTTTTACGCTTTTAAATGTTCACAGAGATTTTAAAAACGCTGTGATAATGTTATATAACAAACGGCTTTCGAATGTTTAAAATTACTGAAAAAAACGACTTCTATACTTTTTGAGACTGGTGTAATAATCTAATACGGTACGACAGATTTTTTTAGGAAAGTGATGTTTGTATATATAAGAATAAATAAATAAAAATGCCAGTTATTATAAACACGTAAATTATATACTATAATTACTAATTAATTAATTATATATACAATAATAACATTAATATATAATGTATATATAATACATAATAATAAAAATAATAACAACAACTATATATATTTCAATAAATTACATTTACTTGTAATTCTATATCGTCTATCAATGTATTATTAGACACCGATTTGTTGCGATTAAAATATAAAAAATTGATTGCACTGGCACTTTTTGAATCTAAAATTCCTACTGCGCGTACAAACTAAACATGAAAACTTTACGAAGTTACAAATAATTACGGGATTGCAGATATTGTATTTCTGCAATGAATTCTTAGAACATTTTAGCTTTTTAATCGTCCCTAAAATCTACAAGATGGGTGTTCTTAAGACATCTGAAATTTAGTTCTTTAGATTTACGAGACGAATGTTTTTAGAATATTTGAAATTTGGGCCTAAGAATATCAATGGGGTTTGTGAGAGGGACGTTTCTAAAATATCCGAAATTCAAGTCCTAAGCCCATTCGTAAGATTTTAAAAACAGACGTGTCTAGAACATACGAAGTTTAAGTCTTGCGAACATTCTAAGGATGTCCAAAATGGACGTAGAACGTTCAGATATAAACAGAACATAAAATGGATATTCTTTGAATGTTCAGCGCTATCTGCAAATGTTACGGAAGGCACAAGTAAACAGATAAGTGCTAGTGAAACTTTGACTCAAGTTGTAGATAAAACAGTCAATAAAATCTTAATTCATTTCAGAAATGCAACTGAAATTCCCTAATCTAATTTCTCATTTTTCATAATGCCATCACCAAATACAAAAAAGGTCACTCTCTTGCGTATCATCCACTACGTGTTCCGAAGAACTTCCCAAAAATAGTAAACAATTTACGTTGAGTAAACTAGTCCAAAATATCTTGCAAAGAAACCAAGGATTTCCTTAGAGACAGAAACCACTATAGAAATGTATTCAATTACATCCGGTTGATGATTATATTTTGAGCAATTCGCAATGATTTTCACTCGATTTTAGAAATACCGTGTGCAAGTGTAGTGCGAGAGATCTTCCACGCGAACTATCACTACTTCGAACATACAACTTAATACAGTCGAATTTCTTTCAAGTATAAATACAGTACGGAACAAGTCAGGATAGACCACGTAGACGGAAGAAAAAATTCCTGTTTGCTTCGCGAAATTCTATTATCGACTGACTAGTGGAAAAATGATTGAAGTTAGACATGTTATTGGGGGTGGACACGCGAACTTTTCAACCCCTATGTACCGATTACATGTACAGGTAGTGACAGGGCTTGAGGTGGCCATGTGTGACGTTCGAGTGTCTGACTAATAGCAGGCTATAAAACAATAAAGCGCGGTCAGTTTAAGTTTAAGGAAAGAAGGAGAAGATGCTATTTCCAAAAATCCACGTCGTTGGATTGTTCCTGGTTATAAATGGCCTTCTTACAGAAGAATCTCTGAAAAGTCGCCTCACTAGTGTTGTCAAACGTTTGAAACTTCTACATTCAGGCGAAAGAGTTGACTCTAGTGACCACTCTAACAGCCTACATAACACGCGATTAGAAACTGAATCATCCAAGTTCGTTCAAAATAATTAATAGACATAAATAACAACACTGAAATCAGATTTTCGAAAATTCTTTTCTGAAATGCTAGAATCATACGGCAATAGCAAACAGAAATTAAGAAGTTTCCAAACGTGGTAGATATATTAATTTGCATGGAATCATGGCTTAAAGCAGAAGACAATATCCAGTTTACAGGTTTCTTTACATATAAAAAGTGTTACGCCGGCCGACACTCTACCTATCCCAGGCCACACATCGCCGGCAGGATGGTATTCAGATGTCTACACATCCGTACTGCGTACTCTCAATAGACCTAAGGACCCCCATAAATCCCAGCCATTTCCAGCCAAGGGTTTTCTAACATTCATTGTTTCACGACCGGAACACCCGAGAAAGTTATTTTTTGTCACGTACGATGCATCCCATTCTTGCCATATTCTCTCAAGACGGTTAGCATCCTTCCTCACCCACCAACCTAGAATATTAACCAATCGACAGCGAAGGCTATCTCCCTCACTCGTATCCTTAACAAATCAGCTTTCCTCGTGTCCTTAGACACACCCATCACTAGCTTTCCTTCGACACAGCATCGTCATTAACAGCACTTATTCTTCACCGCTAGAATAGTCAACATGTCTGTACCGGGTCTCTACCCTTAAATCAATCACTTATTTAACTTGTACATACGCACCAGTGTGACTATCATCTATACAAAGCTGTTGGAATAAATATTAAGTTATATATGTCAATTTAGTGTAAATCCATTTGAACCACCTTTATTATCCTAAACGAAATAGGGAATCGATCACTTCGTGGCGTCGATTGTCTAATCGTAACGGGAATTTACGACTCCCGTTGACGTGCTTTCTCGCGATCGCGTCTCTCCGCGAATGATCGAATAAACAGAAAGGATAAAGCTCAACCGCGCGCGCCACAGCGAGCTATACGCTTCTCACCGCACTGGACAAACCAACGTATACGCTATCCACTACGCATTTTTCCATGTATCGAGGACTAACGTTCACTACTTAAAAAACAAAGTAGTCCAAAAATTATTTAATTGTCAATTTAATGGTCAATTATATTTTGCGGCAATAACTTTTCTTAACGATTTCACATATTGTTTATACAAACCATCAAATTAAAAATATATATTAAAAGTATAAAAAAATACATTAAAAATGACTAAAGATAATAACAATATGCGCACATAATAGGTCTGTATTTTATGTATAAATAAAACTATTTTTATATGTTTTATATTGCATTAATTTCGTCACATCATTATAATAACGATGGTAATAATGAAAAATTTATAACTATTGTAGTATCCTTATTATAATTAGTTTATTTACAATGGATTAAACAGGTGTTGGTTAAACAGGAAACGATGGTTGTGTTATGTCGCGTGAAACAATCAGCACGCCATTCCTCGTTACCTGGCAGCCAACGGCCCACATACCGTCAGTCTGACCCTCTATAAACCCAAGGACTCACCATAAACTTTAACTTTTTAGCTTAATTGCTAACACATATTACTTAAGTTAATCTGTTTATTCCGAAGGATTTCGAATCCTAGAAGTGTTTTCGGTTTATGGCTGGTTCTTAGAAACGTCCTTAGGTGTATTATGCGCTATTAACAATTACGGAGAAAGCGGGTATTTACCTGACGAAAAAAGCGGATATTTATATAACGGGAAAACTGGGTTTTCCCCAGGAACAATGTCACCCACCAGCAACGATGGTAGGAGGTTTCCTACTCCTGTCATCATTCATTAACTTTGACTAGAACCAATGGGCATCACAAATCGTTACCCTCACTTTACTGGCGAAAAGTATGAGCAACGAATCCGCTTTTTTCGTTCTAAAGGCACACCCACACCGAGCTTTTCTCTGTAATTGCATGAGAGCGGAGAGTCAGTCCTCTCAACGTTCCAGTCATCTCTAGTTCCTACAACCTTAGATCATTCCACTCAACTGCTCTTACAATCTTAGGACAGTCATCACTACGGTTTACACGACATCAATTCAATTTACTCTCTGCTTATACGATTTAACTGCTAAGTCCAACACTATCAATCGTTTATATCAAAACGGCGTAACATTTAAGTGTAAGAAGTTGTTGAAAAATATAATTTTTATAAAACTGTCGATTACAGTTTTATTCCAAAACAACCACCCTTATTATCCCACAAGAAATAAGGGGATCGACCTGTTCGTGATGTCGATTGTTATAATCGTAACGGGAATTTACGACTCCCGTTGACGCGCCTCCTCGCGACCGCGGCTCCCCGCGACTGGCCGAAAATACAGGTTGTTTAACGTGAACTAAATACAATAACGTACTATAATTAAGACAACTAAATAGTTAATTTGCAACTCTCGTCACCACGGTTCCAACGCTCTCTCTCTCTCACGCGGACCATACTCTCTCGCCAACGCAATTCGCACTCTCTGACTTCTCGATTCATACTCTTTGACTTCTCAACTAACTCTCTCTGACTTCTCGATTCATACTCTTTGACTTCTCAACTAACTCTCTCTGACTTCTCAACTAACAATGACTGTTAATTCGTTTTTCTCCCTTAGCATCCCTTTGTCTTTTTTCTTAGCTCCACCACGCACGTGTCCCGCAACCGCTCATAGCAGGCCTTTCCCACGTAACTATTCGATCGAAGGACCGACAATACATTGATGGGCCTGCCAGCACTTAGGCTTTCTCGCGACATTGTTTATGTTTCGCCCGATATTTCTTAGGCCCCTCGTCCACGATACTACACTATTAACATTTGTTCAAATTATGTATTTCTACTAATCTTGGCGCGACCGTTACCCGTGGCGCCCACGGCGCTGTGACATCAACCACATCTTAGTCTACATCAGAGACCGGGACGCGCTTCGGAACCGATAGGGTGATGATAGAAATAAATATGTGGCGGCACTCGGCGACAATGTATGTCGGCGAAACGAAGTGCCTAATGAACCCTCAATATCCCAACGGTCCTTTCGCCGAATATTCGAAAACGCCTAACAAACGCGTGGATAGTGGGGATATCGAGGGATGATAAAGAAAAGAAACAGATGAGTTCAAAAGTGAGATTGTAAGAGCTCGGTCTTAAAAGGTCGCTCCTAGAGTTCGGAACTCAAGTGTAAACTAAGTGCAAAGAAATAAATTCTGTATTTTCATTTCATCATTATTTTCTCCTTTTGTCTTTTAAATTTCGTCTTCGATTTTTCTTTTCCCTTCCTTTTTTTTATTATTTTACGTGACAGATACGTGGGCATGACATTCGCCTTGACATGAGTCTTTTAAAAGTATTGTTGGATATATCTATTGAGAGAACGAACAAATGATTCACTAGATGTGTTCAAAAATGGATAGAACTGTCTTGCAAGGATAGTGTCAACATGATAAATATAATCTTTCATTTGGCTCTACATTAATTTGTATTGGTACACATTATTTCATAAAACGATACCTTGATTAATTCTTTGAGTATAAATTTAAACAATATTTTCTTTTGGTTTCTCCATTATTTTATTCCATGTGTATGTATGTGAATATGGTAATATATAATGGTTAGTAATTTGTGTAGAAAATTTATATGGTTCATGTAAGACAACGTTCGACCACATTTAGTAGTACTGTTACGACCGTTCACGGAGAGACGCGATCGCTAGGAAAGCGCGTCAGCGAGAGGCGTAAATACTTGCTACGATTCGGATAATCGACGCCGTAAAATAGTTGTTCCCCTGTTTCGATTAAGATAACAGAGGTGGTTCAATGAATTTAACACTGAATTAACAGGTTAATATAAACTTGTATATTTAACAATAATGGATATTGTAATAAAAATGTTACAAATTATTTTGAGAGAAATACAGTTAATGTGTTATAGAAATGCGGCCGATTTTGTAATATCTCGCGATGAATTCGTTAGATTAATCGACTTTGGTTTTGTTCGTCAGACCTCTCGATATATGCCGTTTGACTTCTCAGATGAGAGTGATTGCCCTTTGATCTTTTCTTTGTTTTCTCTGGGAGACGACCCCCACTATGCTCGGGTCACGCCACCGATCGCGCCATGATCATGTATACCACCTTCTTTGTGTAGAAAAATAACGGACCGAAATCGACGTTTCTAGAACTCGCTGCTTCGTGACAACTATGCGATTGTCACGTAAAATAATAAAAAAAAGGAAGGAAAAATCGAAGACATAAAATAAAAGATAAAAAACGAAAATAAAGAAATACAAAGACAGAATTTATTTCTTCACACTTGCTTTACACTTGACTTCCGAACTCTAGGAGCGACTTTTTAAGACTGATGCTCTTACAATTTCACCTTTAAAAACTGATCTGTTTCTTTCTTTGTCATCCCTCAATATCCCCACTATCCACGCGTTTGTTAACCGTTCTCGAATATTCGGCGAAAGGACCGTTGGAATATTGAGGGTTCATTAGGCACCTCGCTTCGCCGACATACATTGTCGCCGAGTGCGGCCGCATCTTTATTTCTATCATCGGTTCCGAAGCGCGGCCTGGTCTCGGATGTAGATCGAGGTGTACTTGATGTTACACGATCGTCGCTACTTTGTATATTTTTCGGCGGGCATGTAAGACGATCTGTCTGCGACACTGTAGTGTCGCGAGCGACGGTTAGGAATACGGCTTATAGTGAGTCTCGTGGCGTAACAAGTACCTCAAGAATACTTAATATGTATGTGGTTTTTCTGTGCACAGCCGCGGATGGGACAATAGCGTTGCATGTTTGAAATTTGTATAATGATTGTTTATTTGAATTATTATTTATTAAATATTTATGGAGACACAGAATTAGGGAAAACTTTGATCTCTTGTACTTAAAAATTCCATGAGGCGATTTCCGATATGCTGTTATGGATTTTAATGAGTAGTTTAAGTATAATGTTTAATCTCCATTTTTTTTTACAAAACGTCTCGCAGGATGATTTAGGTCTTCGAATGTCATAATCTTCCTCCTTACGACTTGTACGGGATAAACTGCTGCCCATCGTTCCACCGTTCGATTTCGTAAGGAGATTTGCTCGCGTACAGGTATGTTTTGACCGAATTTTAATTGCCAGTAATTAAAAAACAAAGCCAAGAATGTAATTTTTTCATTTTTGATTTTCATCTTATTTTAGCTTTAAGAATCGCTTCTTAAATTTTTTACATTTGTATGTTATACATCAATCCACAGAATTTATTCGCATTTGTAACAATGCAGTTAATATGTTAACTGTGGAATTTAGAATTCAGAAATCCTTTACGGGGAGCGCAGGTAAAATCAAGTTAACGAGTATAGACATCGAACGTAGGATAAATGCTCCTATTATAAATTTTACAAAAGAAGTAAACCAAAATGAGGAAAGATAACGTTTTTATTCGATAAAATATTAACAATTCAATGTTGAGAAAGGTATTGTTATTAAAAATTTAGTTGATTTCAATATGGTATTTTTCAAAGCAATGTACAACACAAAGTGGCACTTTCGAAGTGGATTTGTTTTTGATTGTGTATCTGGTATAAAGTTATATAAGCTGGTATAACACACAAAACAATTTGCGGAATAGCCGATATGCGCACCGAAGGGAATAATCAAATAATCAAACTCTTTTTTATAAAATACATAATGAGATTATTGGATGTATAAAGGAAAAATATCACTAAATGTCATTTACATTCCTTTTCGCTAAAATTATGAGTTTTTATAGTAAATGGTAATTTTTTATTTCGTATGGAAGGCATACACGTCAGCCGCACCGAAATAAAGTTTTCGATTAACGTATATACATGTCGAACACAGTTAACTGATTAATACAATTAAACTAACCAGAAGACGTGCAGTGTGCTTCTCGAAACAGTAGGATATTCTTTCTTATGGATGATAATTGTTAATCAATAAGTTTTTAGAGTTTGGTATTTATTGATTCACTCAGATTAGATTTGTATATTCTGTATTTCGCCACCGAGTACAAACATCTGAACACACCGGATACACTGAGATAATTAACACGTGGCCGACGCCTAAGACAAAAGTGCGTTGTTAGAAGTCGTACCGATTTAGCATGTAGGAACTAGTGATCATACCAACCCACGATTTCCTTAACAATAATGACGTATCTAATTTAAAGTGACATAAAATTTCAGTATATAATAAGTCAAATATAATACGCTCTGTTCAAGAAGCTATAATTTTAATTGATTATGCATATAAGGGAAGTCATCAGCAGTTATTGACATTGGACAAACCATTCGATGGGCAGTCAAACGCAAAGTCCATTTGAAAGCAGACGTACAAACAATGTAGAATTCTTAGCGTACGAATATTTTTAAAATATCTAGAGTCGCTATTAAGGGTACCCTTAATAAAGGTATCTTTAAACGCACTGCTAGTTACAAGGATGATTTTTTGAGTTACGAGTAAGACTAATCGATTAATGTCGTCTATCATAACCCATCTTTTTAACTCAGGGGAGCTTTTTTTCAAAGTGCTCGTAGGATCCCGCGTCCTGAATGTTGTAAATACGTGTATTGCAGCAACTACTTCTCTGTAACATGCATATGAATTATTCTGTAATAGCCTACAAACATACATTAAAATTGTATATGAAAGTATCAAAAATCAATTACTTTTTCTTGCATCCGTATATATTTTGTTTTTGATATTCTTCTATAAATCTTCATACTAGGTATAATATTTCGACTAAATGTATCACATGATCATAGCTCATATCGTGGTTTGGCAGTATTGAATAAAGATAGAAAGCAAACATTATTTACTATGCTATCACACAATCTTTACTTAAGCATTATACGTTTCTGTTGCTATTCTATGATGGTGATGGTTGTTTCAATTCTATGATAGTTGTCCCACCATCGATATTGTATTTTTGTTTATAAATTTCACTATCTTTATCATTTAAATGTCGTCAGATATCACTCGTGTTACCATATTTCGTTTGAAACTCCTGATCACGGTCTTCTTGTGCGTTGTGGAAAATCGTTTCGATTATGAGAAACGATCTGCTCAGAAGCCACCACACTTTTTTTTTTCGTGGGGAAATCCTCATGGACACTCGGCATTGCGTTGCAGTGACCAGGTAGTGTCGGACTCTTACCGACTAAAACCCCACGGTGGTCGTCCCGACGTTAAGAGGTGCCCCGGGATGTCTTTCGAATTACTACCTGGGTGCATCCTCGTCGTCTATCTCCCTGCTGCTGCTGTTATCGAGGGATGCGTCCCAGCTTGAGTTGGGCCGCTAGGGGGGGACCACGCCCCCTAACGCCGCGTCCCCTGGTTTGACGCTCTCAGGGCGCCGGCGGCGGTGCCGCTCCCCTGCGTCGTACAGAGCGTCTTTGTTGGTTCGACGATCTGCTCGGATCGCCTGTCCTCTTCCGGACTCTTTCTGCTCGTTCCTTCGCCTGCATTACTTCTTCGCAGTAGGTGCGGACGGCATTGGCTTCCTGACGCCCTCTGAGCATGGCCTGGACGACCGCTTCTGGGGCTAACCTCTCGCCGATGTCGAGCTGTAGGATGCGTCGCGGTTCCACCCACGCTGGGCAAAACTCCAGTGTGTGCTGCGCCGTGTCCTCCTCTTCCCCGCAGTGGTGACAGATGGACGTCACCTCCCGCCCGATCTTCAGCAGATACTTGCCAAAAACTCCGTGACCGGTGAGCATTTGCGTCATCTTAAATGTTAGCGGGATCCCGCCTCGATCTCTCCACTCCTCCCAGTTGGGAAGCACGGCGCGGACGGCTCGGTGTGGTCGCCTGGAGTCCTGCTCCATCAGCTGTGAGCGCCATCGCTCCCAGATCTCTAGCTTCGCTTCTTCCCGGACGTTCGAGGCCGAGTGGCTGTCTGGTGGTGGCGTCGTCATCGAGCGCGGAGCCCTCAGGTGTTCGTACACCCGACGGAGCTCGAGGGCCCGCAGCTCGAACGGGGGAGACGCCGTCAGCACTGTCGCCGACGCGTAGGATATTGTTCTATATCCCCTTGCTATGCGAGTGGCGGTCGTCCTCTGCAGCCTCCTCACCAAGATTCGGCTGCGTCGATTCGCCATCAGGTCCTCTGCCCATACGGGAGCCCCGTAGAGAACTCGGGACCGGGCCACTCCCTCGTAGAGTCGGCGGACTCCCAATTCTGCTCCGCCGATGTTCGGTAGTAGGCCGCATAAGGCGTTGGCTGCGGCTGTCACCCTTGGGACCAGAAGCTGAAAGTGTGGTCCGAACGTCCATTTGCTATCGATGGTGAGGCCTAGGTACCTCATATGACGTTTTACCGGCACCGCTTCACCGTTGATGGTCACGGACAGTCCTACGGGAGGGGATCCTCTGCGGCGGCGGGCGAAGAACCACAGGACCTCCGACTTGGCTGGCGACACGCTCAATCCGAGTCGCTGGATGGCGTACACCGCGCAAGCCACGGCGTCTTCCGCGAGATTCACGGTCCCATTCTACCCGCCTCCTCCGGCTAACACCAAGGTGTCGTCGGTGTAGCATACCGTAGCCCGGGGGCATCGGGCATCGAAGGACGGAATCGTAGACCGTGATCCACAGGATGGGTCCCAGCACCGAGCCCTGCGGGAAGAAGCCACCATACTGATCAACTTCACAAATCACATTACAAACGTTATTCTTTAACAATTTCCGATTAATTGCACGACCTTCTTGCAACAATAAATTCGTCGAAATGAGTTATTCATTTAAGAGTTCAGCAGTATGAATGTATTTAGGTAATGGAATTGAGATATTCACAAAAATGGAGTCAATTAATTTCTAAGGTGCTAAATGACCCTAATCTTTACCAGGTCATCATTATTAAAATTGTGCTTTTTGCTGTCTGAAATTATTATTCTTCCTACCTGTTTATCACTTCATCTCGAGACAGTTGAGAATTATGAATAACTTTGAACCAATTTGATGTGACAGGTATCTTACTTAATATCAGCAAAGGTGTGGCACGAGTAGTAATGGCTGATAGAAACTCAAGACTAGATATAGTGCCTGGTGATTACGTAGTCGACACGATAATATGTGTTGCGTGGAACGTCAGGCTACATTTTGATAATAACGTTAAAATTTACAACTGTACCTGTCCCACTTTCCCAGTCAAGTAATATTTACTACAGAATCTAGTAAAATCATAAAAAGTGGGCTTCTCAACTGATGCCACTTTTAGTATGTGGCGGATCAAGCAGCCTCGGTCGCCAAACGGTCGAAGAATGAAACGACGACGGCACGCACAAACCTCCCGCGGCAACACCAGGCTGGCGATCGCCACCAGAGGGCCAACAGCGATCGGACGATATTCTTGCTAGTGGTCGAATTGAGTCCGCATTAGAATATATACCGCAATTAGCGAGACGCCCTTTGCGTCTAAGGTAGGGACTACCGGGCATAGCCTTACTGACGAGTCCGCCGGTAGTCCCGGGACGAAACGCGACGAGCGAATCTTCTTTAGGAACCATCTACGAGGATCGGCCGACAACAACTGTGGAAGTGTGGGATCAACCGATCCCCCTGAAGTATACGGTAAATCGAATAATATGAATGAGTAAAGGCGAAAACTTGAGCATTATACCAATAGGTTTATTATTTTACATAGGACAAATATCACAATCTGCGATGAGGATATACTACTATACAATAACAATCATCCATTTTTAAACACTTATATTCGACTGAATATAATTTAAGAAATATAAGCTACTTTTTGAGTAACTTTTAAATCGTAATCGTAACAGGCCTTGGATGAAGTGCGTTTTACTCAGGACTCTTCTCTCTACAACATATCCGAAAAACAGCGGAATCGGTATTGAAGCCCTTTTTTTATAATTTTACCCAAAATTTACTCAATTCATGTAATTGTTAAAGTATCCCAAAATATGTGGTTTATTTAAGTGATGCGATCAATGGAAACGCCAATAAGTGAAGAGTATTCCATCTTAATTAAAGTACAAAAGATTATTACTAATTATTATAAAGAATGAAACTTAAAAAAAATCTATTGAGAGCAAAAATGAATAAACAGCCAGACATTTTATGTAAACGTCAGTACATAGGGTTAATTTATTCTAATTAAGATAAATGAATTATAAAAACATGATTACTTTGCTCTCTAAAATTAATTCTAACACTCCGAATGCTGATGTAACTTGCACAGCTTGCAGCAACCTAGAAAATATTCTATCGGTAGGTGCAGCATTCTATTGTCCACAATTAGATATCTCACAAAGGATTAGTTTTCACACAAAAATATTTTACGACAGAGTACTATGAGCTTTAAATATTACTAGTTTTTGTGTTGGGACAAATTTCTTATCGCTTCCCTAAGCATAATTACATCATTACAAAAACTAGCATTTTATTATAAATCCAACAACTAATTTATTGAAATTAAAAATAAATAATAATAAATTTGTATCTAATTATAGCAATCAGAATTTTATTAAGTTCATTTGGATTCATATTGGAATTACTGGTGATGGGAAGGTAGATTTACTCACAAAAGAAGTGACGAGCGAAATGCCTATACCAGATAGGATTCCATTTACTGATTTCCTTAGGGATTTCAAGCAACATTGTCTACCAACACCTTCTTTTTTTTTCCGTGGAGGAAACCTTCATAGGCGCCCCGCGCTCTCCAGGGGAAGGGCGCCGGATAGTGCCGGATTCGTACCGGCTAAAACCTCCACGATGACCGTCACAGGAGCGATCAGGGGAGACCCGGGAACCGCTGCGCGCGACGCACCGGGTCCCCTCGCGCACAATAGTACATCCCTTCGTGGCGCGGTGTGCGGCCATCTCACATCGCGCCTCTTCGCCGGAGCCGCCGTGCAAGGCAGTCCGGGTCCCATACCGGACTGCTTGGCGGTCCTGGGCGCTGGGCGTATCAGCGCCAAGGTTTTAAAAGACCACGGCGGGGCGCGCAGCGGCCCTAGCGCGCCGCGCCAAGTGGCGTCCACGGCCCTCTGACGCGCCCCTGCCGGCCGATCCTCTCAGGATGGGAGTCCTGCTCCCTCGCCTGCTCCGCCGACTCCTTCCGAAGCATGACCTGCTCGTAGAAGGAGGTCACGGCCCTCCTACCTCTCTCACTTGCCAGCAATGCCTCGATGATCGCCGGCGGCGAGAGGTCCCAACCTATTTCCGTAACGAGGGAGTGGCGCGGCGTCGCCCACGCCAGGCAATAGTCCAACGTGTGCTGCGCCGAGACCACGGCCGCGTCGCAGTGGTGGCAACGCGCGGTCGCCTCCTTCCCGATTCGATGCAAGTACTCACCGAAGCACCCGTGCCCGGTGAATACCTGCATCACCCTGTAGGTTAGCGGGGACCCGCCACCGTCCAACCAAACGTCCCAGTTTGGAAGGACGGCCCCGAGGACCCTTAGCCCGGGCGCGCCCACCCTCCTGTCGAGGCTGGCGCGTCACCTGTCGGGCAGCGCCCGCCGAGCCCAGACCTTGACTTCGGCGTCTACCGGGCCAACCGCGCCCGACAGACCCCGAGTGCGGAGATAAATTTCACGACACCTCAGGGCCTGCAATTCGAACGAGAGAGAACCCACGAGCACCGACGCTGCCGCCGTCGAAATGGTGCGGAAACCCCTCACTACCCTGATGGCCACCGTCCTATGCAACCTCCTGAATGCTCGGAGACTGCGACTGTTGGCCATCAGATCCTCCGCCCAGATCGGAGCCCCGTAAATGAGCTTCGAATGCCTCACGTCGGCATATAGACGCCGCACCCCGACACCCGGCCCGCCCAGCCGAGGCAGTAGACGTCCCAAGGCGTTCGCCGTCGCCTCGACCGAGGGTGCCAGGCGCTCAAAATGAGCGCCGAAGGTCCAGTGACTGTCTAGGGTCAGGCCCAGATACTTCATGCTGGCCCCGATCCTGATTTTGGCCTTCTCTAACCCCAGGCGATAACCCTCTGGAGGCGTCCCGTGATAGGCCCTTCGGCAAAACCACATTGGTCTACCAACACCTTAATCAAAGAGCAAGATCTAATTAAAGGTACAGACTATTTATTATTCTTCCATGAAGATGATGGTAAACCGTGGTATGCAGAATGTGGGCTCTCTAGAAATTTTGTTAATTTTGTTAATAGATGTCGCTCCAATTATCATAATTGAAACGCGTCATTAGATAAAGTTACTTTCATTGCTAACAGTGCTTGTCAATGCAGAGCAGAAATCCAGATTTAAATCATGTCATCTGGCAACGCCTAGATTCTTAATTAGTATTACTAACAATGCTTCTCAGACACAAGCACTGTCTCCCACTTTGTATTAATTCTTTCTTATGTGGTCCTGATATCGAGATCCTCAAACATAATTTTCTTAAATAACGTTCTGTAAAAATGTAATTGTATTTCAATAAGTAATAATGAATAACTGTAAACTTCTTAACGTTATGTAGATACATAGTTAAATAATTAGAATTTTTGCTATATAAACCATATCTGGCTTAAAGTAATAAAGTAATAATTAAAAAAATAAATGATGTAACTAAAACAATTATAGCACTAATTATTTTGTACTCACATTCACTCTTGCTCTCAGTAGGTCAATTTGAAAAGCGAAGAATGTGGTATAACTTAAATTACATAATATTTCTCGAAATATTACAAAATATTTCCTGAGGTCCATCAGTAGTAATAATAAGTAGTCTAGTAGTAATAAATAATTCCATTCTGATTATAATTCAATCAACTTGACTAATATAAACATTTTAATTTTCAAGATTTGATAATATCGTAGATATCTTCATGGAATGTGTTGTGGTTATGTGGATTAAAGAACACGTGGATAAATTGTAAAGATAGCAAATATATTTAATGCCTACGAGTAGATACAAGTATGAATACAGTTGGTCTAGATCCGCACGCTGGCAGTGTTACCCTGAGACTGAAAAAACCCGAAGCCAACGTCGTCTCTCTAAAACATATGGTCTGCCATCGTCGCTTGTCTATTGTCTGTGCACTCTCAATGGCTTCAATGACTGAGGAAAGTAAACAGTACAGATTTTATTTTATTTTTATTTTATTTGTTAGAATATTTACAAACAATTCTTTCACAGAATTTTCAGTAAATTTGTTTGGCGTGGTTCTGTGGCTTGGATTATATAAGTTATAGCGAGTTAGATTCTTCTTGAATCTGGTGTTTCAATCTAGGGGGTAATGCCTTTTTAGTCTGCGGGTCTGATCCGTTTTATCCAGTAAATAGGTGACTAACGGGTTTTGGTGATTGTTGACTCTTGTATGATATCTGTTTTTGAACTTTGAGATTTCTTCTTTGACCGTGGGTAATTTAAGATCGCGATGAATCGTTTCGTTGGTAACATACCAAGGTGCGTCTATTAGGGATCTTAGAGTTTTTGATTGAAATCGTTGGAGGATTTCTATGTTGGAATTACTCGCTGTTCCCCATAGTTGGATCCCATAGGTCCAAACAGGTTTTAATATGGCTTTGTATAGAGTTATTTTACTCTGTATGTTTAAGCTGGAGCGTCTGCCGATGAGCCAGTAGAGTTTTTTTAATTTTGTTTTTAGTTCTTTGGATTTCTCTGCGATGTGCCGTTTCC
>JACXIT010000196.1:89132-121503 GCA_014737525.1 Bombus difficillimus | reverse complement strand
CATGCTCAGAGGGCATCAGGAAGCCAATGCCGTCCGCACCTACTGCGAAGTAGTAATGCAGGCGAAGGAACGAGCGGAAAGAATCCGGAAGAGGACAGGCGATCCGAGCAGATCGTCGAACCAACGAAGACACTCCGTACGACGCAGGGGAGCGGCACCGCCGCCGGCGCCCTGAGAGCGTCAAACCAGGGGACGCGGCATTAGGGGGCATGGTCCCCCCCTAGCGGCCGAACTCAAGCCGGGACGCCTCCCTAGATAACAACAGCAGGAGACAGACGACGAGGTGCACCCAGGTAGTTATTCGCAAGAGATCCCGGGGCACCTCCAAAACGTCGGGACGACCACCGTGGGGTTTTAGTCGGTAAGAGTCCGACACTCCCCCGTCGCCTCCCAAAGGGCGGCGGGGCGTCCATGAGGATTTCCCCACGGAAAAAAAAAAAAAAAAAAGTTTGGATTTTCGGCCTGCTTTGATTTCCTTGAAGTGCCTGTGCGTACGAGATTGGAGCGGTAGTGAATTTTCTTGTAGTTGGTGTTTGATGGGATGGGTCCTTGGGTCTGGGTTTGGGGTACTTGTTATTGTATAGAGTCTTGTAGGCTGAGCAGCCTTTATAGTTCGCAGGATGCTCTCCTTGACAGAGAATGCACTTAGCAGGGGTTTCTGGAGATTTAGTGCACTGGTCTGTGGGATGGGTACCTGCACATTTAACGCAGCGGTGATTGCGGTTGCAATATTGTTGCGTATGACCGTACCTTTGGCACCTTTTACATTGAACTATCTCCTTTTTTATAAAAGGTGCTTCGATTTTTACTACCGAATTCACTAGACGATTTATGTTGTAGGCTTCTTTGTTGTTCGGGTTTTGTTTTAGGTCGATGAAGAATAATGATAGCGGGTTTTTGGTGATTCTATGCCTTATGTTGGTGATGTTGGTTACTTCATGGCCATGATTTAGGAGCTCGAGTTTCAGTTCTTCTAGATTTGCTGAGTGGTGGATGTTGCGTAGTACTACTCGAAAAGGTCTTTCTCGTTTCATTTGGTAAGTGTGGAAGTTTGCATTCAGAGTTTTTAGTAACTTTGTTAATTTCCTGTAGGAGTCTGGGTTAGCAGGCAGGATTTTAACCTGATTGTTTTTAATTTTTAGGGTGTAGTCTTCTTTGTTGATTTCTTTTTCTATGGATCTTGTCATAGTTTGGATGTCGATAACGTCATCAATGAAGATTGGTGGCGGGGGAGGATTTTTTTGTGCGTGATGGTTAATTGGTGTTTCAACTACGTCTATCAAGTTGTCTGTGGATTCTAATATCGAGTATCTGTTATAGATGGTGATGTGACTTGTTGACGGTTCGATCTGGTTAGTGTTTACATTTTTTTTTACCTGCGTCAAGCTTACGTTTTTTGGTGCTGATGGGGTGGTTTGACTGGTGGGATGTGTTGTCCTTTTGCCACGGAGGAGGTAGGACAGTGCGGTTGAAGTGTTGTACGTGAGGGCCTGTTCTTGTTTCTTGGGCCATTTTCGAGCTAGTTAATTCAAATTGAAATAACTAGTCGAGAGGCTATGATTTGGTTTAGAGATTGGTAGTATTGGATTTTCCACGAGTAGCGTTAGAAAGCACTTGGTTTTTCTTTTTTTTTTTTTCTCCTTCCTTTTTCCAGTTCGACTCACTTTCGACGGGGGGTCGTCACTTATTGTGAACTACACTGGGCACTAGACACACGTCTGCACGCTTTGGCTGTCGAAAGAAGACTGAAACAGTACAGATGTAGAGTTTTTCCAGAAGTGCTGACCACTTCAACAGAATGTAGCATAGAAATGCCGATGAACGATATATTACAGTACCCGTGTTGCGCGGTGATAGCTAACAAATATGTTTATGATGCTCTAAATATATTTCTGAATATTTTACCTGCGTTTGTCTTGAATGTCATTTAAAAACTTCAAGGTAGTAAGCCAAGGTGACTGTTTGTCATGCAACGAGTAATTTAAAGTTTGAATATTCACAAATGGCATTTCAGAATGGTGAAAATGAGCAAATATTACAATAAGATGGTTATGGCAGTAAGCTACTTCATCATGCATGAGTGGCCCTTCCAGAGAAATAACGTTACCAATATGTCAGGGGAAGTGAAATCGTTAGAAAACAGTAATATCGTTGACCTGGGCTTGCAGGATATGGATTGGGAGAAGTATTTCGCAATTTATTTTGTGGCGGCTACGAAATTTTGTCTGAAAGAAGACCCTAAATCTACAAATGCAGCGCGGCAACGGTTATCGTTGTATGTATTGAAATCTCTTCATATAGAAACCTAGTAACTAATATAAATATTTTTGTATATTCGACTAATAATATTTTCTTTTATGTCAGATCCTACTGTATACACCAGATAACTAAAGCGTTCGGTATAATTATTTTATTAGCGACAATATTGCGTTATGTACTGACCAACTCAACGTTACAAGTACGAAATGTACGTATGATTGTTAACGCGTCTGTATTGTTAGAATGTGACTATCGATGAAATATAAAAGAACCAATATTCATTTCAGTGGCGTCTTATTACTTTACACAACAGAAAAATTACTTGTTTATTTGTAAGCTTTGTAGTTATTGAAACAGTTGACATTAAAATACATTACAATTGATTATGATACGATAGATATATAAATTATGGCGTCTATCTTCAACGAGTCGCCATTTTATAATAATTGCTTTTTCTTTTGCGGTGTTGTTATATCTATATTATAGGGATGTTCCTTCTTTACCCTTGTATTAGATCTTGCTTCAACTAACCGGCTTCATGAGGCGATCGCTTAATACAATTTTTGAGAAATATTTTAGATCCATTGTTGTTTAGTCCTTTCCCTTGCAAAGCCAGAGGTTGAAACAAGAAGTGACATTATCTTAAAAGCGAGAGTTTATTTTTGAGTGAAATGAGAAATTTTTTCTCATATGTTATATTTCTCACAAAGGATATAACCTAGCAAACACGAAGATGGTACCCCACTGGGGGTAGCCACCCCCATGCTATATTCGATATTCCTAGGCAATAGATATAATAATTTACCAAATGTCCTTCTGGACAAATTGTAAAGCACAAAGTAAATAATAATAAAAAAAAGATATGTTATATTTCATGAGAGATGATTTAGGCGTATACGAAAATTCTTATTGTGAAGTTTGTGAAAACATTCTTCTAACTGTATTGAATTGGAAACTTTTTCGATATCGATTAATAGCGCCCCAACGCATAAACTGGCGTTTCGTATCTGATATACATTGTGATTATATTCGTGGAATAATACAAAATATTAATTTGACATTTTATGGAAAAGCCGTCTATACATTTTTCGATAAATATTCACTTTTCATCACAAAATGTCAAATTAATATTTTATATTCTTTTATACAAATATATATGCCGGAGATAAAAGGATATCAGTGTCTTTCTTTTGGAATGTTTGGGGAGATCCCCAATACTTTAGTCCAGACTTTTTATTATAGCTGTTCTTAAATAGTAAACCTGAATAATAGTTGTTTATGATTTAATCTGAGTATGGGTGCGCGAGATTTATGACAGTGGGCTTGGGCTCGAAGTGACATAACGGGTCGCTGAACGTAGCCACGGTCACGGGAGGGACGTGTACCTAACAGAGGTATGGAGTAATTAAATAGCTCTCCTTAAAAACAAAGATTGACCTGAGGGGTACAGAGAGGTACGGAGAGGAGTATATAAGGGCAGTTCCACTTGGACTGAAGTTCAGTCCGGTAAGTTCGACTAGACCAGTGAATAAGTACGTCGAGTCCCAAATCGCAATCGACATCCCGTTGACCGTGTATTCGTTATTGAGTCTAAGATCATTGCCATTCACATCCCGAGTATGTAATTACCACGGTTACTTGTCAAATTCTGTCATAATCATAATTGTACTAGTAAATATCTTCGCTCTTGCATAACAACAATGTCTAATCCAAAGAAAGATTCGTTACACGCCCCTAACCCTAATGATAACCCGACATATATATTCAAAATGTTTGCTTCAAAATAAATAATGAATGTTGTGCCTCTTTTCTATGTTAGAGTTTTCTTAGAGCGTTACCATCATAAAAACTAAAAACCATATCCCAATATTTTTATTGTTTTATTGGCTATTATTTAAGACTTTAAGAAATGATATATTTCGCAAAGCCATCTGGTAAATAGAAAGTCCACTTTTCCAATGATCATCTAGTAAATATGAAATATGAATAAATCTCTAGCTATGTAAAATTTGAAGATTATACCAAAAAGGTCTGCGCTTTTTTTAAACACATCTGGTTACTTGGTTATTCGCTTCCTCGATACCATACGGCGGTCGAAAATAGCGTAAAAGCGCGAAGTTTATACGCCGAGAAATATCCCAACAGGATTACGGATACCGGTACGTTAAAATCTGTAAAATGTATGCAAGAAAATTCAAGAGGAAAAAAATCTTTCCAAATGGACGAGTTGTAAAAATCCAACGTACCATCGCATTCTACCAATGCAGTGTAATGCACTTGACCAGCTATTTTGAAAACAAATGGACCGGTCGAAGAGGACCAGCGCTTTGACCTGCTCGGTCCCCAGATTTAAATCCTTTTGACTTTTACTACTGAAGACACATGAAGACACAATACGGCAAAATTTTAAAAGAAGAGTCAGGCTTTGTTTACAAGAAAACGAGGACATATAGAACGTCTTATTGTAATTGTTTGTATTTTTTGTGGACACTCATGATCGGGACAATCGCGGTATGTGTGTGATTTTGCTGTGGACACTCGCAGAGGCAAAGGATACAGGAAACTTTAATCTTCTCTACTCGGACATTTCACAGGGTGGTTCTCAACATGCTCTTATGGATTTCTCCGAGTAAGCAGGTTTAATGCTTAATCCATCATTTCTTTTGCAAAACGTCGCGTGGGGTTGTTTACGTTTCTGAATACCATGGTCTTTTCTATGGCTTGTACGAAGTAAACTGCCGCTCATGTGTCGTTCGGATCGAGGATCACTGTGCGCCCCGCTGCATATGCTGATTTCCCTTCGTTCGTATAAGGAGGGTTACTCGCGTCAGGGTATTTTTAATTGTCAATATTCAAAAAACAAAATTGTTACGCCACGAGGCTTACTATAGGCCGTACTCCTAACCGTCGCTCGCGACACCACAGTGTCGTAAACAGATCGTCTTACACGCCCGTCGAGAAATATACAATGTAGCGACGAGCGCATAGTTGTTACCAAGCAGCGAGTTCCAGAAACGTCGACTTCGGTCCGTTATTTTTTCCACACAAAGAAGGTGGCATACGTGATCATAGGTGCGAACGGTGGCGTGAATCGAGCGTAGTGGGGGTCGTCTCCCAGAGAAGACAAAGAAAAGATCGAAGGGCAATCAGTCTCATTTGAAGATTCTAACAGCATACATCGAGAGGTCTGACGAACAAAACTAAAGTCGTGTAGTCTAACGAATTCATCAAGAGATATCATAAAATCGGTTAATTCAGTGTTAATTCAGTGTTAAATTCATTGAACTACCTCTGTTCTCTTAATCGAAACAGGGGAACGACTAATTCGCAGCGTCGATTATCCGAATCGTAGCGAGAATTTATGCCTCTCGCTGACGCGTTCTTCTCGCGATCGCGTCTCTCCGCGAACGGTCGTAACATTTTGGTCCTTCGAGCCAGATTCAGTGGCAAGTGAAAAGCGCACACCAGTGACACCCACTACTCTACAGTGCCACGTGAATCCAATATAACCAGCAGCAGAAGCGTTGCCACTCCAGCGAAGTCAGTAACGCCAGGAGCTGTCAATTTTGAAGAGGCAAAAGCCGCTGGTTGAAGAACGCAACTACGCAGCTTCCTGTCGCAGCTAGGCAATCGTCAAGTCAGTTACGAATCACAACAACAAGGTAAGCTTGTTCCTTGCATTGCCAATTCACTATCCACTGTAACAATGGCAACCGCAGACAAAATTACCTCCTTGCGTCGGAGACGAGGTCATTATAGCCACCAATTCACGCTCATATCGAAACGATTCGATGAATACGAATAATCTGGTCGTCAGGATGAATCCGATTTATTATTCCTCGAGAAACATCTGAACAAATACGGGCATGATTTCAACGCCATCTAACTCGAGCTGGTAGAATTAAGCGAGGAGGAAGACGCACGCGGCATCGAGATTTCGGAACAGTATTACAATATAGGACAACGGATAAACCAGCTATTAAAAAGCGAACGGCTAACATCGCTGTCGATGTCGATAACCGGTCAATCAGCCACTGTTTTCGAGCCGACCACGATTAAATTACCAGAGATTCATTTACCTACTTTTGATGGCACCATCGAGAATTGGTATTCCTTTTACGACTCCTTCTCGTCTACAATAGATCGAAATGAACAATTAACAATATATAAAGTTTCAGTAGCGAGCATTCGAATACTTTCGTGAGCCATTATACATAACACATACATGTATTTTACATATTTTAATATACTATAACCATATAAAAATTCGGAGTATAATAATTGTTATTTTCGGTATTAAAATCATTATTAACCATTTATTTAATTAACCTTCAAACTGAAGTAAAACCATGGAAAATTAACAAAAGAATCGCATCTAGATTTTACAAGTATGGTATAAGATGACTTCTGCGCAATTGATCGTGTACATGTTCCACCTGTCCTGAAAAGTCCTGAAGCGTAGCCAGTCAGCAAGCAGCACTACACCTTTGTCGTTACTGTTATCATAGGAATCGGTGCTGTTCAACCGTCTTTCGTATCCGAGACGAGATAGAGTGTACATCGTATACAAATTTATTGAACGTTATAATTTTCGAATTTACCAAGCATTACTTGATGATGAGTACTAAGTGGAGAATAAAATTTGATTTGAAACTTGATCTGCAAAGTTTCTGTAAAAGGAGATTTAGCGAAGGTAAATATTTTATACATACAATTTTATAAAATGAAAAAATTCGTAGATATATTAGTTTTGTATGAATAATTTTAGTCTAAAAATTTGTTCTAGGATGGATGGGATATTCTACATGTAAAAGTAAGTCGTAATAACAAATACAGTTTTCTTATTTTATGTTTTTTGTATTTTCATTACATTTTTGATTTTCATATATATAACCGTCTTTCATTTAAAGAATTTACTTTCTCAAGGACTTCTCATACAAATTTGAATTATAACTGCTATTTTTGATGTTTTATTTCAACCTTTGTCCTTGTTTGTTTGGACTACTGTATCGCTTATGTTCTTTTAATGTTTGCGTTGTTCACGCGCTATGCTAATTTTGTATGAAGAATCTAGAAATATATGAGGTCTTTCAAATCAAATAATTTGATGTAGAAAATTCTTAATTTTCATAAAATAATTCTGAGCTGCCATGACTGACTGGAAACAAAGAAGTTCGGAAATGGAATGTAAAATAAATCGCTCTGCAAATGTACGTTGGGAGAATACATTACATGTTTCACTTCTCGTACAGTTTCGTATGATCTTCTTGTAAACTAACCATGTTTCTTCTAATATTAGTTGTTCTTTTTACTTTTATTTCATTTATGTGATTGGCCACAACTTTTTAGGAATAAATTTTTACAAATTCGTTTCTTCTTTGTTAAAGTTATTGTTTCTTTTTTAATTCGTCTTTTATTACAGACAGACCCATTTCAATAAGAAAAATTCTATTAATTTAATATTATTTATGTTTATTGCTACATAAAATTATTTGTGGCCTATTTATACTTAGATTAGAAATGTTTAAATTTGTTTGTTTAAAATTGCTGTTCTTCTATCTCTTTCGCTATTCTTCTATGCCAGAATGCTGTAAGCCTAATGCCAATTTTTAACATTGCTTCTTAATAGAATTTGTTAGTTACCATAACTACTTTCTTTCTTTGTTGATAGAGGAGATTTTTCATTTGTTGTTTTTTTAAATTTAATTGTTGTTTTTTAAGGAATTTTATTCTAATATTGCAGGCATTCGTTTGTTATGAGTTAGCTGGTGTTTAGATTATTCTTCTTACATATATATGTGTATTACAAATCTCATTTTTACCTGTTTTGTACTTTATTCTATATTTTTATTATTTTATTTCATTAGCTTTAGTTATCTTTGCTGTGTTTTTCATATATTTATGTACATACTTCACTATACGTATATTGTTCTAAGTATTATTTCTTCGTTTTCTCTAGGGAGTTTCTCTATTATATTATTCTTTTCTTCCATTATTGTTTAGTTAAAATTTATTATTATTGCTATATCGCTAGCTTCATAGCTGTATTTGAGTTAATTACCTGTATGTATCTTGTTAAGTGCAGTGTTTTTCTGTCTAATTATGTGTCCTTTAGTTTTAGCCAGTAGCCTGTGCCCTTTTCTTATTATTTTATGTTTCAAGCCTATTTTTCCTGCTTCTCTTCTAAACACATATTCTGGTGATGTACCATTTTCTTTTTAGGAAACCTGCTTGTATTGTTTTTATTTCTCCTCAGTAATAAGTCCTTACTTCTGTATTATATAGAAGAGTTGTCATTGCTATTACCTCAGAAAGTTTTGTAGCTGTATTCTAGTTATTGCACCTTGTCACTACAACCAGTTTTCAAACTATCTATCGCTATTTTTGTCTGGTATGTGATTTGCTTTGTTATTACTTGGAATGTGGTTGTTTTTGTAAATATAGTTACGCCCTAGATATATCTTCATCTTATCATTGTATTTCATTTATTTCATTCTTATTTCTCTATTTTTTTTTTTATTTTTTGCTCTATATTAATATTTTTAACTTACCTATATCTTTCTCAATAAAATATGTCGCCTTTACCTTGTAAATGTATTAAGTTTTCTGACCTTCTCACTACATTGTCTGCATAATACACATCTCGTACTATTTCTTTGTATCCCTTGCCAATAAAGTATTTTTCTGAGTTATAAAGTATTGCGTCTTGTATTGAATCCAACAGTAGCATGTATATATCTTTTCTTTCATCATTATTCCTGTTATCTTAATCTCTAGCATCAGAAATGTTGCTGTCGCAGAATTTGTTAGTTTTGAATCCTGCTTGATCCTGTGATAGTATATTTTTATACACCTGTAGAATGTTATACCACTATACTTTGTTAATAGCTTAAAGTATCTCTTCCTTCTGTAGAACTTTATTCAAGAATTGCAAGATTGTTCTCTTCATATTTTGCATTAAAGACTTAAGTACTCGTTGAGTAAAACTATAATTCAAGCTTAACAGTGTTAAAAGCCATTTTGAAACGTTCACATATTTAAAAGAACCAAAAACAGAAAGAGGTTATATTTGGATTATATATTCTCGACGACGAATATGACACAATAGCGATATTGGTTTCGGTATCTACAGGATATCCTACGTAAAATGGGTTATTGAAACTTTGGTTACTTAAGGAATGTTTTAGATTCTACTTCCGTATTATACAGATTAGCACTTGGTAGTGTGAAGTGTAATATTGATTCCAGAGCATCGCTTTCTTAATAACATTTTTTGCATTTTTTGATAGTACTCGATGGATAGAAACGAAATATAACGATTTTGTGTTTAGGAATCCATTGGTTCAAAAGCTTGCATTGGTACATTTTTAAAGTTTGACATAACTTGCATTTTAAAGCTTAGTTTAACGTGATAATGATTTAGACGATACACTTTTTTGTTTATTTATATATATTTATATACATACTGTGTTTAATGTAGCATAATATTGCTTTAAGACGGTTATATTAGTATACTGAAGACTGTTATATTAGTAACGTTTCTATAGGCAAAGTTCAGTGTACACTATCGAAAGTATTTTTATTAATATCTCGGAAATTATTTTCAAAAATTTCCACTTCATCGATTTCGATCATTTTTGAATATATTATAGAAATTAACTTTTTGTATAACTTTTGCCTATATATATAATTGCCGTTCGACCATTGTTTCTCAGATATTTGCAAAAAGTTGTCGATACCACTACAGTGAATCCTGCCTATAATTGTGCGTCTGTGACAATGTATGCGTCAGTATTGGTTGCAGGCAGCCGTATGACGGCAGGTATAATGACCCAAATAAAATTTAGCTTTTATTTTTTGTTTATAATATAATTCTACACACACACACATACACACACGCGCACGTACACGCACACATAATTTATAACATACCAAACCGTTTAAGAGAAGTAATTAAAAATAAAGAGTATCTAACGAAATATTAAAGAATTATACTGGAGGTATTATTTTTGCTTTATAACAAAGTAATAAAATGCCTCAATTTTATATGATATAAAATTTTGCACTTTTGTGATGTTTTTTGTTACATATCTAAAAAATCAGTCGTTTTGACATTCATAGATTCTCTATATTATACTTTAACATACTTCAATACATTTATCTATACAATTATATAATCTATATAATTTATCTAATAATCTATATAATTGCACTTATTCAAAATATAAAGATTAAGTGACAAAATTATGCTGGTGACCCAATATTTTTGTAATCGACTGTATATATGTCATTTTCACATAAAATTAAGAGGAAAGAGAGGCATTTAATAGACACCTCAGTTCAACAGAAAAAATTAGATCCAACAGAAAATCCTCACATTTATGCCCCTGACATAAAGGGGACGATATTTTCTTCTTACTTTTTAATTATATTCTCAATTATCTTGATATTTGTAAGTGAACTCTTACGCGTCCTTGCGCATGCAATCCTTCTTCTCTTATTCCTGTTTCTTTTAATATTAGTTTATTTCAAGCTTTTACTTCAACAATTACTTCATTTTTCTAATTGTCTATAATTTTTTAGGAAATTATTTGAAGAGTCTACATTGCCAGAAATATATGGTAAACGCATTTTGCGATATGCAAGGAAACTGATTTCTGAACAAGTCAAGACTTCATAAATTCTTTGCTATGCTGCCACTATGTAAGTCCGTTTCTTTTATTCGTCCTTAATTGTAGAATGCGCTATTCCATTTGAAAAAGGTGATGAATTCCATTTATTCATTATCTTTTCTAATCATTATTTACAAATTATGAATGAAAAAGACAAGATTCACGTTTTTTAGTTTTATATATATTTACGTCAGTATTTATGTTAATTAACTAGATTATATTGTGTTCAGTATTGGACATGATGCTAATACTATAACAAGTCTCATAAGAACGAAATTATCTAAAATCTTTTAATTTTTTTTATTTTACTATATATTTCTATATATGATGATATTCATTATAGAAAAGAAAAGCAGTAGAAAGCCAGTTTATTCTTATTTCCCATAGTGTATTTTCGGCCAGTCGCGGGGAGACGCGATCGCGCCTCCTCGCGATCGCGAGGAGGCACGTCATTGGAAGTCGTAAATTCCCGTTACGATTGTAGCAATCAACACCACGAACAGGTCGATCCCCTTATTTCTTGTAGGACAATAGGGGTAGTTATTGTGGAATAAAACTGTAGTCTACAGTTTTATAAATATATATTTTCCAACAACTTATACACACAAATCTTACGTCGTTTAGTTAGATATATATTAGGATGATTAATAAGAATGAACTTGGTAGGTGATTCGTAGAAGTATAGAGTAGATTAACTTGATATTGAACGGTTGAGGTGACTGTTATGAGGTTTTAAGGAGCAATCGTGACTGGGGAGTTTTTGACACTAACTGTCCGCTTTCTTGCAATCACGGAGGAAAGCTCGGTGTGGGTGTGCCTTTAGAACGAAGAAAGCGGATTCCTTGTTTATACTTTTCGTCAGTAAGTGAGGGTAGCGATCTACGATGCCCATTGGTTCTAGTCAAATTAGTGAATGATGACAGGAGTAGGAGACCTCCTACCATTTTTGCTGTTGGATGATATCATTCCTGGGAAAAACCCGCTTTTTCCGCTGTATGAATATCCGCTTTTCCCGTTCGGCAGATACCCGCTTTCTCCGTAATTGTTAATAGCGCGTAATAAATCCAAGGATGTCTTTAATAGCCAGCCGTAAACCTAAAATACTAACCTAGGATACGAAGTCCTTCAGGATGAACCGACTGACCTAGATAACATGTGTTAGCAATTAAACTAAAAGTTAAAGTGTATGGTGGGTCCTTGGGTTTATAGAGGGTCGGACTGACGGTATGTGGGCCGTTGACTGGCAGGTAGCGAGGGATGGCGTGCTGACTGTTTCACGCGACATAACATCCTCCCCCTGTTGAGAGGGCACCAATCAAAATGCTGTGTGAGGGCTCAGGCACGTATTTTCTCCGCATCCTTCGATCGTCGTGGTGGTTCGAACTCGTCTGGATCGGGTAGGGGGACCAATCGTTTGACTCCGCGATCTAAGATGTTCGAACGTTATCGTCCCTAAGTATTACGATGGTGCCTTCACGAATATTACGACCGCCCTTGCTCCACTTGTTGCGGCTGGTCAACTCAGTGAGATATTCTCGGTACCACCGGCTCCAAAAATATTGCTTTAGTTGATTGATGCACTGCCAGCTGGATAGCCGGCCTGACGTAGTGTTCCTGTAATCTCGTTCTCGTAAACCAGTTAGAGTATCGCCTATTAAGAAGTGGCCGGGAGAGAGTACAGTAGAATCATTAGCATCTGATGATATGGGGGTAAGTGGATAGGAGTTGAGGATGGCTTCTATTTCCATGACAAGGGTATTGAGATGCTCAAAGGTTAAGAGCTCCGTACCAACCACGCAGATGAGATGACGTTTAAATGACTTCACCGCGGCTTCTCATAAACCACCGAAATGTGGTGAATTGGAAGGATTAAAACACCATTGTATTTGCCGTTCAGTGAGAAAGATCTGCACCCTTCCTCTGTGGTCATCGGACTGCAAGAGGATCCGGAGCTCCTTCAATTCCTTATTAGCTCCGACAAAGTTGGTGACGTTGTCTGAAAGGATTGTCGCGCAATGTCCTCGCCGCGAGATGAATCGGCGTAGAGCGGCAAGAAATGCGTCGGTTGTAAGGTCACTTACCAACTCGATATGTACAGTCTTGGTTGCCAGACATATGAATATGGCGACATAAACCTTTACCTTTCGGCGGTTGCGATCCCTTCTCTCCTTGATATAGAATGGCCCGCAATAATCGATCCCGACGTTTGTGAAGGGACGCGACTCGGTGATACGCGCCTCTGGAAGATCCCCCATCAGATATTCCATTGGTGGTGGATTAGCTCGGCAACATCTCACGCACTGTTTGATAGTACTTGGCTACGACCGTCGATAGGCCAGTAGCATTGTCTAACCGCGTACAATTTGGCCTGTGTCCCCGAATGATTGTTATTTATGTGCTCTTGATTTATGATCCGTTCTGTGATCGACATCTTCGGCAGAATAATAGGATGTTTCTGTTGGAAGGACATCGGTGAGTTACCGAGTCTTCCCCCGACTCGTAAGATCCCCTCATTATCGATGAAGGGATTTAGGCTTTGGAGCTTACCTCCAACCTCTTTGGCCCGCTCCTTCTGTAACATCCGAACCTCTTTCGAGAAATGAATGTTTTGAATCAATTGTATTAACCGATTATGTGCCAGTTATTTCGTCTACGGTTAGAGGTGTCGCTCGGTTTTGTTTGTGTCGCCATCGCAGACACCAAGCGACGATCCTCATAAGTTTTAGCCAGGAAGAATATCTGTCTAGTATAGACTGGTTGATTGTGTTCGTGACTAGGCAGATCGTCCTTTTTTGCTCGGGGACTTCATCCAACGGTATCGGACTCCAGGTCGGCCAATTTTCTTCGCTCTGATCAAGCCAGTCTCGATCTATCTCGAAGTATACCTCCTACACAGCATTGAGTCTCGACCACCCTTCGGATTACTTCAGTTAAAGGTGTATTTTATATTTATATATTCTGTAATAGTAGTTTAATAATATACACGGTAATCACTTAGAATTACGTGAGAAAATGGGTGGTGCTAAAGTTATGCAACCCGCCTTAGTACATATGTTGAGTGTTATAGCGGCATGGACACGTTACGCATAATTTATACAACGGCCAAACACAGTCGCTATTTTTTAGAAATTGGTGTTTAGCACTCTGATCCTTTGCGTGCCACTCGGATGGCACGGAAGTAATTTAACAAATTTGCAGTAGCGCACACATTTAACTTCTACCCATCCCATTTCCCTAGCTCGATAGCCGATCCTGATAAATTCTGTCATTAACCTAGGAATTTCCAGACGGTCATATGAACTCCAATCCAAGACCTTCCAGACGTAGTTCGAACTCTCTCGAACATTCCCCACGGATATGCGTTCACTATCTCGAAACACACCTCCTACACAGCACTGAGTCTCGGTCCCCCTTTGGATTTCTTCAATTACAGGTGTATTTTATGTTTACATATTCATTAATAGTAATTTAATAGTATAAATAATAATAATAGTATTAAATAATTGCTTAATATTAAATATAATAACTGAACATATGTTGGCCAGAAGTTTGGTTCGCTCGACAAATTTATACAATTGTTCCTAATCTTGATTATTGTACAATGTGTGTCGTCTAACGCCTGAGGAATCGCCCAATTTTGATGTTTTAGACAATGTTATTTTGTAGAATATTCTAAGTGTTCCTCTTGAATGAGACAGCCTGAATTGAATTTAGTGAGACAGAACTATTTGGTGAACTTTACTGATTGATAAATTGTCTGAACTAAGTGAGTTTGGTGCTGGGTTTTTTGCTTTTGGCTCTAATTCTAAGAATTAAATCTGTCTTCCTGGTCTTACCTACCTACTCCAGGAATCCCCCTCCGATATCTTTTGGAATCATCAATTTGTGGCACTCTTATGTATGGTAAGAACTCAAGTGATCTTCTATGCGTTAAGTGTGTCTTCATGCAGTGGCCTAGATACTGTAAAGAAGACCACAGCCGTGACAAAAACTGCATTAGCGGTGTTTGTTAATAACATAATACAATATCGTAATATTTATTACTAAGGAGTAATTCTTAATATTAAAAGATACCAAATTACTTTATTCTAAATTACTACTTGAATCACTATCACTGGGAATGCTTGTTTCATTTGATGTTTGACTGGAAGTATTTGTCAGGAGGAAATAAATATCGTTCGATATTGTTGATGTTAGGCTAAGTTTTTGTCTGAAAATGTTCTCGAGCTTGAAACAGTATCTCATGAGATAATTGCGAAGAATATCAATTTTTGTATGTATTCTTGACATTTTGGGAAAGGATTCTTTTCCAATCTCTTGAATTATTTATGACGAGGTTCCTGGACATCTTTGAATAACTGATCGATCACAATTAGAAATTTAACTTATAAACGAAATTAAACCTGTTATTATAATTAAAAAATTAAACTTATAATTCTGTAGTTTCGTTCGAATATGTTTCAAACGTTGAAGTGTTAAGCTGCAATTCGAAAGATAATGTCCTAAATAATATAGAAAATCTTTCTACAATGTAGCGGTTCAGATGAGGTTTAAATGCGTGATAAGAGAGATTACTCCGTTGCTTTGCTGTAGCAACCGTTAATTGTATTTGGAATAAATTAAATATATGTATACAATTATTACAGTAGACTGGATAGTCGGATGTTATAAATACGTAACGTAAATGCTAGGACGATGTTTGTAATGCTCGTAATGAAAACGCTGTTGATAACTGACTCGCTCGAAAATAACTAACTCACTAACTCGCTCGCGAGCGTGTCCGCTAATTTATACTGGTCGGGGGGAGATCCGTAAAATTCAAATTCAACTTGATATCGACAGTTGCTCTCAACGGCGACATTGTTTTTGCCGGAGATGTTCTATTATTAATTCGAGTGTCGATATCTTGAGGCACAACAACTAACATGAGTCGCTTCTGCTTCGCCTCGACCTATGACTCATGTGTCACCACAACAATATTTGCACCAATATTAGTTATATCTGATGTTAGGGTGGCATTGTGAAAAAACTTACGAGCAATACTTTCCCATCGTTCATGTTTCCGCCAGGTGTATCACTTACTTAGGTATATCAATCAACAATCCAGTTTCCGATCAAAACCTACTAATAATAATTTCCTCCCTCTCGATTACAATCTCCTTTTCCTCGTCATTTCGAGCTTGCCACTTTTTAACACCTAACTTGTAAAAAATATGTAGGAGACATTTTATAAATTTAATACATTTCGGAAAGCGCACTATAAGAATAAACCTTTTTTTAACTTTTGAAGCAATATGTTGCGTAACGTTTGTCGTTTCTAATGTTTGTCACGTTTTAATGAATTGCGGCGTTTGCTTAAACGTGATGATACGACGTGAAATGTAAATTCAACATTCTGATCGGCACGGTAGTTGCTGCCACCAGAAACAGTCTAAGGACTATTTCGATTAGATTTTGTTTTATTTACTATTCGAATTGAGGCTAACGACTGAAAGGAATGAATCAAAAAGCTTGTTGCACTTACTCAAAGCTCAGCACTATCTTGAATTATTCCAAAGGTCGTGCTCTTCGCGACAACTGAATGAAATCTCAAAACTTGTTGCACTTAAAGCGCGATACTATTTGAAGATTCTAAACCGTTGTATTCTTCTAGTGATTTGATCAATAAATTGCATGCACATGGGTAGCATTAACTAGCGTTTAATGCAACTGGTAAATAAATTCCACGTTCCGGCTAACCCGCTATGTGTAGGAATACTGGCACGGGAGAGGATTAAAATTGTTCGAAATAAATTATAGGTTTTGATATACAAGATTTATTCAGTTCGACTGGGTTATATTAATATCAATATGCAACAATTTATTTGGATTTTACTTGATTATAATTGTTATATATATATTATATATATGTCGGGTTGACGTTATGATTAGAGTTAGGGGCGTGTAATGAATATTCTTTAGACTTAGCCATCGTCGTTATACAATTGAAGTTATGCGAATTATCGCAAGTGTGAGTATTACGGAATCGACAAGTAACCGCGGTAACTAAACACTAATGACAATGATTCTAGGTTCAATAACGAATCCGCGGTCAACGGGATGGTAAATGTACTATTTCCAAAGTCTAAGTCCTCGTTAAAATAAAACGTGACAATATGGACCGATTGTAAAGATGTTCTTTTACTCGCTGACGAGTCCGCACGAGAGAATGCGCTATCCGTCGCGGTGATGCTCTAGAGGAAAACTATGATGGGGTGTGCCCAAGGGCACGAGATCATCGGATTCGTCGAGAAAAGCCTCCACTCGAAAAATGAGGGAGATGAACGTTGTTGCTAATTGGTTGATTTTCATGTTGGTGGTTAGAAAAGAATACTAGCCGCCCTTGAGAGAAAGTTGCTCGCGGGAAGTGTCGTACGTGAGAAAAATAGATTTCCCGTATCTTCCCATGGTAGGTGATAGATTGAAGGACTTTTAGGACAAAGACTGTTTGCCCGTTTGAAGGACCTTAGTTAACTAAATCCTTAGATTTATTATTAGTGGGTCTCCAGGCTGGCTCAACATGTACTGCGGAGATGCATCGGCATCTGGCAATCATCTTGCCCGAAGGATAGAGGCTGTGTGTGGCCAGCCACGGGGCAGAGGCCCTTGGAATGTTTACTATCAAGTATCGCTACGAATATTTCTTTATAAGAGAGCTATATAATTATTCTATACCTCTGTTAGGTAAAACGTTTATCCCGTAACCGCGGCTACGTTCGGCGACTAGACGTCGCCTCGAGCCCAAGCTCATTGTCTCAAGTTTCAGACTATTGTATTTGGGTTGATTTATAAAGACTACAGTATTGGGAATTTTCCGAAGAATTCCAAAGGGAGCGACCGGTGTCATTTCATCTCCGACACGGTCATCCTGACTATCACACGTCCTCGGTTGTATCTAAAATATTGAGTTCTCGTAACATCAGATTCGATATAACTGGCGTTATTTACAATTTAACTAAATGTCCCAATAAGCCAAGGGACCAGTTCAACAACAATAACTTTGAACGAATGTTCAATGGCAGAGTAAAATAATGATCCGTGGCATCATAATTAGTACTCAAAGTGCTAGTTGCATCTTGTGGATTATCAGTCCGATCGTAATGGCATGACGAACTATTCCCGATTTCGTACCCAAATGAATCTCACTCTCTAGATCGCACGACCACACAGAGCTTCGTTCCGCGGTCTTACTGGGCTTGGTTACACTTTCGCCCCGAAGCGCATGCGAACACATCACACGGGCTCACCGGGCTTCGTTATATTGTCGCCCCGAACGCATGTGAGCTCCCACTATTGTCATGGTCATAGTGCTAATGATCTTATGAGATCGGGTTCTCGTATCGTCATTATCGCTACACTCGCCATCACTACAGACATCCAACTCAACGAGAATACAACTATCTGGTATCTCCCCCAGTCCATTATGACTGCATCTATATGATCGTTCACCGTCTAACGTCCTTAAAATATACCTATCTTCGTCTAAAATTCCTGCTATTACTAATGAGCCCTAAATTTTGGATGTAATTTAGTTCGACTCCTTTCCTCGTTTTTGTATAATACAAAATCATCGAGATTGAATCTAGCTACTTTAGCCTTCGTCTTGTCGAATCTATTTTTATCACACTTATGCTAATCTCTATCTTCTGTATAGCCGGCTGTCCTATACTGAAGATATCTACTTCTCTTTCTTCAATATTTTCGGGTGGCAATAAACCGTAGGGTCCTGCTGTTTTACCGATTAGAAATTCTAGCGGGCTAGATTTAATGACATGATTGATAACGGACAAACCTAAACCTATAAACCTAAAAGCTTTTGGACAATAAAGAAATAGAGAGTTCTGCCTTTTCTTTGTATTTTGCGGTAAAAGAGCAAACCGTAATTCGTATGTATTCGCGATATCTCCCGTGAGTTCATCGTTTTACAGTTTAGTAACGATTTCCGAAATTTGAAGATCGCGACGTTGTTGCTCTAATGACCAATCTTCCGAGATTTCGGCCAGATTAATTTCCTTTTCTGTCGGCGATGAAAGGACATCGGGGCCTTTCTTTTGGAATGTTTTGGAAGATCACCAATACTTTAGTCTAGACTTTGTTTACAATTTAAACTATCTTAATATCGTTAGGTAAATACAAAAAACATAGTTAGGTAAATTTATCACAAGATATAGCTTTTAACAGCTTTAAATGTCTTTCACTTCAAATGCTGTATGTTCTTCGTATTTCGTTTGTGTTTTAAACACGGTTTCAAGTAAACATTTTAAATTACCTTGATTTACTTTGAAAGAAATTATCAATTATTTGCTTACATAGCTTATCGAATGTACATATTATACATGTGCATATGACTGTTAGTTTATTAAAATGTTTTGATCCTGTTGTTCCATTCATTTTCCTTACTCGTTGATATTTTTAATTAAAGCTGCTCTTGATTAGTTTTGAATCACGGGTTGTTCTTGATTAGCCTTTCGAATCGCGGGTCGCGTGTTCCAATTTTGTTTTCGCGTTATGGGTCGTGCGGGGCGTGGGGCGTGACAGTGTTTAATAAGATTAGCAAATTATTTCAATGCGCTTAAATACACTTATTATGCAAAGAAGGGATTTTATTATGTAATATGTACCAAAAAATATACCAAAAATATCTTAAAAATAAGAATACGTTTATAAAGTATTGTTTCAATATTTTATAGCTCCACCTTTTGCTTCTATAACGTGAACGTTTTGGTTACTTCATATAGATTTAAATAGTTTTTAAATAAATTTTTGATTTAATGATGTCCAGTTTCGTTCAATGTAACATTTTAGTTCCTGAATGATGTGGAATTGTTTTCCACTTACATATGATTTACGCATATACATATATGATCTGGTTAACTGTGTCTAGAAATTTTCGATGATGTTTATTTACGGCGATCAGACTGGCTATTCTAAAATTTTAATATTTTGTTGTCCAAAGTATTCTCTCAAAAACTTTGCAGTATGAATACTTGCATTACCCCGTCGAAAAATAAAGTTCTAACCTGCAGTTTTTACAATATGTTCCATCAGCTTTTCGTAGATTAAAGTAATATAATTTGAACGATTTATTCTTCCACTTATAAGTTTAATTTCAATGGCATCCAACTCCAGCTCATTATTTTTCCATCGTCTGCTCACCGACGACATAAAATCTCTGTTTCTTTACGCAAATCATCGAAATAATAACAATAAAACAAATAATAACAAATCCATCGAGTGCTGCCAAGTAAATCTATTTTCGTCACTAAAAATAACTTTTCGCTATTTTTTCCCCGCAATATATACCTTCAAACAAATTGTAAACGAACTTCGCTATGTTGTGGTAGTTTGCACATCAATTTTTGGAGTTTTATGTATGTCTTATGCAATTCGTTTTGAAATCGCAGCAGAATTTGATGCAACTCTTAAAACTGCACGTTGTTGACAATCAGTTATCGCTTTTGGACGACTTTTTTTGCGCGAGGAAGGGAACATGCATTACGCATACCCGGCGACCCGCGTCACCAGGTAATGTGAGACTCGGCTGATGGTAGTACCGTACTCACTCAAAACCCCTCCTCTTCTTTGAGCGGAGAGTCTCACCGGCACCGCTAAATAAGCATTACTTTAACGAGACCCCAATCAACGCGTCAACTTCTAATATCGAAAATCACCATTTATCAGGGCCAACCCCAGGCGTCATCTTCTTCTTCTCAATGCTCGATTTCTGGCCATTTCTTGGACTCGATGGCCGACTTGAACGTATTCTCCCAGACCTTGCTCATCGCCGGTAGAATACTTATTGGTCGGTACGACGAGGCAAACTTTGGATCCTTACCAGGTTTGTTCAACAATATCAACCGGGCCACTTTCCATTTCGCTGGAACTCTTCCTATCTCGTAAATAGACTTCACCATGGTGAGCAGTTCCTGCGCTCCAAACTTAAAAATCAGTTTAACAATAGACCCCGGAACCCCATCAATACCAACGGCCTTATTTAAGGTTCAGCCGGCCAACAACTTGTCTTAGCTCGTCCATATGGACCACGTCACCTACTCCGGGAGTCCCAACGCCATTATCCTCCGTAACATCCTTGTTCGGCACACCCATATTCTCAGTTAAGAAGAGATTCCCAATGATGTTCTCAGCCTGTTCCCTCTGGACGGCTTGTGCCCTTCTCTTCCAATATCAGCGTACATTTCTTAAAACATTGTAAATAACTTTGCGACTATGATTCAACAATTTCAGAATTTTACTAATAGAATAATATTTTTTATGTAAATTTTAAATTGTTACTATTTCATAATGACTCATTTTGTGATTATGGCCCAATGTCGAAATTTTCACAAAATTTCGATTCCACAACACGCACGGTATTAAATATCTGGTGCTGTGAACAACTTGACGTGATGCTAGCAATCGTGTGCTATCATTTTAACGCAGCGGCCAAAAGCGGTCAGTCACGTGGACGTATGACTATATGATTATACGATTATAGGCAGGCAATTATATACAATGTAATGGTACAGGCTTCCAGGCTTAATATACAATAACAGGCTTCTAATGGCGCCAACGAACGCCTCTGTCTCGCCGCACACCTACTTCAAATGAGGAAAATACCTCTTACCGTCATCCAATAAAACATCCAAATATTTCACTGTACTTTTAGTTTATATTTCCATGCCTCCAATATCAATATTAAACATAATTTCTGTCTTTTCTTGGGTCAGATGAAGGCCCGTGTCATGGCTTCCCGAACCCATCGCCAATGTCTTGTAGCTTTCTCATCGCAAAAAACTGGGCAATTGATTTCGATGTATACTATACGTCAGTTGAATTGGATACTGAAATTAAACAGAAGCGACCAAAATTATAATAATGCAAAGAATTGCTAAATAATTGGAATGTTGTCAACCTAATTAAATTCTAATCTAAAAACAGACACTACGAATAAAAATATTTTTTGTATAGTTCACATGTAATTTAAATGCAACTTAATTTATGTTAACCGACGCTGAAGAAGTATAATCTATGTAATGCATTTATTAATATAGAGAAAAAGCAGTAATAATAAGCTCATTTGCTGGGGTGCAAAAAAAGAGTCGCATTGTGTGCTTACATTTTTTACTTAATCCAGCTTTGAAGGAACATATTATATCTAAGATGTTTCCAGCAGCAGAAATCGATACACTAATCTCATGTGAATTATTTTTCAAATTTAATGTTTGCAAATGTTTATTCGACCATTCGCGGAGATCGCGATCGCGAGAAGGCACGTCAACGGGAGTCGTAAATTCCCGTTACGATTAGACAATCGACGCCACGAAGTGATCGATCCTCTATTTCGTTTAGGATAATAAGGCTGGTTCAATTGGATGTACACTGAATTGACAGATATAACTTAATATTTATTCCAGCAGCTTTGTATAGATGATAGTCACGCTGGTGCGTAAGTACAAGTTGAGTAAACGATTAATTTAAGGGTAGAGACCCGGTACAGACATGTTGACTATTCTAGCGGTGAAGAATAAGTGATCTTTGTGACGATGTTATGTCGGAGGAAAGCTAGTGATGGGTGTATCCTAGGGCACGAGAGAAGCTGATTTGTTAAGGATGAGTTTTCATAAGGAGAGTGAGGGAAATAGACTTCGCTGTTAATTGGTCCATTTTTCGGTTTATGGGTGAGGAAGGGTGCGAACCGTCCTGAGAGAGAGTGGCGAGAGTGGGAAGCATCGTACGTGACAAAGCTGACCTTCCACTATCTTCCCGGAGTAAACAATAAACTTCCAGAAACGGATTGCTAAGAACTGTTTATGCGGTTCGAGTGGCCTTAACTAGAAATTCCGGAGATCTATATAGGGGGTCCTTGAGGCCATTGAGGGTACGCAGTACGGATGTGTAGACATCTGGATACCATCCTGCCAGCGGTGTCTGGTCCGGTCGAGGTCGAGTGTCGCCCGACGGAACAGCAAACAAAACGCGGCTAAACAGTAGAAACGTTAACCACCCCCCTGATTTCGATGATATTTTTGGATATGTTGATGGAAATCGATATTTTGAATTATTGGTTAAGGGCAATAAATATGAAGATGTAATAATTTTTATTTTAGTTTTATTTATCTTAATCAATTTTTTTTATTAGAGGAAGGCATGTCTATATTTCAGTATTATTTCATATATATATTTCATATTATTTCAGTATATTTACTCTTAAAGCTGATAGTTACTAACCAGACAAAAAGAAAAAAGAAAATCGGCGTCTACTCATACCAAATAAATGGTTGCCATGTTTCTCTTCTATTCATATTACAATCCACGTATAAAAGAACATTTGCAATATGTTCATTATTTTTTTCTGTCACGCACCTCATAAAACACACTCATTCTCACACAATAATCCAACATGAATAGCTTTTTCCTATATACATATATAAGGGGTAGACGCACTTAGTACCCGAGATATTAACTAAAGCTGCCAGTACCACTGCGGTAAGTTCTTTTATGAATTCTGCTTATAGTTCTACGTTTGTGGCAATGTATACGTCAGTGTGGATCGTCGGCCATTTATGTTCTGTTTGTAAACGAGGATCGAATAAGGCCTCGTGCATAACGTACATATGAGAGATTACAGGAATCTGTTACAACTTATAATTCATTATAAGTTTGTTATAATTTATAATTCAATTAAAAGTGAATATCATCAATGTATTGGATTTAGGTTTTAATTAGATTTCTCAATTCGGCTGCTGCGAGGAAGCTGGCAACGCTTGCGTGAAATAATAAGAAATTAATTGCGAAAATAATAGGCGAATGAATAATTGATATTATTTGTCAAAATAAGTAATCCTTATTATTTCACTCAAGCATCGCTGGTCGCCACGAGGTGGTCGGATTAAAAAATCTGACATAAACCCAGACCCAATGCATTAATCATATTCGCCTTTACCCGAGTTATAACGGACATTTCTCGCAGTGTTACGTATGCAGTTATGACCGCGGCAGCTGGAAACCAATATAGTGAAGCCACAAATATATTGTGCAGAATTCATTGTAGCGGTATCGGTAGTTTTTCGCGACTATTTCGGAAACTAAGCGAGTTAAAAAATTGTTCAAAATGTTTAGTTTTACAACAAATCCAAAAATCATTGAGATCGGACGGTAGTTAACATTTCTACAGTTTCGTCCAAAATGCAATAAAATGAACAAAGTTATTGCTGACACTTATCTTACCTGAAGATATTATGTGATCTGCATTAAACATTCTTTTATTTACTTTCATCTTCAAAAAGAAATTGCGGCATGAACGCGTCGAATTTGTAAAATTACATTTGTCATTTATCCAAAGATTTGTTATTATTATTTTAAATAGTGGGCACTGTTCCGTTCATGTGTCGAGCCATTTTTTGTTTTTATCTTTTCTTACATTGCGTTTATCACCCAAACATGAAATCGAATATACGATATTTGATATAGGATGTGTATGAAAGCGCACTCATAATACAATGATGTCATAATACAATTTCTTAAATCTAAAGATTTCAGGGGCAGTTTCAAGTAGATTAATATTATTACGAGTAAAGTAAGAAAACGAAAATTGACAGTTAATTATACTCGTATGACTAATAACAATACAATATGTACGTGCACTTGTTTATATTGACTGACTCGTCTCGGCTGAACCGACTATAAATTATGAGCGTAGCAGCTGTCAATTTAGTCTTTATGGCTTACTAATGTTTTAATGATGTGGCTAGGAAGATTATTTCGTTGAAACTTATTTTATCATTTGCTATTTTAGATATATTCATTGTTCTACCATTCGCGGAGTGACGCATTCGCGGTAGATCGCGTCAACGATGCCGATAATCGACGCCACGAATTGGTTGATCCCCTATTTCGTTTAGGATAACAGAGGTGGTTGACTGATTATAACACTGAAGTAACAGGTTATAATATATACTTTATTCCAACAACTTAATAGATATAAGCTTAAATATAACAGTTGACATGTCGACAGACAGAATATAAGTTAAGACTTTGACGGAGTACGAGATACACGTGAGTATGGTGACTGATCAGAGAAAAAACAACTAACGAAACTTGCTCTGTGACGGTGATATTTATACTGAACCAGGCATGGTCGCTGGTCACCTCATCACCGGTTATTTGTGAGTGGAAATCCCAGGAAAAAAGGGAAAACCCACTTTTTCCATTTTTTATTGGCTGAAACAATAGCCCTAAGGAATGTCTCGATTTGACCTCTATGCTGGAGAAATTGAGGGCCCTGACGTTAAAGCAAAAGAAAGTATTTAGCTTTATAACCGTCCCTTAGAATTATTGCGATCCGACCTATTATGTTTGCACCGCTAGTGGCCGTCCCGACCGAGGGACGGACTTGAGCCCACACCAGGCAACGGGACGTAACATCATTTTGAAAATAAAATAAAAATATGTCGGGTTGGCATTAGGATTTGAGTTAGGGACGTGTAATGAATATGCTCTAGAATCAGTCCTCGTCGCGTACAACCGAAGTAATGCGAATTAGCACAAATGTGAGTAGTATAGAATCGACAAGTAACCGCGCGAATTAGACACTAATGGCAACGATCCTAAGCTCGATAGCGAATCCACGGTCAACGGGATAACGGGTGCGATATGCTTCACAGTCGAAATCGGGCGTACTGTGCTTGCTAGTAGTACACGAAGGACTTGTGTAACTCGGAGTCTTCGTTGCTCTGCAGATGCCAGGTGTTGGTCGACACGATTCCACGAAAGAGAATGACTTCCCGTCACGTCGACGTTGCAGAGGAAAACTATGATGGGTGTGTGCCTAAGGGCACGAGGTCGTTTGATTCGTCGAGGAAAACCTCCGCTCGGAAAGAGGGAGAAGGACGTTGTTGCTGATTTGTTAATTACTATATTGGTGGTTATAAAAAGGTTATTAGCCGCCCTAGCGGGAAGTGTCGTACGCGAGGGAAACAGATTTCTCTTGTCTGTCGTAGGTTGATCGGTTTATGGACTGCTAGGGAAAGACGGTCTGTCCGATTGCCCTCAGGTAATTAAGTCCTAAGGTTTATTAGCAGGTCCTCCTGCTGGCTAAGCGTTTACCGTGGGGTGCATCAACATCTGGCGATCCTTTTGCCAAAAGAATAGGTTTTGTGTGACTATTTCTTTTTAATGAGAGCGGTACAATTGTTTTATACCTCTGTTAGCTACAACGTTCATCCCTTGACCGTGGCTACGCTAGGCGACCAGTTGTCGCCTCGAGCCCAAGCTCATTGTCTCAAGTTTCGGACTATCGTATCTGCTTTAATAACGTTGAAGTATCGGGGACTTTCTACTGAATTTCGAAGGGAAGGTCCGGTGTCCTTTCTTCTCCGACATATAAATATACTTCACGCATGATTTAGGAATCGAAAGGACGAAGAATGACTTCTGAGTAACAATTCTGTAATTTATGTATAGTATATTTCTCCGATTGTTCAGCGGATTCTATTTACGGCTTTCCTCTTTTCTTAGAAGAGGGAAAATTACACTTCTTTTGACGTAGATATGGGTGTGTTTCTATACGTCGCTTGGAAATGGGGCGGAATTCTTTTAGATCTAGGGGAAACCGCTGCGTAGATGACTCATTTCTGTTTACACAAGTATAGAACATATCTTCCTTTATTACCCAACAGCCAAAGTTGTTAGATTATGTGGGGCTCGGCAAAAAGTGTTGAGCGTTTCTATCCACTAAAAGGCCCTTCTCTATCCTGGTAATAAACAGGCACATGGGGCCTAACCCCAGATTCGGGGGGGTTTTGATTATACGTGACTGTTAAATCAGAGTGCATTATGTTTTGAATAAGTGTATTTACTTGTTAATGATGCATAACTTTATAAGCAGAAATCTAACCTCAATCTTATAATTGTCTCAGTATTACAAATACTCCACTGCAGCCACATATTCACCTGTTTTATCCCCACTCGCATTGCCATTTAAAAAGAACCATGCTGCCTATTCCAAGTGTTTCATTAATTCTCCTACTTCCTTATTGCACTTTCTGTTCTTCGTATTTCTCCTCTCTTCGCCATCTCCTTTCTATTTTCTCCATTTCCATAACCTCTTCGCCTGTATCTTTCTTCCGTCATTTCCCTTCTCCTCCTGTCTGCATTATCCACCGTTTGACTTCTATTTCTGTTTTCTAGAATCATCGCCTCTTAGCAGTTGTCTTCCCAATAATCCATTTTTTAATTGATTTCTAACCCCAAAATTTTGTACTTATATATACTGGCCTGGTGGAGCTTTAGAAGACTGGCGACATAGCCTCCATGTCTTCCAAGCCATCCACTCTGTCTTGGAAGGGCCGTCTTTTGCTTTGTTTGCCCCCGTTCGGGGCCTGTCGCTTGAGATGGTTTATCTCCACCGTCAGATCTAGATCTAGATTTTTTCAAAGTTGGCTACTCGCATGCCGGCGAACCAATCATGTGTAATACATTATTTAATTGTATTTCTACTTTTTTTACTTATTTTTATTCGTGATAGTAAAAGTTGACACTACATTTAATGCAAAGTTCAAGCGGAAATGAGAATACACTCAATATTTATACAAATTTTACGAGTTTGTATTTTCTAAATTTTACATTTTGTAAATTATATATGTTCTGTCAAGCGTAAACATACGAAAAATCGTCGTCATAAATTGTAAAAAAGCTAAAAAAATTTACCGAATGTCTAGCTGGATAGATTGTCAAGTATAAATTAAATAATAAAAAAATAAGTTATGAAAGTTATAGGAAGAAATCTAGGTAAAATCTTGCTATATTTCTTACTAATTAGTATCAAAATGTTTTGAAAACAGAATAATAAAGTACAGATCTATTGAATTTTATATTGTTTTATTTTTCACTAAATTTTGGAAGTCAGAAAAGTGTTAAATAATAACGAAATTGACAGAATTCTGCTATTGCAATGAACAAATAATTATATTGCCATAGAAATTACAAAATTTGTTAGTAAAAATCGAAAGATAGTAATATAATCTTTAGAAAGTTTTGCAAAATATAACACAAGAAGGGAATAGAACGCGATCACCGGTATTAACAAAGCAGGATTTGCTAAAATAGTAGGTCTTGCAATAAAACGTTTCACGTTTCTTACTACATGTACATTTCAGACATCCAATACTGAAACCTTGCATATTATTCGCGTTCTATCGTAGAGAAAAACGTAGAAAATTCGCGAATATACGCGTACCGTGTACAGTGTAGAAAGCATCTAAGAAGTTCTTATGTAACAATGTTCTATGAATTATATAGTATTTGTACCGCATCAACATATGTCGAAAATACTTCTAACATATTTGAAATTATGAATATTGGCAACCATACTGTCGAAAAATTGACGCAGATTGGTCAGTGCCACAATAACGTTTAGAATTTGTAATATCTGCTTATATGATGGGAAACTTGAACAATTTAAAGGACTTGTACTCATAATGATCAAGTAATAAAAATGAGTGGTGTAATACAGAATGATTATTGACAAAAAAGAAGAAAAGGGGAAGTAGAAACAGAAACATGGAAAGATTAGAAACGATGACCTTGCATTTCGAAGTTGCAGTCGAAGAAGTGGAAATCGGAAGAAGATCCATGCGATGCCAGTATTAGAAAAATTAAAATGGAAAATGAAAAAATATAGATATATAACAAGATGAAGAAATTATAACGATTCCATTCTTTCGTTCGTGCATTCAAGTCATATGATCACGTGATTAGTACACAGTTTCGTAACTACGTTACTGAAAGAATTGGTTTCCAATCTAATTCTAATCTAATTATATTGGATTGTAATGCTAATTATTCTTGAGCAATACGTAATGCAGTACGCATCAATTTTTTGATAGTTGAGATGAGATTATCTCCATTTCACAGACGAATACATTTGTATACTTTGAATACTGAACATATACTACATATGTAAAGAAACTGTATACAAAATTTTAACACGTTTCTCTTCACATAAAGATTTAGCAATGTGATGGAGCAACAATAATGCTATAGTAACTTTGTATTCGTAATGAAATCTATCAAACAAATAAAGATAGAGAAGTATTACTATTTAATTAGAGCTATTTCTTAATGTAGTAATGTAACTACTACAGATAATCTGAATTTGTACAACTGCTCACTTTCTATATGACAGCTCACAACGTAGGACAACCGACAACTAACCTACTTTCTCCACGTCTTTTTATACCACAATTTTCGGCTACCAGGCAGGTACCGTTTTGCAGCTGTTGTTGACCTAAGATGATCACGTACACCTTTCTTAATCACTTATTGTCCTAAAGGGCCACGGGCATATTGCTTGGCCACACGGCCCATTGTGATTTCCCATCCTTCCCAACCCGTCAGCACTTTCACTTTTCCTTATCTGTAATTCATTGGGATTTTCCCAAATGGATTTTCCATGATACTACAATATGAAATAATGTCAAGTTTTAATTTGACTAAACAAACTAATGAAACATTTTTGTGTGTAATACTCATAAATAGAATTATGCAATAGTGAGATCGTAATTAACAGAAAATGTTGTACGATACAAGAGCTTTTCGTGAAAAATTGAAAAAAGGTGTTGATTTATTCGAGTTTGTAAAAGGAGAAAAAAAGTACCTTTGCTAAATCCTTTCTCGAGGAAGGAGCGTCTAAGCCACGTGACGTGATGCTCGAGTTCACAGCATCCACGCAACTGCTATGAATATCGTTTTTTTTTTTTATCCTTCATAAACAATACATAATCAGACAAAGAAAGAATCTAGAAGTATATTCTAAACGAGAAGAGGCAACTAAATCCGAATGCAAATCACGTCATCATCCGGGATTTGTCGGAAATGTTATCCAAGTGAATCTGTGCTGCATTGCGCTTCATTTTTCAGATAGTATGATAATTTATAAATTCGTCCAAATCAACTTTACAAGAACACCCAGTTAACATATACGTATTATTATTATGTTTTGAAATAGATTCAATTACCTTCTCCTTTTGTGCCAACGTTACAACGAAATAGTTTGTCCTTATAGATGATTGGGCCATCGTCGGAATACTTCATAATGAATACACAAGGAAAATCTATATTTACATACGTACAAAACGTGGAACGAAGTCAAAATAATTAAATTAATTGTTTGATAAGACATCCTGCTTATAAACGCATGAAACGTATTTATGAAGGAGTGAGATTTTTATTATATAGTTTCTGCAGATGCATTTGAATTTTGCTGCAAAGAAGAACGCAATTCGCGTAATTGGATCTCCAGTTCCAAGATCTCCAGATCATCAGCATGAAGCTTCTCCGTTTTGGCAACGCACTCTTCGTATCATTGAAAGTCAGTCATAGTCACAGAATAGGTGACAATACAATCAATACAATATAGTGCAGCCATACGTACTGTCAAAAGCTGCTTTTATCCCTAAAGCACAAGTGTCGGGCTTACTCAAATTTTATAGCTAAAAGCAATGTTTTCCAGAAATAATGTAAATAAAAAGTATAAAAACTTGTTAATATTAGCAAAGAATTAATAATTCAGTAATAGAAGTATCTAACACTTCATCCTTTCTGAGCTGTTTGGCAATAGCTTTATTCACAAATCACTCAAGGTCCTTAAGTATGACCTCACTGGAACGTAAACAAGACTAGTAATAGACATCATACAATGAAAAACCTAAAGACACATAGTCAAAAAGGTTTTAAGTGAAAGCATCTGGTGTTTTCAAAGGCTGAAATCAGTTATTCCTATAAGAAAATTGCAACTGCTCATGAATTGCATTTTTGACACGGATTTCAAAATCTTGTAAGATATTCCTTTTAAGATTTGAGTCTATTGGAACCGTCTCAAATAAACTCCCTTAAAATATGTGGAGTATATTGTTCTGGATATCAAGAACATTTTTATGAAGTGGGAGTGCTGCCAAATTTTAAACTCGGACCGTTTTGTGAAAGTAAGTTTTTTAAACTAAGTAATCAAACGTGGCACTGTGTTACTGTAGTAAATTTAGATATAAAAGATTTCATGAAATATGTATATACTCTAACAGGAATACTCTCGAGATGATGATACTTGAAGGAAACTACATCAGAATTGCCGTCTCTCAGATTTACTTTATGAATGAGTGGCGAATGACAATACATATTGAAGTCACTTGTAAGTTTCCGTGAAGTGATAAGACTTTCGAATAAGCACGCTTGCCAAAAATCAATTAGATTTTGTGCCTGCGAGTGAAGCACTGAGCTAATAAGCTATAAATAACTGCAAAAAGAAGAGGAGGCTGATAGAACACAAAGAGCTGATTAATCTAACAGACGAAAACTGAAACTCGAAATAAAGAACAAGAAGGATCAAGCTAGCTGCGACGTAGGATCTCTTAGCAGATTCTACTATTTTTGAGCGTATTATATTGTATTGCACACTACCTCTTCGATTACGTATATATATATCGATTTAATATGTTGAGGATTAGAAAAGCATGTTAGACATGTTGTACGGATTACGGAATTAGGGAATTACGGAAAGATTGATTTTTTGAACACGATAGTACATCGGTTGATACAATTGAATGCATTGAAACTATTATTTTTTTTTAAATATTCAAGCTTTCAATTGATATTTATATAGATTATAAAATATTTAATAAATTATATAATAAATATGTAAAAATATATAATAAACTATAAATTACGAAAGTTAAATTATAAAATTGGTTAAAAGAATTTCGCAGGAGACTGTCAATTTCAAACAGTAAAGGAGTCAAATTATAAAATTATGGGACAATAACACAATTTAGTATTAAACTATTAAAGAATTGAGTACATGGAAACATAATAAATATTTCACAAGGGAAATAAGATATGAAATATTATAAATAATGAATTATTTATTCGCTGCACGACATATTTTGCATGATATTTCGCATTGTCTTTTATTTATATTTTCTCACATAATTTTCATAACATATTCATAAATTAAAATGTTTTCATAATCTATGTTCTACTAACGATTTTCCGTATGTTCAATGAGAAGTGCTGTATAGAGTATATATATTTCTTATTTATCTCCAGCCATAAACCACAATATTGAGTGTTCTATTACTTTCCTGCGGATTGTAAAATCATAAATTCCAATTGATAAATTGATAAATTATAGAACCATCGTAACTCATTTTGTTTATTCGACCATTCGCGGAGAGACGCGATCGCGAGAAAGCACGTCAACGGGAGTCGTAAATTCCCGTTACGATTAGACAATCGACGCCACGAAGTGATCGATCCCCTATTTTGTTTAGGATAATAAGGGTGGTTCAATTGGATTTACACTGAATTGACAGATATAACTTAATATTTATTCCAACAGCTTTGTTTGT
>JACXIT010000196.1:66017-84382 GCA_014737525.1 Bombus difficillimus | reverse complement strand
GGTGTATCCAAGGGCACGAGAGAAGCTGATTTGTTAAGGATGAGTTTTCATAAGGAGAGTGAGGGAAATAGATTTCGCTGTTAATTGGTCCATTTTCGGTTTGTGGGTGAGGAAGGGTGCGAACCGTTACCGAGAGAAGTGGCGAGAGTGGGAAGTATCGTACGTGACAAGGCCGACCTTCCACTATCTTCCCGAAGTAAATAGTAAACTTCTAGAAACGGATTTGTAAGAACAGTTTATGCGGTTCGAGTGGCTTCAACTAGAAATTCCGGAGATCTATAGGGGGTCCCCGAGGCCCTTGAGGGCACGCAGCACGGATGGGTAGACATCCGGACACCATCCTGCCGGCGGTGTACGGCCTGGGCCAGGCATACTGTCGGCCGGCGTAACATCCTCCCCCCGTTGAGATGGTACCGATCAAAAGTTCTGCAAAGATAGAATTAATTGGAGCTGCCGCCCCATTGTTTGTCGATTGCTGGTGGTCTGTATTCTGCTGGATCGGATTGGCTCGATGGTGGGGCGAGCCGCGTGGCACCTCGATCCAAGATGTTCGTTGCCGTATGAACTGTGGTTGTATGAATGATGCCGTCTTCGCCAGGGTGAATTCGATGATATGACCGAAGGGCCGCTTCGTTGAGGATACGTTGTCTGCCTGGTAATCTGGATTGCCGTGGTTCTCAGCATTGCCAAGAAATTTGCCGCAGAAATTCACGATCCGGGAAGTGTCGTGAAACAGCTCGGCCCATGAAGTATCGTGAAACAGCTCGGCCCATGAAGTATCGTGGAACATCTCGCCACAGGAGGTGTCGTTGTCCGTTTCGCCGATTTCACAGAGGCAAGTGAAATCCGCATGTAGATGCATTGTGGATGCGTGAAGGAGGTCTACGGTTGAGTGGAGGACAGGGCTCCCCCCGCTGACCCATCCGTATCGAGTTTTCTCGATGATGCTTGGTCGTAGTTACCGGCTTGGCCCAACTATCCGCAAAATACAAAATCGGAGAAATCTTACCTTTCGTTTGGTTAGATTTCTTCCACTCGATTGGATGTGGTGGATTAGAATTTACAGCTACAGACGTATGTAGCCATCCTGGTCCATTGTGTGCGATAGCGTCCGCTGGTGTCGCGTAACTCGGACTATTATGTTTAGACCTTGGTTTCGAAGGGCAGTCGTGTTCTGAGTTGATCAGCATTATCCTTGGTTTCCCCCTGAGATGTGTCCCGATGCTGGGACTGTGTAAGAGATGCGCTGCTGCGTCCTTCCTGGCGAGTTTTTCGGTGGGAAGCCAGGTACACCGATTTGGTTGTTCTGAAGGGTTTTGAGGTTCTTCGTAGTGTAATAGTTCGGACATTGGACAATGTCCCGGCGTTGATGGAGCCAAAGGGGGCTCCAGAGAGAAGGTGATGGTCGGAGACTTGTCCGATGTAGTGATCTGTGGGCTTAGTGGACAAGTGTTGAGATCCGATGGGGTATTCTGAAAACTAGCGATATCAATTAAGCGATTGGTCACGGTGGCAATAACGTGGAGATTATTCCGATTCGGGTCACTTGCGGATGTGGCCCTTCTCGGCCATGGCGAAGGTGGTGTCGTCGCATTGGGTCCCGGAGAATAAGTTTTCGATAAGATATTTACGTCAGGTGTTACAGGTGACGTGATGCGGGACAGGTTATCAACCGTTAAAGTGTTGATCGAGAAAACTCGGTTCGTGGCTAATTTGATCATCGTGGATTCCGGAGCTTCTGTCGCAGGGTTCGACTCTAGGTTGACTTCGATGTAATTGATGGGATCTAACCCGTTACTTTCTTCGTTATGAATTACAGGGCATCGCACATCCTGTAACGGACTCGGAGAGATAACTGTCAGTGACGGCTTGTCACTTGGTAATGTTTTCTCCTTTTTCTGGTCAAGAGGTTCGTGATCGGTTGGCTGATTCAAGGTGGTCGGCGGAGTTGAATTCGGTTGTTGCAATGTTGAGGATGCGAACGAAGATGTCGTCAGGTCGCGTTTAGGCGATGAACTACGGGTATTATGCAATGAACCGCGCGTGTCATGCAACGAGATCCGCGGGTCATGCGGCGGTATCGACGCTAGATTTAATGCGAGATTTTCCGTCGGCGGAGTGTGACCGTTGTTGTCATAGACGGGATTCAGTTCCTCCCGGTTTAAAGGATCGTGAGGGTTTATTGTCGAGTTACGTGTAGACGACGCGTCGTTAGTATCAAGCGATGAGTTATGAGTGTAAAAAGTCTTTTGATTCGAGACGTTTGATAGCGTTGAATTAAGTCGTTGAGACAATGAGGACGCGAATTTCGTTGTTGTCAAGGCGCGTTTACATGACGAACTACGAATATCGTGCAATGAGTCGCGCGTGTCATGCGACGGTATCGGCGGTAGATTCGACGAGATATTTCCCGTCGGCAGGGTGTGGTCATTGGTATTGTTGCTCTTAGGTATCGACGGCGATGTTAGTCGTGCACCTTTTAAGTTTTCCATGGTTTGGGATAGTATCGGATTCTTAGTATTGCATTGTAGATTATGGTTAATAGTCGTATCGCTTTTGGAGGAAGGTTTTTTAGGATTTTGTTATTGATTAGATCGATTCCTGGTGCTTTATTGTTTTTTGTTTTTTCGATTATGCTTCTAATTTCTTGTGTTGTTGTTTTGGGTATGGTGTATTGCTTGTCAGTTGCGGAACTAGTGGTTGTCGCATCCTCGTCCGTATGACAATTGAGGTTGCTGTTATTCATGTATATGGTGTAAATGTGTTGCAAAGGTGGTTGGAAAATTCTTCGGCTTGTTCTTTGTTGCTTCTTGCCCATGTGTTGTCTGCTTTTCTGATTGCTGGGACTAGATTTGTTGCCTTCTTTGTTTTTTTTTGTGACTTTCCAAAGCGAGTAGTTGTAGTTCTCGTGTGCAGATAGTGATTCTATGAACTTTGTGAACTCGTTGTTATTGTGTTCTTTTATTTTGTTTTTTATTTCTTTTGCAAGTATGTTTAGTTGTTTTTTATTTTCTTTTGTTCTATGTTTTTGCCATTTTGCTTTCGCTTTTCTTTTTTCTCTAATTTTTTCAAGGATGTCTGGCGGAATTGTTTTTGTTTGTCTTATGGTTGATTCAGGTAGAGTGGTTGCCCTTGCTGCTTCTTGGATAGTTTCTGTAAGTGTTGTTACTGCTTGTTCGATGTGTTCAGGCGTTTTCAGTGGGATGTTGCAGTTGATTTTGTTCTCGATTATTTCTTTGAATGCTTGCCATTTGGTGGATTTATTGCATAGTGTCTCTGTGTTGTTGTAGAGTATTGGCTTGCTTATGTATGTAATTATTATGGGTGTATGGTCGGAGCTAAGCTCAAGGCTGGGTGCTATGTTTATTTTGTTTCTGTTTAGTCCCTTTGTAACTGCAAAGTCCAGTAGGTCAGGGAATTTGCTCAGGTCTGTCGGCCAGTATGTCGGTCTTCCTGTGGATAGTAGATTGAGGTTATTTTTTTTTACGTATTTTTCCAGGACTCTACCTCGTGGTGTAGTGATTCTTAATCCCCATTGTGTGTGCTTTGAGTTGTAGTCTCCCGCTGCGATATATTTGTCGCCTAATTGTTGGAAGTACTCTTCCCACATTTGTGCTGTAATTTTGTGTCGCGGTGGTACATATACTGCTGACAACTGTAAATGGTTGCTGGTAGATTGTACGGTAACTGTGATTGCTTGTAAGTATTCCTTGCTAACTTGGCTGTGTAGGTGGTGTTTTATTTCGTTTCTTATTATACTCGGATTGAGCGTGTCGCCGGCCAAGTACGAGGCCCTGTGGTTCTTTGACCACGGCCGCAGAGGATTCCCTCCCGCCGGACTGTCCGTGACCATAAACGGCAAAGCGGTGCCGGTGAAACGTCGAATGAGGTACCTTGGCCTCACCATCGACAGTCGGTGGACGTTCGGACCACACTTCGAGCTCCTGGTCCCGAGGGTGACAGCCACAGCCAACGCCTTGTGCGGCCTGCTGCCGAACATCAGCGGGGCAGGACTGGGAGTCCACCGACTCTACGAGGGAGTCCGGTCCCGAGTCCTCTACGGGGCACCCGTGTGGGCAGAAGACCTGATGGCCAGCCGTCGCAGCCGAATCTTGGTGAGGAGACTGCAGAGGACGACCGCCATCCGCATAGCGAGGGGATATCGGACGATATCCTACGACTCGGCGACAGTGCTGGCGGCGTCGCCCCCGTTAGAGTTGCGAGCCCTCGAGCTCCGTCGGGTGTACGAACACCTGAGGGCACCGCCTTCGACGACGACGCCGCCGCCCGACGGCCCGTCGGCCTCGAACGTCCGGGAAGAAGAGATGCTGGAGATCTGGGAGCGATGGCGCTCTCAGCTGATGGAGGGGGATGCCAGGCGATCACACCGAGCCGTACGCGCCGTGCTTTCCAACTGGGAGGCCTGGAGAGATCAAGGCGGGGTTCCGCTTACCTTCAGGATGACGCAGATGCTCACCGGTCACGGAGTTCTCGGCGAGTATCTGCTGAGGATCGGGCGGAAGGTGACTTCCATCTGTCACCACTGCAGGGAGGAGGAGGACACGGCGCAGCACACACTAGAGTTTTGCCCAGCGTGGACTGAACCGCGGCGGGTCCTGCAGCTCGACATCGGCAAGAGGTTAGCCGCAGAAGTGGTCGTTCAGGCTATGCTCGGAGGACGTCAGGAATTCAATGCCGTCCGCACCTACTGTGAGGAGGTTATGCAGACGAAGGAGCGGGCGGAAAGAGATCGGGAAGGAAGAGGCGATCCCAGCAAATCGTCGCACTACCATCGAAGACTCTGTACGACGCAGGGGTGCGGCGCTGGAGGGAGTGGTCCCCCTGGCGGCCCAGCTCAAGCCGGGGCGCCTCTCTAGATAACAACAGCAGGAGAAAGACGACGAGGTTGCACCCAGGTAGTAATTCGCAAGAGATCCCGGGGCACCTCCAAATCGTCGGGACGACCACCGTGGGGTTTTAGTCTGTAAGAGTCCGACACTACTCGGTCGTTGCTACGCAACGCCGAATGTCCATGAGGATTTCCCCACGAAAAAAAGGGGTGTTGTTTGTTTGGTTACTTGTGCGTAGCTTCGGCTTCCAGAGGTGTTGGTATTGTTGTGGTTGATATTCATTACGTGGTGTACGTTTGTTGATGTCTCGGATTCTGCGCTGTCCTGTTGTGTGTGATAGTTATTGTATGTCCTGTTTCGAAGCAGCGTAAACAGTTTGCGTTGGATTTGTTTTCTGACTGTACAGCCTTTGTAGCTAGCTGGGTGGTTTCCACTGCAATTGTAACACTTTACGTCGTTTATTTTTCCCTCGTATGGGCAGTTCATTGTTAGGTGCTTTTCTGCTCATTTAACGCACGCCTGGTTTCTGTTGCAGTAGTTTTTTGTATGTCCGTATTGTTGACACCGCATACATTGTGGTATGTCTTTTTTATGTCTGGGTGGTTCGACTGTAATTATTGTGTTTAGAACTTTTTTGATTTCAAATATTTCTTTGTTGTTTATTTTGGGTTCTAGTTCTATTAAGAATAGCGGTAGTGGTTGTTTAGTGTCATATCTGGTTATGTTGTTTACTGTCCTTACCTGGTGTCCGATTTTGGCTAGTTCTTCGCATATGATTCTTGTGTTTGTTTTTGGGTGTAATCCTCTGATTACTGCTTTATAGCTTTTTGCCGTTTTAAGCTGGTATGTGTGGTACCCGGCGTTTTTTTCCCTTTAGTAATTTTACCACTTTTCTGTAGGTTTCTGGGGTGTTGGTTAGCACTTTTACCTGGTCCAGTTTTAATTGTTTTATGGTGTAGTTTTTATTGCCTGCCGCGGTGTTTAGCAGTTCGATGAGGGGGTCTATTATCTGGGCGTCTATGTAGATTGGTGGTGGTTTGGCGATGCGCGTTTTAGTTTTATCAATTGGGTCAGGTTCCTTCTCTTGTGGCAGTGCGCTGAAGGAGTTATGGAGAGGTATATCTTGGAGCCATTGTTGCCTTTCTGTTTCTACAGCCCTCCTAGCATTTGTGTTTGATGTTATTTTTCGTTTTTTGCTGGGAGTTACAATCTTCCAGCTTTCGTTCTGGTGTGTTAGTTCGATGTTGGTGTTGTTTTTCTCGTCGTTCGTTTGTGTGGTTTCCATTTCTGTTTCTTCGTGTGTTGGTTGTGTTGGGTTTGTTATATCTACGGCTCTGTTTGTAACGTATGTTTCGCCGTTGTTTAGAATTCTGATTGGCTTTAGTTGTTGCATTTTTTTTTTTTTTTTGCTTGTTTAGCTATTCGTTATGACTTGTCACTTTGTCTTGTTGCACTTACGGAGACAGTGTTTCGCACGTCCGCTTGGGTCAACTGCTCAGGCAGAACTGTGTTCTTTTGAGGGAGTCTTAATGAGTTTGCAATTCCTTCGGTTATGAAATTCACACTGGAACCGGTGTCTAGCAATGCTCGACAACGCACAGGTTGGGTTTTGTTGTTTAGAATATTAATCTGCGCAGTAACTAATAAATCGTTATGTAATGGATTGGATGAAACTGTGGTTAGTGATTCGAACCCTTTTGAACTATTTGGCCGTCGCCGTCATTGTCTCCACTGCCGTTGAGGAATGGATGATGGACTTGGGGATGATTGCGCCTGGCGGTGCATCTAATGGATGTTTGATGGAACCGTCCGGATACGTGGATGTGTCGAGGGAGGTGTTCGGTCGCCAGTGATGTCCCAATTCTTAACTCGAAGTTCGAATCCATTTAGGAGGGTGTGATGGCGTTGCCCGCACATCTGACAGGATCTGGCGATACAATACAGAAGTGAGTGTCCTGTCTTCAAGTATTTGATACACGCTGATACTTCATTGACGGCTATAAAGCGTTCTGTGATGGTTTTCGCCTTGAAGGTGGTGTAGCTCCAAATTCTATGTGGTCAACGGCAGATCGAACAAGATGACAGAGATTGTGACGTGGTGAATGCGTGCCCTCTAGTTTGACGCATTGATCCTGTAGGTTCTGAGACCTGACAGCAATCGTTTAAAAACGTTAGAAATTCTTTCAACCTAGGGAATGGTGTGGATTTTGTCTTATCCTTCCACATTAACTCGGTCTCGCGATCTAATTTAGAGGTGGGTAAATGCAACAGCACGGTATCTGCAGTTGGTTGTTCGAGCGCTTCCAAGGTCTGGTAGTGGAACTCTACCTTCGTCTAGTTCACCTTGATTCTTCCTAAATGCCGCGAATTCTACTTCTGAATCTTCTAAATTACATTGAATGACGACTATAGGCTTCCCTTCCTCATATTTATTGAGAGCCGCTTGAAGTGCTTTTAATTCTGTCCTGAACCCTTTTCGTTTCCGTACCAACTGTTTTAAGCGCTCTTCTTGTCTAGGAAACATGGTGGGTTTAGATGAATTGAACGAGCTTACGTTGCATTAGCTATATGGACGTTGGTCCGACTATCGGTTGCTGCTCGTTACTGTGCGGCGGGATGTTGCGTTTAGTTAGCGAGGAAGGTGTTCCTTCCCGAAGGTTGTTCCTCTGGTTGTTGTAACTTGCTGCATTAATGATGATGGTGGAGTGACATGGCCCTGTGTGACTCACTGGTTCCGTTAACGATTTTTAGTGCATGTGAATCTGGCTCAAAGGACCAAAATGTTTAACCGTTCGCGGAGAGACGCGATCGCCAGGAAGCGCGTCAACGGGAGTCGTAAATTCCCGTTACGATTATACAATCGACGCCACGAAATGATCGATCCCCTATTTCGTTTAGGATAATAGAGGTGATTGAATTGATTGTAACACTGCGTTAATAGGTTACAATTTACACTTTATTCCAACAACTTGTAGACATAGACAGTTATGCTCGGTGCGTATAGATATAAGTTAAACAGATGAGTGATCTAAAGCCCTCGAGCTCTGTCGGGTGTACGAACACCTGAGGGCACCGCGCTCGATGACGACGCCACCGCCCGACAGCCACTCGGCCTCGAACGTCAGGAAAGAAGCGAAGCTGGATATCTGGGAGCGATGGCGCTCACAGCTGATGGAGGAGGACGCCAGGCGGCCACACCGAGCCGTCCGCGCCGTGCTTCCCAACTGGGAGGCCTAGAGAGATCGAGGCGGGGTCCCACTAACATTTAGGATGACGCAGATGCTCACCGGTCACGGAGTTTTCGGCAAGTATCTGCTGAAGATCGGGCGGGAGGTGACGTCCATCTGTCACCACTGCGGGGAAGAGGAGGACACCTGCGCAGCACACACTAGAGTTTTGCCCAGCGTGGGCGGAACCGCGGCGCGTCCTACATCTCGACATCGGCGAGAGGTTAGCCCCAGAAGCGGTCGTCCAGGCCATGCTCGGAGGGCGTCAGGCCAATGCCGTCCGCACCTACTGTGAAGAAGCAATGCAGGCAAAGGAACGAGCAGAAAGAATTCGGAAGAGAATAGGCGATCCGAGCAGATCGTCGAACCAATAAAGACACTCTGTACGACGCAGGGGAGCGGCACCGCCGCCGGCGCCCCGGGAGCGTCAAACCAGGGGACGCGGCATTAGGGAGCGTGGTCTCCCCTAGCAGCCCAACTCAAACTGGTACGCCTCCCTCGATAACAGCGGCAGCAGGGAGATAGACGACGAGGATGCACCCAGGTAGTAATTCGAAAGAGATCCCGGGGCACCTCTTAACGTCGGGACGACCACCGTGGGGTTTTAGTCGGTAAGAGTCCGACACTACTCGGTCACTGCAATGCAACGCCGAGTGTCCATGAGGATTTCCCCACGAAAAAAAAGAGGATGAGTGATCTAAAACAGATATAGACAATGAAGAGATGTTGACTAATTGACAATGCAAAGACAAGTCAGTTTCTCTTACGATGATGGCGAGGAGGAAAACTGTTGCTGGGTGGTGGTCAGCCTATCACCGTTCGCTTGAGGGGGAAATGGCCGTTACACATGGGAAAAACCCGACATTCCTATTTTTGACCTCATTGATCAATAACTATAAGGGACCTCTTGACTTGAAGGTGTTTCATATCATTTGACGGCCTTAACGGTAAATTCGAAAGCTTAGGTTTACGACAGTTCCTTATGATTGTTACGGTCCGACTAATTAGATTTATACAGCGAGTGACCGTCTTGACTAAGGGATGAATTCTGATCGATGTAAAAAGTCACCGAACGGAAAACCCAGTGAACTTAATAAGATCCTTACATTTAAATCATTAAGAATTTTTTATATTAACTATCTAATAATTAATAAAATAATTGCTAGATAAAAATTTATTTTTATTCATTTTTTAATTTCAATCAGTTGGCTATTGGATTCAATATAAAGTTCGTTTCTGGAATGATTTAATTACGCCAGTCAATGACAATAAGAAAATTCATCCCTACGAAGGAACTGGTATACATATGTCGGAGATGAAAGGACATCGGGACCTTTCTGTTGGAATGTTTGGGAAAACCCCATACTTTAGTCCAGACTTTTTATTATAGCCGTACTTAAACAATAAAACGGGGAAATAACTGTTTATATGCTAAGCCAATTATATTTTCCCGAGATTTATGACAGTGGGCTTGGGCTCGAAGTGACATAATGTGTCACTGAACGTAGCCACGGTCACGGGAGGGTCGTGTACCTAACAGAGGTATAAAGTAATCAAATAACTCTCTTTAAAAACAAAGATTGACCCGAGGGATAGGTAGAGATACGTAGAGGAGTATATAAGGACAGTCCCACTTGGACGGAGATTCTTTAGATACGTTAGAGTAGTCCAGAGAACACGTACGTAGTCGTCATCCCGTTGACCGTGTATTCGTTATCAAACCTGAATCCATTTGTCATCGACATCTCACGCGCCAATCACCGATATCACTTGTTAATCTTTGTACAATCGCTCCAATAAATACCCACTGGTATACAACAACAATGTCCAACTCTCAGCAAGATTCATTACACGCCCCGACTTCCAAGGAGGACCCGACATATATAAAGCTCGATGGCATAACACTCTGCCGTACCGTATTAAGCTAATTGTGAACAATAAATGCTTACCGACGCATCGAGTGTTCTCTATTTCACTGCCATGTATGTAAGTATGGTTGTAAGCACAGTAAATCGCGCCGCTTTTCAACTGCGACAGGATCACAGGCTAGTACAGCGAACGGCCGTTTCTGAGTTCAATGTTCCTCCATGTAAAATCTGATTTAACTGTACAATTATTATTCTCGATTGTCGGTTATAATTGTCGATGAATAGTTTTATTTCGATGCCGAATGTTGTACTAATATGAAATTAATAAAGAAGAGAATGCACAATAATTAAATTCCTCACCTTGATTACGTGTAATGTCGATCGCGCTTAATACTGATTAAATATACAAAACTGTCGGTTAACTGAACCCTGATTTCAACTAAAACTAATTTCAACTTACTAATCAGCATGATTTATAATTATAAACTTTCAATTAACTTGTTCTTGACTGAAGAAAAACTCCTAAACTAATTGTTTGATTTCTTCATAGAAATATTCAACACAGCCCGCAAAGTCAGAATCGCGAAACACCTTCAAAGGTTGCCCTGTCTTTTGGTATATTAGCTTCAAGTCTTTGGTTTTAAGCAGGTACCTAAGAATTCTTCTTACTGCTCTCCAATCAAACACAGTCTGATTTACACATCTTTTGCTTAACTTTCCTATTGCGCATGCGACATCAGGACGGCTTACAATAGCGGTATACATTATGTGCCCAACAGCCTGTTCGTACAACTTATTGTCAAAGGTTCGTCGCATTCAATGTCGAACCCAGCTTCGCATTCCTTAGCTAATGGTGTTGATACTCCATTTTCATGAGTAATATCAAACATATCCAGCATATGACCTACCTGCACAGATTGGTCAAATACAATGGTAGTGCTGTTTGGTTTACTCAAATGAACGGGCAAGAATTGAGTGTCAGCACCTAGCACCCTAACATTTCATTTTTTCTTAATACTAGTTTTGAATACTTTTATCATAGTCTTTGTTTCAACCACAAGAATGTCATCCACATACATGGCTACAATCAGATCTTTGGATGCATTCACATACACACACGGATCACTTATACACGGGTTCAGGTTTATACGCTTCAAAATGTTATTAATGTGTTTGAACCACTTTCTCCTAGCTTGCTTCAATCCATACCTTTCCTGGAACTTCAGAGAATTCAGGCTGCTCCATGTATATGTCCTCGTCCAAAGGACTGTTCAGGTATGCACACTCTACATCAATATGTTCATAGTCCCACTCATTCTCGGCGCATAGAGCAAGCAAAATTCTCAGAGTTGTGCGTTTCACAATTGGACTGAAGGTCTCTGAATAATCTACCCCAGGTCTTTGCTGGAATCCCCGAGCTACAAGCCTAGCCTTATATCTATCAGGATCCTTTTTTATGGCAATGACCCACTTACAGTCAATAACATTTTTATTTAATGGCTTTTGCACTATGTCCCCCATACATCTTTACTCGCCAGATTGTCTAATTCCTTCGCTATTGCATCGGTTCATTTTTGAGCATCTGGCCCCTTCAGTGCTTCGTACACATTCACAGACACACACAAACCTCGAGTCTTGCAAACGGTTGCAACATTAGCACAACTGTCACACGTCTTTGGTTTATGCAGTCTTGCTGACCTCTTAGGCACAATCGGTACTCTTACAACCTCCTCCTGATTGTTTTCGTTAACTAAACTGTTTACAAAGAAATCACTTTCCCCTTCATTATTTTCACCCTCACTTTGGACCTCAATGTCAGTTTGCTCACTCCCCCCTTCAAGTTCAAAATCTTCGAAGTCCCATATCCATTCAGAAGATTTCCTCTTGATATTACTCGTGTCCATATTAGCATTTTTGTAGGGGAACACATCTCCTTCGAACCTGACATGGCAAGAGACTGTTACCTTCTTGGTCTTCGGAAGATAGATCCTATAACCCTTGTCGGTCGTAACCTACAAAAATCCCTTGGTCTGCCCTGTTATCAAATTTCCTTCCGTTCGGGCTTATCAGGTATCAGACTCTGCATCCAAATACCTTTAGCCTGTTGATCTCCCATTGAATTTCGCATCCCTTACCTTTCCATAACTCTAATGGAATTTTGTCTCCGATAGCAGCAAATGGGCATAGGTTTCTAATGTGACACGCAGTGTTTACAGCTTCTCCCCACAGATGGTCAGGGAGCCTTGACTGGATGAGCAAACGCTTAAATATTTCAACCAAGGTCCTGTTGGCTCGTTCTGAAACGCCATTTTGCTCATGGGTTCCCAGGGACGGTCTTCCTGTGAAGAATACCTTTCTCCTTCAGGTGGTTCTCGAAATCGGTCCCTGTGTACTCACCGCCATTGTCATTTTGGAGGGCACGTATCTTGGACTAATGCAGTGCCTCTACTTCCATCTGGTATTCCTTGAAACACTTGACTATTTCGCTCTTCTTACTGATGATTCTAACGTACATGAAACGAGAGAAATTATCAATAGAAGTTATGAAGTAGTTGTCTCCACCCAGCGACTTGCACTGATCTCTGCCACTGACATCACTGTGGACGATTTCCAAAGGACGTTGACACATGTAATGTGCTGTTCTTGGGAATGGCATCTTTGTCATTTTTCCTTTCACGCAGACTCTACACAGTTCGCCATATTTCTTGAAATCCTCCTTTACGCTCCTTACAGGAATTTTCCTCATCGCATTTCCATGCAGATAACCTAACCTCTCATGTCATGATACAGTAGCCTTGTATGCCTTTGCCTCAATGACTTTGATGTCTTCGTCACTGTGGCTCGGCTCTTCCTGATCGTTTTCCACGGAGACATTTGCGACGTGCCTCTCATCCGGGATTGTCTCCAGGTAGTATACACCGTCTCCTACCATCGTCGCCATCATCATGCGTTCCAATAGCCTCATCCCTTGTGCATACGGTGGTAACACCCTTCTTTACCAACTGCCTGATTGAGATTAGATTTACGTCTAATTCAGGCACCCACAGAGCGTTCTACAGAGATAGGGTCCAGCCACTACAGGATTCAGTCATTTTCACTGTGATCGTTCCATTCCCTTTAATTTCCAGACGTCCCTTGCCAATCCTGATATGTCCGGTCACAGGCGTGATGTCCACAAAGCGATGCCTGTCTCGAGTCATATGGTTTGAAACGCCTGAGTCAAGGTAACTGATCCTCCACCTTTCCAAATGACTGATGGATGATAGGGCCAGTGTCGATAATAGTCCTTTGGGCCTTGGTTTGTCTTCCGTTTCCCTCTCCTTCTTGTTATTCTTCTGTTTCTTCTTCTCCTTGGAGTCCTTCTCCTCCTTATCTCCTTTCTCCCCTTGACACTGATACGAAATGTGGCCCGATTTTCCACATTTGTAGCACTTCTGGTCATGTGAGTCTCTATTCTTCGGCTTCGCGCCATCTTTGTTCTGTTGTGGCTTGTGCTTCCATTGTCTCCTGGTCGCCATTGCGCTGCCTTGTTCGGACGACTCCGCGGCCGCGTCGATCCTTCTGTCTTCGAGTGGAAGGTCGGACTTCACCACCTTCGAAGTCAGATCCTTATCAATCTTCGTTACCCTGAGGTACGTCGAGTAATTTGGATCCGTCGTGAGGCCGGCCAAAAGGAAACATGCCACAATATGGTCTTCGATTTTCATACCGGCTCTGGTTAACTTATCACACAGGGCTTGGATCCTCCCACAGTACGTGGAGATATCCATGCTAGGGGTCTTCTCGATAGTGCCCAGTTCCCGTAAGCACAACACAATGTCCATCGATGTTACACTTCCATAAATATCTTCCAGTGCCTTCCAGCACTACTTCGCCGTTTGCAGAGTGCTGATGTCCGTGAGATATTCGGGGCGAACATACCGAAAATGTAAGCACGTGCCTTGTTGTCCATCTTTACATTTTCGGATCTTAGCCTTTCTGCTGGCGTTAATCCAGGATCCACCGCATCCCAGCAGCCCAGGAAAACTAACATAGCTTCCGTCATCGTCTTTCATTAATCATAGTTGTCCTTATTTAGGATGGGGTTCATGTTTTTGTCCACATCACTTATTTTCTCCTGGTCAAACATGGCGTGGTCTCCTCTCTGATAATTACGGAAAAACAAAGAAAAAGCTCAACGATAAATACTTTCACTGCCGCAGTTTAGCGCGCTGGGCCCATAACCTGTTAATCAAAAAGTTTTTGGTGTCGGTATTTATTGATTCACTCAGATTTGCTTTGTAGAATCTGTATTTCGTTTCCAAGTACAAACGTACGGACACACCGTATGCACAGAGATAATTAACACGTGGACGGCTTCTAAGACAAAAAAGCGTCGTTAGAAGTCGTACTAACTTAGGTTGTAGGAACTTTTTTTTCGTGGGGAAATCCTCATGGACACTCAGCGTTGCGTAGCAACGACCGAGTAGTGTCGGACTCTTACCGACTAAAACCACACGGTGGCCGCCCCGACGTTTTAGAGGTGACCCGGGATCTCTTACGAATTACTACCTGGGTGCAACCTCGTCCTCTATATCGTGCTGTTGTTATCGAGGGAGGCGTCCCGACTTGAGTTGGACCGCTAGGAGAGACCACACCCCCTAGTGCCGCGGCCCCTTGTTTGACGCTCCCAGGGCGGCGGCGGCGGTGCCGCGCCCCTGCGTCGTACAGAGTCTTCGATGGTAGTGCGACGATCTGCCGGGATCGCCTCTTCCTTCCCGATCTCTTTCCGCCCGCTCCTTCGTCTGCATAACCTCCTCACAGTAGGTGCGGACGGCATTGAATTCCTGACGTCCTCCGAGCATGGCCTGGACGACCACTTCTGCGGCTAACCTCTCGCCGATGTCGAGCTGCAGGACCCGCCGCAGTTCAGCCCACGCTGGGTAAAACTCTAGTGTGTGCTGCGCCGTGTCCTCCTCCTCCCCGCAGTGGTGACAGATGGAAGTCACCTTCCGCCCGATCCTCAGCAGATACTCGCCGAGAACTCCGTGACCGGTGAGCATCTGCGTCATCCTGAAGGTAAGCGGAACCCCGCCTTGATCTCTCCAGGCCTCCCAGTCGGAAAGCACGGCGCGGACGCCTCGGTGTGGCCACCTTGCGTCCTCCTCTATCAGCTGAGCGCGCCATCGCTCCAAGATTTCCAACTTCGCTTCTTCCCGGACGTTCGGGGCCAACGGGCTGTCGGGCGGCGGCGTCGTCGTCAAACGCGGTGCCCTCAGGTGTTCGTACATCCGACGGAGCTCGAGGGCTCGCAACTCGAACGGGGGCGACGCCGCCAGTATTGTCGCCGACTCATAGGATATCGTCCGATATCCCCTCGCTATGCGGATGGCGGTCGTTCTCTGCAGTCTCCTCACCAAGATTCGGCTGCAACGGTTAACCGTCAAGTCTTCGGCCCAGACGGGTGCCCCCTAGAGGACTCGGGACCGGACCACTCCCTCGTAGAGTAGGCGGACTCTCAGTCCTACTCCGCCGATGTTCCATAGTAGGCCGCACAAGGCGTTGGCTGCGACCGTCACCCTCGGGACCAGGAGCTCGAAGTGTGGTCCGAACGTCCACCGGCTGTCGATGGTGAGGCCTAGGTACCTCATTCGACGTTTCACCGGCACCGCTTTGCCGTTTATGGTCACGGACAGTCCGGCGGGAGGGAATCCTCTGCGGCCGTGGTCAAAGAACCACAGGGCCTTGGACTTGGCCGGCGACACGCTCAATCTGAGTCGCCGGATGACGTGCACCGCGCACGCCACGGCGTTTTCCGTGAGATTCACGGTCTCGTTCCACCACCGTCCCCCGGCCAGCACCAAGGTGTCGTCGGCATAGCAAACCAAGCCCGTGTCCGGGGGCATCGGGCATCGGAGGACGGAGTTGTAGGCCGTGATCCACAAGATTGGACGTAGCACCGAACCCAGCGGGACGCCGCTCTCCACCGGTCTTCTCTCTTCCCCGTTCCTCCGGGCGAAGATGTATCATCTATTGCTGAGGTAGGCTCCGATGACCCCGACCAGATACGCCGGTACCTCGAAGTACCGCAGGGCCTCCATTATCCTCGCCCAGGGGATGCCGTTGAAGGCGTTCTTGATGTCCAGGGAGACCGCCACCGTCACAGCGTCGCGGGAATCCATGCCCTCCGCCATGGACCTCACCCGCTTCACCGCGTCCACCGTAGAGCGGCCCCGGCGAAATTCATACTGGCTGTTGTGCCATCCGGACACTCGCTCCGAGATATGGGCCTCCAGACGGGCGGCGATTATTCTCTCGAACAGCTTGCCAACCTCGTCCAGCAGGCATATCGGCCTGTACGTGGACGGCGAGTCCAGCGGACGACCCTCCTTCCGCAGCAGGACTAGTCTCGATGTTCGCCATGTCTGGGGGTAGACGCCCTCCTTCAGGCATCGGGTAAACAGATGTCATACGCGGGGGGCCACAGTGTGCATCGCCTTCGCCCAAACTCGGTCTGGGATACCATCCGGATCCGGTGCCACGTCGCGGGATGCCATTCTCTTTGTCGCCGCGAGGAGCTCCTCCTGAGTGACCCGCAGCTCCTCGTTCCACTCTGTTGGGGGAGACGTAGACCGCCACCACCGCTATTCCTGCCCATTCGACCGCGACGTAGGCGCTGCCGCGGTCGAGCAGGGCGCCGGAGGCACATAGAGCTGGCGTCCAAGGTACGGCCGTCGATCCATCCATATCCCCGACCCAGTTGGGGGCGTCGGGGACGCGATACGGCTCGGCCACTACCGCGAGGGCGACCTCGCTCTTCCGGATGGTCTGGAAGAGCAGATCTTGCGCCCGCCTCGATCTTCCCAAGTTGCATTGGAGGAGGCGGTTGAACTCAGTCGATCAACTCCATGGCCTCCTCCCGGCCATCCACCGCTGCTGCTTCGGCGGTCCTCCCCTGTTGAGTTCCCTCCGCGGCTGGATCGCGGATCGGTGGCTTCTTCTTGACTTTCGGCGGAGTGCATGTCGCCCCGCACATTCTGTGGTTGGCCGGCGCCCCCAGCGGCTCGCACAACGGGCACTTGGGCGCGGAGGCGGGACACCCCCTGGCACGATGCCCGCTACTGCCGCTCCTGTAGCACAGATGTCCACGATCCATGAGCAAGTTACGCACACGTGCCCCAGCTCCAGGCACTTGAAGCACTGCAGGGGTTTCTTCGGGATCGCCGTGACCCTCGCCGTGGACCAGCCCAGAACGACTTCCCCGTCGCGGGCTAATTTCCAATCTCCGGCCACCGGGCACCTTATCCACGCGGTCCCGAGGCCGTATCTGGTGGAGTGGATCTCTCCCACCTGCACCTCCGCGTTGCTGCATCCTGCCGCCGGGGCCCGCGCTTGCCTCAGCTCCTCCTTGTCGACCGAGATATCTATCCCGGCAACCCTGAACTCCGCCGTCCTCGTCGGGGCCGCGACTCTCGCCGCGGTCGGGTCCAGCACCTCGGCCAGTCGCGACGCCTTCCCTCTGTCCTTGTCGCCGGGGAGCCTGATTATTATCCTCCCGGTCATCGACATCTTCATCCCGAGGGACTCCACGCCGATCTCCGCGAGCGGGACCTTCTGTCGTGCCGTCGCGAGCACATCGGCATACGTCGTCTTGACTGCCTTCTTCAGGGTCAGGGTCACCGCGGACGTTCGCGGTGTGCGAGGGAGCACGGCCGTTTTTGTCGCCTGCGCCGGTCCTTTCCTGGTCATCCTTCCTTGCGGTCCTCTTCTTCCTCGACCTCCTTTCCACCACCCTCCATTCGCCACCCTTCTGTTCCCTCGGGAGCGCGGTGGCTTGGGTGGTGCGTGGGGCGGCGTGTTGGTCCGTCTTGCTCCGGGGTTCGGGGGTGCGCAGTCTTCAGCCCCCGAATCGCTCCTTGATGGCCCTCATTATGGAGGGACCGAGTTCGTCCACCTTCCTTTCCAGGGCGTCCAGGCGCGCGCCCTCTTGGTTCCCCTCCCGCAGAGGGCGGTCAGACTCGATAGCCCGGCCGTTACACCGCGGGCACTCGTGAATGCGTACAACCAGTCTCGTAATTTCCTGACGCAGGGCCGCGTTTTCCTCCTCCAGCGCGGTCAACCTTGCTTCCGCGAGCCTCGCAGCAGTGGTGCTGCTGCTATGGACTATCTCGGTCCTCTGCAAGTTTTTCTCCCTCCATGCGGCGGTGACGTAAGTCGCCAGGGTTCTCAGGTCTTTGACAGACGTCCCCTTTAAGTTAGACAATATCGTCGCCACCCGCATTATTTTCGGCACCTGCCTTCGAACTCGGCGCTCACGTCAGCCACCGAGCTCGTCCGAATTTCGAGTACCAATTCTGCCGAAACCTCCGGGGTCAACGACATGAGTCGCCTTCTTTTCCCCCCCGGTAACCGACGATTCCAATGATGATCACGAATTACTT
>JACXIT010000196.1:36236-61419 GCA_014737525.1 Bombus difficillimus | reverse complement strand
GATCCGCCCTCCGCCGGCCGGCCCGCCCTCGAAGTCCGGGAAGAAGCGAGACTGGAGACCTGGGAACGGTGGCGCATCCAGCTTGCCACCGAGGAGACTGTGCGGCCTAGTCGGGCCGCTGGAGCGGTCCTACCGAACTGGGAGGCCTGGAGAGATCGTGGCGGACTGCCGCTCTCATTTAGGATGACGCAGCTGCTGATGGGACACGGAGCGTTCGGTCAGTACCTGCTAAGGATTCAGCGAGAGGTGATCGACATCTGTCACCAGTGCCAGGAAGGACAGGACACGGCGCAACACACGTTAGAATTCTGCCCAGCATGGGCAGAACAGCGCCGTGTAATGCAGCTCGCCATAGGCGAGAGTTTGGCTCCCACGGCGATCGTCAGAGCCATGCTGAGGGGGCACCAGGAGTATCTCGCCGTCCGCTCCTTTTGCGAGCAAGTCATGCTCGCGAAGGAGTGCGCCGAGAGAGAACGGAAGAGGAGACAAGATCCATCAAGGGCGCGGCGTTAGGAGGCGTGGTCCCTCCTAACGGCTTCATCACGAAGCAAGAACGACTTCGAGAACAAGAAGAAGACGAGGACGTGCTCCGGCAGTAATTTGCAAAAGGCCCCGGGGCACTCCTACCATACGTCAGGGCGACCACCGTGGGGTTTTAGTCGGTTTGAGTCCGACACTCCCCCGTCGCCTCCCAGAGGGCGGCGGGGCGTCCATGAGGATTTCCCCACGGAAAAAAAAAAAAAAAAAAAAAGGCCCCAACATGAAGGCGAGGCGGGTGATGCATCCCCAAACCATCCACAGAACACTGAAAAAGATGGTTACAACGGGAAAAAATGACTCGGAGAAAGCCAGTTGTAAATGAAGCGAATAAAAGGAAAAGATCGAATTATTTCCTTTTTTGTTTATTTATTTAGATTGTTTTGAAAGGAAATACATGGTGGAATGACGCAATTTTTAGTGACGAAAGTGAATTTAATATTTTTCGTTCAGATGGGGGAAAAATGGTATAGCGAAAGAAAAATGAAGAATTAAATTTAAATATACGAAAGCCACTGTATAGAAACGGTGGCGGAAACGTGCTTGTATGGGGATGTACTTCAACGCTTGGAACGGGCGAATTGGTTTTTATTGATATCATTATGGAGAAAAATATATATTTAAACATATTAAAAAATAACTTACACAGAAGTGGAATGAAAATGAAGATTCTTGACACTTTTAAGTACTATCAAGAGAACGATCCTAAAAACATAAAGCATATATATCATATATTGTACAGGAATATTTGTTATATAACTAGCCAAAATACCACATCTGAACCCGATTGCAAACCTATGGGACGAACTAGAAAAATTGCAATAACATCAAAAGAAGCAACGTTGAAACAACGATTAAAGGAAGAATGGAATAATATTAATATCGAATATCTGGAAAAAATAATTTGTAATATGTTGCAACGTTTGAGAGAAGTTATTAGTCAAGAAGGTTACTATACAAGATATTAAATCACTCGTAAAATATAAAAATTAAGAGAAAAATTGCTGATATTTTAGTGCCTGAATATTAAAGTAACATTAAAATTAGACATTGTTTCATTTAATACGTATTATTTAACATGTTTTGGATATTATATACTATTGTGAACTCGACACCCAAATATCATATCTATCCATATCATACCCATATTATATCTAACCATTTACGTTTTATTCTATTATGAACAAAATTATAGTGCAACGAAATAGCAATTTTGTGGTGTCCGAATATTAAAGTTATTCACTGTATATAAATAATACTAGAAAGTAGGATGATTGGCTCGATTCAGCCATGTTTTCATATAACACTTCGGTACAGGAGGGAACTGAATTTTCTCTTCACGAGTTGGTTTTCAAGAATTTGGACAGGGAGCAGTGAAATGTCGAAACGAACGCGAAAGTATTGAGAAATGCAACAGATCTATGAAAACTCATAACGCGCTACATAGTGAAAATCACGTCACGTCACGTCACTTCACAATAAACACTATTAACCTTTAATAAATGTATAATAAGTTTCGTGACATACAGATGAAATGAAAACGAGCACACAAAGTCATACCGCACCACATTGAAAAAATCACATTTGTGTGTCACGTTACTTCGTTCCATTGCAATAGAATCGAAATGAAATTGAACTGAATGGAACGAAGGTGACACTCTCATTAAACCATATTGTTGAGATGTGTATAATTTTCTGTGCTGGACTGGGTTAGATGCGCGGTAGAAATACTTGTATGTGAGTGTCAGTGTGTGAAAGTATGTGTGTGCGTGGCGTCTGGAAAACAGACGAAGGAAGACAGTCAGTCGGTTAAGAGTCGGTTAAGGGTCGGGTATGGAAGATGGTGAGACAAAGAAAATGCTGAGAAGCGTGAAAATGTGTATCGATGAATATATTAGAAATCGTTCGTTAAATAAATGTATAACTATTTCAATATTAATTAAAAGTGTAAATTCTGTGTTCCTATAACATTATTTTGGCTCCAAAGATCCACAATTCTCGACACATATATCCTGCTTTTTTTATCCAAGATACAAAAAAATGGAGCACAAAACATCTGACGTAAAAAAAATAATTCGTACAGAAATAAAACATTTGCTTCAAGATTCGGATATAGTAAATACAGCAAAGGCAACAATGATGTTTACATTCAAATTGAAACATGTATAACCGAGCCACAATTGCGCTTCGATTTAAGTCCACTTATCGAATATAAATTGTAACAAAATATTATAACAAAAAGAAAAGAAACCATTTACTTCCATAAAATGTTAATACTTTAATTTTCTTATCTCAAAACACAAAATTAATAAATAGAATTTTATCAACCAAAACCATAATGTTTCTTATTTTCGCCTGCGATACAGTAAATTAAGTCTCGTAAATAATTTACATATCTAAATGTTCTGATATTTAATTATAAACATAGAACATGGGGTACGGGTTAATACACGTGGAACTATAGTGAACCTCAGTACACGGATGCATGTATAGATATTATGATCCGGGCACCCCTGTATTTCGATACACGTGTATTCGTGTATTAAAAAGTACACGAATTAAAACACGAATGTATTAACTACACGTGTACATCATGTATACTTTAGGTACACGAGAAATCGATATCGTTAGTTTATACCGGCCGAACGACCAAGGAAGTTGGATCACGTGCAACTTTTTATATTTTACTTACTTTTATTTATTAATTTTTTTTATTATAATCTGTTTCTATCTTTTACTATTACTAAAGTAAGTATTTTTATTAAATTACCTAATAAATTTAATTTCCTTTTACAAACAAAAATTATAATTAAACTTTTATTAGAATTCCCCGCACGAAAGTTAGAAAATCTGATAGATCCACAACAAATACATCAATATATAAAACTGCTTATGATGACATCATGCAGGAAAGTAAAATACATAATGAGAGCTGCCAAAGCATATTGTGAGCTTCGTCCAAAAGAAATAAAGATATTCGCGTATGAACTTGCACAGAAATGTACATCTGTTATGCTATTATGCCAGTGGGAAAAAAGCAAAATGGCCAGTAAAGATTGGTTCTCTAACTGTATAAGAAAACACTCAACAATTATTGTGTATTCGATGTCCTGAGCCCACCAGTCTATCTCGTGTCACTAGCTTCAATGAAATAAACGTTGATGCTTTTGAGAATTTAAAAAAGATGATGATTTGATGATTTCCAAATTCGAGGCGAAAAGTATTTATAATGTTCATAAAACTTTTTTTTTATACGTGGGGAAATCTTCATGGACCCCCCCCCCCTCCCCGCTTGTAAGCGGCGGGGTAGTGTCGGACTATACCGACTAAAACCCCACGGTGGACCGCCCGATGCTCAGCTGGAATGCCCTGGACCCATTTTCGGATTACTGCCAGGGCACTCCTGCGTCTTCTCCTGTCTGCGAGAGTCTTCCTTGGTTAGTTCGGGCATTGAGAGGGACCACCCCTCTCAACGCTATTCCCTGGGCTGTCGAGTATGTCTGAGGAGGTCCGGATCCTCCTCGACGTGTCAGCCTCTATGACCGCCTAGGACGACGTAGGACCACCGTCCTTCGGCGCGGACTCCTGCTAGGATGGGGATGTTCTCACCCTCTCCCACTCTGTTCGTTCCTTTACGAGCATTACGGCTTCGCAATATGAGCGTACTGCGAGGAGCTCTTTTCGCCCCCTCAGAATCGCTTTCACAACTGACTAGGTGTCTAGTTTTTCTCCGATCGTTAGCCGTAGAATACGACGTGGGGCCTCCCACGCCGGACAAAATTCTAACGTGTGCTGGGCCGTGTCCTCGCCCTCGCCGCAGTAGTCACCTCCAAATTCAATTGGGTTCGACACCTGTGCTTTAGTGATAAATATGAGGTGTAGTAGTAGTGAGTGATAGTGCTACTACTGGTGTAGATGTCACTGCTGAGGTATTGCCGCTTTTCTTCTCATTTTTGTGTCGTGGAAAAACAATCGGACTACGGGCGCCGGGATTTGAACCTGGGTACCGAACGTTCGTAACCAAAGGTGCTGCCGTCGTCCGGTAATGTTCATAAAACTGGCATCGCCTTAGTTGAAAAGACAAACAAGGTGTTTGCGAAGAAAGGAACAAAGCAAGTTGGGGCATTAACATGTGTTGAGCGGGAAGCTTGGTTACTCTAACTTGTGCCATTAATGCCATCGGTAATTTTATATCGCATTTCATAACAACACGATTTATATGTTTGTAATGATTGTGAAACGGAATAATTTATAAGCAGATAAAAGCTCCGGGACAGGGGACGGTTGTAATACTTTCTCCGGTTTCTACTTTATATTAATAACTTCTTCTTCTTATCCTGAAGATAGTTACAATTACGATGACTTATTTATACAAAAGATATATGGAGATAAAATGATATTTATAAAAAGGTATCGAAATAAAATGACGTTGGACATATTCAATTCAATAATGTTTATAAGAGCTTATTTCGGTGTAAATTTTATTTGTTAAGTATTCGAAGCAACGCAAGATATATTTTCAAGGTTTAATTCCAACATGTAACGATCTGAAATCGAAAATGAAACAGATGACCAGGTTAACGATGTTAGAAACACAATTTACTGATGCTCTTAAGAAAATTAATATTAAAGGTGTTATTCATATGTTGGCACCTGCATTTGAAAAAATTGCGGCGTCGAAATATTTAAGATCATGGAAGAAATTATGACCTGATGCCGAAAAATTCACCGAGTAAAGCGATTGCTCAGATTTCGATCATTTACTCGGATGCAAAAATTTAGTACACGATGTCGCTGAATGGCTTATAAATGATATTTTAGAGAATGAAATATTACATGATGAAATTATCGAGACTATTAGACAAGCAGAATTGATGAAAAATGAAGAATTAAATAATTCAAAAGCTTTGAATGAAGAAGAATTGAGTTGTAAACGAAGAAATGAGTCATGCAGAAAGAAAGATTGCACTTGAAACTACAATGAGATACATTGAACAGCAAGAGAATTCATCTGTAATTGATATCTTATTTCTTTAAAAGTGGTATGATATTGCATTAATAAACGAAATTAAATCAAGTAGAAAAAATTACCGATTTTTCTGTAAAAAATAATATTTAATAAACATTGTTCATATATACGTATGTATGTACTAGGTAAGTGCAATAAACATTATTTTATACGTTATGATTATATATTTTTGTTTGATAACTACCTGGAAATGATAACTGATAAAGGTCCGGTCCACGGACCACACAGCCGGTTAAGCGAGAGTTTACTGTATTGTTTCCTACGAAAATCTTTAAAATGGTGGAGAAAATTATTTTTTTGAGGACTCGAGATGTGTGTGATTAACTCAGACATATTGTATCGAATATTAGAAAAAACAAACAATGAAACACCTATGATGTATTACAAATTTATCAAGCTCCTGATCGATCATTTCAAACGTGACTTTCGGAGACCACAAATACGGCCTTCAAAATCATTATCGGAAAACAGATTAAACAATAAACTTCACATTCTTGATGTTGAAGGAAAAAAACTGCATTGTCTACTCACTTAGAGAAATACCAAGTGGTAGATGCCAAGCAAATTACTTTTATTCAACATGTATCAAGGAGTTTGCGATGCATATCGGTGACCGTTTTACACGTTACCACTCGTTAAAAAAATGTAAGATACAAAATTTTAATTTTTTTATTATAAATATGTTTCTTAATATCTAATAAACCAGACATGAGAATAAATTACTAGAGTCTGAAGTTAACTGTACTGATCGTCATGCTACTATTTCTGTACGTCAGTTGTCAGTTTATAAACTTGTTACGCTAAGCAATCAAGATAATAACATAAAAAGAATAAACAATAAATACACAATTAGCATTAGTTATAAGTTAAAGTATATGCATCACGTCTTTAGGAAAAATTCTAATTTAGTTATCAAAAACTTCATTCCAATGTGCTTGCGTTGAGAACAGCTTTATCCGTCACACATTGCAGTACTGTATCGTTTAAGCGTAATTCGAGTCAAACTTAGCCACACAGAGAAACAGCCCCGTGCAAAATTCAACCGTACCAAAGAGGTTAATAATTTACTTTAATAATACAATTGAGTGTGATATATTTTAAAGCAGGGTATGACACATAGACCTACGTCACAATCTTCACACTCATAACGCGATCTTCGTCTTACATCATTCTTTGAACATACGATACAGTTTCGTAACGCTTTTTTAGATTTTGTGGACCTACAGTACGATGGAAAATGTTTACCGCTTAGTCTGAAGGGATGATCAGCGATAGATTTATTAGAGCTAACGTTATTATTCGTATAACCGAATTTTTCGAAAATTTCTTTAAGTAATCTAAGGTGAAACGCTCGCATTGTTACCTTTTCTTTTTCTTGAAGCTTATACAAACAATACGCGTTCCAAATTGCCACGTCAAGCAGATGGAAAAAATATATTTTATACCATTTGACACTTTTTCGGACTGATTGTACACTCGATATTACTTTGTCCCTATTGTTTACTACACCCATATTGGCAGTGTAATCAACAATACAAGACGGTTTTTGAATAATTTCTCCGGTCCGATAGTTTATCTTTTTAGTATTTATATAATCCGCGGAGTGGGTAGTTGACAACATATATACCTCCCGTTTGTCTTGCCACTTGAGAGCGAGCATATTGGGCGATGATCGGAAGCATATTTCACCCTTGTCTAGTTTTTCCTTCATTACAGGCATTTCTGTTCTTCGCAACTTTACAGTGCCGCACGCGTTAGTTTTATTATCATGTAAATAACTGAATAAGGTCGGGCTGGTATAGCAGTTGTCAACAAACAATGTGTGCCCCTTTCCTAAATATGAATTCAATAATGTGAGTACAACCTCAGCCGATTTTCCTAGATATTTTTCGTTCATTTTTGTTATTTCGAAATCGCTGCCGGCATATACAACAAAATTTAGTACGAATCCCGTTTTGCAGTCGCACAATACAAAAGACTTGATATCAAACCTATTCCGTTTGGACGGGATATACTGCTGGAATGATAACCGCCCCTTTAGCAATAAACTTTCATCCACGCATAAATGGCGGAATGGAATAAAACAATTTTGAAAAGAACGACAAAGCTTATTACAAAATTCTCTAATTTTTATCAGTCTATCGGAATTAACTAACTCAATTTTACTGAAGTAAAGAATGCGTAATAGAAAAATGTATCTGTCTCTATTCATAATTTTGCCAAAAACATCGGTTCGCAAAAATTTATCCTTTGTCCAATATTCGGAAAAATGTAATTTCTTTATTCGCGACATTAGTAAACGAATTACAAAGAAATTGTATATTTCACTCAATGTTGTTTCTTTTTCGTGAGATTTTAGGAAAGAGCGCCTAGAATTGTCCATCTTGAATTTACGATATTCATTCGTTTTTTCCACAATAAATGACACTAATTCTTCAGAGAAAAATAGTTGGAAGTAATCGATCGGAGTTGCAGATCGATTAAGCTGGATTGTCATGCCAGAATTGTGGGAATCAAATTTATGCACCTGTGGTTTCAAATTTTCGTATGACCAGATTATTTTTCCGCATGTTGTTTCCCCGTGAACATTGGAATCTTCTGATTCGGACGAACTTAGTGTTCTCAATTTCTTTCCATTCTTCCTACCACGTTTGTTTTTGGTTAAGTCATTTTCGATTTCCGAGTCTGTTTCTGAATTGTAGCAAATTGCTCTTCGTTTCCTATTTTGAAGTGACATTTTGAGGTTGAAGATTCTAAAAAATTATAAGGATATGGATCGGCATGTTAAAAAGAGCAGCTAATAATGGTATATTTATTTTAACGAAAAGCAACAATTGATACTGACATATCAAAAGCGAAGACTGTATATATATTTCATCCGTATATTGTTAACGCTGTCATAAAACATTGTAAGGGCAAAAAAAGTATGAAACAAGACAAATGAAACAGATCATTTAGTTCAAACGGCGAATGAGTCAGTAGAATGAGCCACTATAGTGGCGCTTTATACCTATGAGGTTAAAAATAAGTAAAGGTATATTTGACCATTATACATTTCAGATATGTCCTGAACGTGGTATTTTTAATACATACCGTGAAAAGATAAATAAAGAAACGACCAATAAATGCTAGGGTTGTGGTGAAGAATTGGATGATGCACAGTATGCTCTTGAAAACCATGCAGAAAAAACGCTGACTCCTAGAAATCTCATTGATATAGTCGCTGAGAGTGAAGAGTTCTGGAAACGTTTTAATGAACTCTGTAGGACGATCATGAAGAATAGACAAGAGAAAGAAAAAGAACATGAACTCTCTCGAAGAAGCAAACGCAGCAGGCGTGCATAGAATATTCCTTAATAAAAATTCTTAATTTTATAGCTACCGGACACTACAGAAGCTATTTTACCTTCGATGGAACTTTGTACTCGATGGAACATTAAGAGTCCACATAACCTTGATGCACGTGATAGTAGATAGATGATCCACCATTTCATGTATAACACTGAATAACTTCCCACGACAGGATGATTCCAGCATGAAATAAATACAATTTTAGTATATGAACGGAGAAATTTTAATATTAATGTTAATATAAATTAAAAAATAGTAATACACCGATGCAAGGTTAGGTTACTAACGGAGATAACACGTGGTAATATTCTTGTGTTGTCAATGCTGTCGATGAAACGTGAGACACAGTTATTCCAGAGTTACTCACTGCATGATGAACCTGCACAGGTATACACTAATTATATCGCTAGAAGAAAGAAATATCATAAAAGAAATTGTCAATCACGTGCCGAATAAACGATTAAGCTATTAAGTTAAGCATTGCAACACTATGTAGTTATGTATTGCGGTAAACGCACAAAAGACGAATCCACTACTTTGTTCAAAAATTTAATTTATTTTAACTATATAATTAATTAATTATAGTAACACTTGAACACATTAGTACATGTGTTGACAACTGCGACTATATTAGACAGAACGAACATAGCACAGAATTAGCAGCGCTTGAATGAGATGCAGCAGGTTGTCAAACTATGATTCCGTACGGTCGATAAGGTAGTTGAGAGGAGGAATTAAATAAAATTTATTAACAAATTATAGCGTCAAAAGGGACAAGAACCTAATATATAATATACAAACACACTAGTACAAATTAAAATAAAAAAAAACTACACTATAGTACGCTCTAAATATTAATCAAAAACCCGTTAATTAATTGATTATTTGCAATATAATCAAGATTTTCATATTTTATGAACATATAGAGGTATGATTTATCATTCTAAATTCTATGAACAATAAAATCAAGATGATAAGAATATAAGAATATAAATATTTTAAAGCATACACAAATTCACAACCTAATTTTTTACGTGAATGAGTTTTATAAAATATGAAGATAAACAAGGGGGAAAAATTAGAACTCACTGATATACATTAAATTGGTGCAAATTAAAAGCACTCATAATATAAATAACTGTAACCATCCACGCATACAGGAGTTTTAATCTCTATCAATCAAAGAACACATTATCATAAAGCGTTTTTACACTACTTACAAAGTAATAATATACGATGCCTATACATGAGATAAGCTCAAATCATAAAATAATAATTTACTATATAAGACAATAATATTACTGATAAACACATTGATATTTCACATGTAGAGTAAGAGGTTCAAACGTAATCAATACTAAATGCACCGTAAAAATACACTGAGCAATACGCGACACACATAATGGTCCCACTTAGTGGCATGACAAATAGTTAATAATACTAAGTCTGTAGAATTTTAGTGAAATAATACGATATTTCGATTGAACTTGAAGTACGTGTTGTCACTTGGGACAGAAGGCGGCCATCTTGATACGACTGTATAAGGTGGCTAATTAATACTTAACACAAGAAAATTATAAATTATTATATCATTCTACGTAAAATATGTAAATAAAATGAAGAAAAAACTATCTAAATGAAATTATGTTGTATATACTAACAACAAATAACCAAGACATACATAATATGAGAACGAATAAATATGAATACATATGCATGACAAATAAACTACAATAATATATATATGGTATATATTTGTTTAATTAATTATTTATTATACTTACAAGTATTCTGTTGTATTATATATCTATGTACCTATCTTATTTATTTTTTACGTACTTTTAGTACGTGATAGGATAGGATAAATNGAATTAAGTTTAGTAAAGCCTGCCAATTTTATTCATTATTCCAGTTAGCTTTGGTACGTGGTACATAACCTGACCAACACCTGATACGGAGTTCGTAGAATTCATACATAAGCAAAAGAGTATCAATGAAATAAATAAACATTAATATTGAATAAGGTTATTAATAGGTTTTTATGTCTGCTTTAAAAGTACTGAATATTACACTAGCTACATATTTACTCCTCCACATTTTATTTTATTTATTTTATAACTCATTCTATTCTATAGAGAATATATTATTAACATTATATATTACACCAGATACAATAAATATATCTATGTATATCTAGGTATCTGTGTGTTTACATATTAGTGTAGTTAATTAACTGACTTTATCTAATCTTGATTGATCTCCATTTCCTATTCTTCAACAGTTTTGCATGTCATTTGACTCATAAAGTATGCAAGAAAATAATAAAGGAATAACTATTAATATAAATCACACAAGAACAGAGAACAAGTGTATAAAGAGTACCTAATTCACCACTATATATACAACATATAAATTCATATGCATATAAACAATATAACAAATAGTTAACAGACTTGAACGATAGATAATAACGAAATATAAAAGCCCTCTATAAATGGACGAAGGCGCAATGGTAGATAGAACACTAAGGAAAGAAATTCCGAAATGAGTAGAATATAACAAAAGGCATATTGACATGCTCGCATGTTATTGGCTTGCCCGGAAAGTTCGTTCCGATTTACATTTCGATTCGATATACATTTATTGAATTATATAGGTGTTTTTTGTATTTTATTGCACAACTTCTCCATCTTTCACGTAACTTGAATATTTCATCCTTCCAGAATCTCTTAGTTTTTTTTTTTAATATGATCTTTCATGTCGACTAAATTCCTTAAAAATCAGAAACTTTCTGGGCAACCCAATACAATAATGAAACAAATTATATAGGAACATAACGGATATATTATAACTATATAACATATAAATATCAATAACTAGCACCTTAAGCATGAGTAATCATAATTACCGGATAATTTATAATAAGATGCTCGAAGTATTTTATTATTATTATAACTCATGAAAGGAAGACTACTCATGTAATATATGCAGAGGTACAAATTCAAAGAGCCCAACCCTGAAGTAATGCTTATGGAAGTTTCGGCTGTTGCTTGCAGGGGGATATGCATAATTGCATTTCCCCCTCCTCATTAAAAAAAGAAAGATAATGGTCGTATAACAATTGTAAAAACACTTACAGAATATGATGAGCTAATATAATGAAAAAATGTATATCAATAGGTTCATCTGTTTTAAATCAATAAATAACCGTGAAAAATGTATAAATTTACAAAAGTCCATAGATAAAGATGTTAATCCATTACAATTAATTCAAGGAATCGATACAATGTGGCATTCGACTTATTTAATGTTTCCAGGATCCCTTTCCTTGTACACAGCACTGAATATGATTCTATTGTCGTGGACGGTGTGACATTGCGAGTTCGCGGAAAATGAACACGTTTTTCGTACCATGTCGATTGATCGGTTGCGGCTTCATTTCTTCGATCCGCCTTTTAAGCTGGTTCGCATATTCGGAGGTCGCTTGTCGAGCCATCGATGCGAAAAACTCCCCTGACAATCGTATTCCTGCGCCGTAGATCATTTCGGCAGCCGTTGCATTCAGGTCCTCTTTCAGGGCTGTTCGAATGCCCAAGAGTACGATCGGCAATATTTCGACCTAGTTGCTCGTATCATGGCATTTTATTGCCGCTTTCAATTGACGATGTAGGCGCTCTGCCATCCCGTTGGACGCGGGATGATAGGCCGTCGCGCGTAAATGCTTGATGCCGAGCAACCGGCATAATTCCTGCGACTCGAATTGGCGTCCTTGATTAGTTGTTATTTTTGCTGGTACGTCAAAACAAGCTTTCCGCGTTGAAGGGAGGGCTGAAGCGACAGTTGACGCTTCTATATCGGCTATGGATATGGCTTCGGGCCAACGCGAGAAACGGTCGATACATGTTAGACAATATCGATAGCCTTTCGCATACTGCATCACAATAATGTCTACGTGTATGTGTTCAAATCTGCCCGCGGACGCTTCGAATGCTTCGACTGGGGAAGCTACGTGCCTGGTGACCTTACATGCCTGGCACTGTATACACTGTTGTGCCCAGTTTCGGCAGTCTTTGTTTATAGACAGCCAAACGAAACGCGTCGTCACCAGTTCTTGCGTAGCACGTATCCAGGATGGGAAAGTCCGTGAAGCGAATTAAATACGCTAGGCCGCAAGGATCTCGGTACATACGATGTCGCCCGATACGTCGCAATATATTTCTACGTCGTGATCGGGAAAACGTATCTTTTCCAGTTGTAACGCGTATGTACGGGATTTGACTACGCGTAGCTCAGTGTCATTTTCTTGCGCGGTGTCGAGCGTTTGATGGTCTACGGACTTCCCTATCGCTTCGTTGCGTGACAGAGCGTCGGCTACATCGTTGTCGAGGCCTTTTATATAACAGATGTCGGTCGTAAATTGTCCGATGTAGTCGAGGTACCGAAATTGTCGCGGCGAACATTTCTTAAGCTTCTGATTGAATGCGTACGTCAAGGGCTCATGATCGGTGTATATTACGAAGATTTTGTCTTCGACGGCATGTCGAAAACGTTTGACCGCTGTATACATCGCGAGTAATTCGCAGTCGTACGCGCTATATTTTTACTGCGCGGAAGATAAGGATTTTGTAACGAACCCTAGCGGCTGCCACTTGTCATTCACGCGTTGTTGCAATACAGCACCTATTGCGTAGTCAGACGCGTCTACCATGAGGCTAACGGGCGCACCTGGTATTGGATGCGCTAACATCGTGGCGTCCACGAAAGCGCGTTTTGATTCCTTAAAACAGCTTTCGATTTGTTCAGACCACTCGATGGACGCGTTGTCCTTTTTCGCATCTTTTAACAGGTCATTAAGTGGTTGAAGTATTTTTGCGGCCGATGATTGTCTTTATCGACTTTGTTCTGGTCGTGTTCGTGCGTCCTCTCGTCGACAGGTGCGTGGTAGTGTCGACGAGGCGTTTATTCCTTGCGTCCACCAACAATTTGTAGTAGCTAAGGAAGTCCATGTCGATAATAGGCGTGTTGACATCTGCTACTGTGAAACGCTATTTTAGAACTCGTCGTAGCGATAAGTCGAGGGACACTAGAATGGTGCCGTAAGTCGTGATGCGTGACCCGTTGGCCGCGAACAACTCGTACGTGTTTTTGTTCGCGTGCCCGCGTAGTTCATTACGCGGGTATACGCATATATCGGCACCCGTGTCCACGAGGAAGATCTTTGACTTTCTGTCGGTGATGAAGATACGGCGGGATCCCAGGCCGTCGTCGTATGCCGCGTTTACGGACGGTTGGACCCGTTTCCCTGGGCCCAGTTGCAAGGGAACCGACATTTCTGTGCGCGGTCCCGGAAAGTCTGGTGGTAATAACAAAAACTAGAGTTCCGCGACGCATGTGCCGTTACACTTTGTTATTTATTCACAACATACAGTTATTATACAGAGTAGAATTTTTTAAAATGTTTGCTCAAGGTTCTTCCGAAATTATGAGCGACGAACAATATCTCATTATTTCGAAATACTGTCCCACGTATTATGCATTGATGAATGTGTCACGAATAGAATCTGTGGAAAATATAGTAATTGTTCATATTTCGAACGAATTTCAGTATTAAAGGTAATTTATTAATTAAAACCTATAATTTTCTTTAGAATATAAGGTAATTCACCTAAATATTCTAAAGAAAATAACACTTTTGAAAATGTCAAAATAAATTATATTACATAAAATACGATATTTTACTTGCAGAATGTGTCAGATTTCCCCTATGGAGATCAATGATGACGGCAGAACAAAAACAAATAACGTATGTGAAACATATGAAAACAATGTTCCAAGTATCACAAATAACGATGATATATATTTAACATCATATGTACAATAATTTCTTATTAATTTCATCAATTTTATAAAAAGTACACGTCTTTAAACTTCTACATAACGAAGAGGTAAAGCACAAATGGTATATAAGGCTTTTGTAAAATTATCAAATGTATATTAGAAGTTCGATGAACAAGAAATTACGTTCGTGAATCGTGTGCAGAGAGTTAGAAAAAGGAATAACGGGCGCATTTAAATAGGGATATGAAAAAATAATAAGAATCATTCAAGAAAACGAAAACTTGAAGCAGTATGATCGTATTTGCAAATCTTTTAAGTTTAGGGAAACTTCTTTCCTAATCTTCCAAATACCCATTTCCTCGAAAACGGGGATCCTAAATCATTCTTACGCGCACACTCGTCAAATCAATCAACCTATCCACAAAGAAGAAGTTGGAGAACAAGTGAGCAACCTATTAAAACGAGTGTAATTAGACCACACGAATCGCATTACTATATACCTATTTAGATTGTCCTCAGAGGTGCAAATTGTCTTTCGACTGTTGACTGAGAAGAAAATCGGCAACACGTACCCACTGCCAAACATCACCGATATTCTCGACCAACTAGGCGGCGCAAAATACTTCTCTTCTTTATCTGATCGTCGGGGTTTCATCAAACCTGCATACATCCGAAAGGTAGTCATAAACTGACGTTTACAACACCGCACGGAAATTATGAATTCGAAGGAATACTATTTGGATTAAAAAATGCTCCCGAGACGTACCAACAGTTAATGGATCGGACATTGATCGGATTACAGGGAAACGAAATATTTGTATACCTAGACGATATATTTATATATTCAAGTTCCGTACGCGGACACGAAATCAAATTTCACAAAATAACAAACAGATTGCGCGCGGGAAATCTCAAGTTGGAGCTTGACAAATGCGAATTTTTAAGAGAGATTTGCTATCTCGGGCACAGGGTCAGCGCCAACGGTGTCCGGCCGGATCCTAAAAAATTGGAAACTGTACAGGGATTCTCAATGTCAAAAGGTCAGAAAACATCAAACAATTCTTCGGATTGGCAGGTTACTACGAACGGTTTAAGGAGGATTTTTCCAAAATCGCGAGATCACTAACTCAATTGCTAAAACAAGGCGAATCATTTAAATGGTATACGAGGAAACAGGAAGCATTCGAAATCCTACGCGACAAACTATGCACAAAACCTGCATTACAATACCCCAATTTTAACAAACCGTTCGTTTCGATCACCGACGCATCAGAATTCGCAATAGGGGAGATTCGTATGAAGCCTGGGACCAATCGGTAAAAACAAACCAATATTACATATATCTCGAGTATTAAACGAGGCAGAACTAAATTACTCATACTTTAACCATATATTGCACGAACCATTTCCAGCAATGTTTATACGGCAGAAAATACGCTTCGGTAACTGACCACAAAGCATTCACCTAGCTGCATTCTGTTTAGGACCCTACTTCGAGATTAAAATGGAGATTGGAACTTGCCGAATATGTATATGAAATACCGAATACGGGGAAAACTAACGCTAATGTAAACACGCTACCGCAAAATCTCATAACAGAACCCTAGAAAGCGGACGATGCAATTTCGGATTTCGCAGACAAAATAATAAGAAGACCATATAAGATCATATAAGAATCCTCAAAACACGATCGCCACAAATTGCAGAGATGAAGGACGAAGCGGAGCTCATCGTCATAAAATCAAGCATAAAGACTCGGAGACAAGAAAACCTGGGCATCGGAGAGTATGGCCATTCACGAAGAAGGAACTTTCCCCTTTAACTTCCCCTACAAAGTCAAAGCGTAAGTTAATGGAGAACCATTATTGTTCTCGAATTCTTCGATCGCAAAATCCGCCAGTGGGTAAAATCACGACGATGTTCCTCTGGCCACCATAAACCGAAATCAAAAGTCCTTCAAGATCCGAAAACCAAAACAGAATTCAAAAAAACTCCAATGATTCGCGACATCAATTGAGACCCAACCGCACCAAACCGCTTACAAACTTTACAACCATGGAGGACATCTTCGAACTAGATGAAAAAGAGGAAGAAGAGACAGACAACGAGAGCGAAAACATAATCGATCAATTAATCAAAAACAAAAGTCATTCTTCAAACAACCAAGAGACAAGATCCATAAAAAATACAGTGTTAAACCAACGGGAAAAGTTGTATATGAGGATGACCATGAAATGAGAACTAGTTGACCAAGGATCAAAGGGGTTCAAAGAAAGGAAGGGACTGCTCAGGTTGCGAGGTCCAAAAATCGGTGACACCATCTTCATAAAAAGTAAAGCACATAGCAATAATCTGTACACAACCTTGGAAGATTCACTAACAAAAGAAACACCCATAAAAGCGTTAAAAAATCTAGGAAAAGTCTTCGAAGATTATGGTATCGAAGCAGTCGGCATCACAAAATTAAGAAAAAAGAGATAGTATGAATTGGCAAGAAACAATAGACATTCTACGCGACTCTATCCCAGAAAAACTCTTCAAAATAATAGTCTACCATGGAACAGTAATGGAACCAGAGAACAATCACCGGAAGAACATTCTAGGCAGACATAAGAGCATAACCAAAATATGCAACAAAATCCAACAAATATTCTGCAGGGGAAACCTCGAGACTGACGACAAAGTCTCATCTGAAATTGCATTAAATGCCAGTTGAAAAAAATACCCAGAAACAAAACGAAGCAGCTCATGATCATCATTGATACATCAGAAACAGCATTTGAAAAGGTTTCCATGGATTTTGTAAATCCACTGCCCAAAATAACAGCAAACGAATAAGTCCTAACGAGGTTAATCTAACGAAATGTTCTCTTACCATACCATACCATACAAAAAATGTCTCCCATGTCTGCACTAAAGATTTGAAAGATTTTCAAATTATTCGAAAAATGTTATCGGATGATAATATACAATTTCAAACTTACAAAGAAGAAAAGAAATCTTTAATTCACTGAGAAAATCTTAGCCATAGTTTTGAGCTTGAAGAAGATTTATCCGAGCTCAAGAAAGTTTTCATAAATGAAGACCGATTCATTTTTGTTCGTAAATTTAAAATTAGGAAATCAAAAAGAAAATAGAGATAATTAATAACTTACACAAAATAGAAGTTTTAACACATTCAGTTGTTAAATGTAATACGTCCCGTCGGTGTTGCGAGTGGTGCCTCCCCAGGCTCGCCCCTATGATTATCCAGAGACTGGACGAGGAACGAAGAGATGACGATCGGTCACAGGGCCGCCTCTCTTTCAGTGACCAATTAAAAGTGTTGGAGGGGGATGGTGTCGAGAGGATACTGGACGAAATAACGATTCACCCGCACTCTGAAAGAAGTGATTAGGTTGACCGATTCTCGCAAGAAGTCAGGGCAGGATGAAGAGAGAATGACGTCATGGAAGGTAGAGGCTGGACACAGAAGAGATCGTGAGGCGGAGGAAGGGTCGTCCGCTGACGAGGGAAGAGGACCGATAATCGGACTCCGAGATGTGAGAGGGCTGATGAAGATTCTGGAAACATTAACTTTCAATATGGAAAGTATGATAAGAAGAATTTCGGCCTTGAGCAAATGAGATCCCACGTATAAGAAATTAAGCTGTGAGAGCGTGCAGGAGATTAAGAAAGTGAGGGAGTGAATCGATTCCAACGCAGAAACAGGTGGTGAATGTCGTGATAGTAGAACGGTCGCGACGCAGACGACTCCAACGGAGCAGGAGATCAACCGACGAAGGATATCGGTGGCAAGCCAGACTGAGATTGGCAGTCGACTAAGCGTAAAGGGATACCTACTTGGATGACAAAAAGACGAATTACAACAAAAAACCTAGGAGGCTGGACGAGATGACGTATGCGGAAGTGCTAAGAGGCGAAGAATCTAAATGGACGCGCGTCGAGGGACGAAGGAGAATTCGTAGCCGAATAGAAAGCACGGCGACGGAGGAGTTTAATGGCAGGACTCCGGTAAGAGTAGCCAGAGAGAGGACGTCGAGAAGAAGGAGCGAGGCGATCCTCGTTACGGTCGGACAGGGCGCCAATTGGATCGTCTCCTACAGGGAGGTGGCCGAGGCGAAGAACGCCCTTAAGGAGACGACAGCAGTGAGGAGGACTAGAACCGAGTATATCCTGATCGAGCTCACCAGTAAAGTAACGGCGGGCGAGGTCGCTGACAGCCTCAAGAAAGCAATGCGGCAGGGTACAGAGATAGTTACCCTGGCTAACAGAGAGACTCTTAAAATTAAAAATATTGACCCGATAGCTACGAGGGAAGAACTAATCGAGGATATATCAACGGGATTAGATATTAAAGAGGAGCAATAGATAGAGGTGAAGTCCTTAAGGATGACACCATGGGGAACGCAGCAGGTGGTAGTTGTGCTGCCGGAGAGCACCGTACCCAAAGATCGGTCGATCAGGATTAAAACAGGACTGACAACAGGACAACATAGTGAGATGTTATAGATGTCACACGTTGGGATATAATGCTGCCAGGTGTACGGCGGTGAGCCCAGGTAAGGAGCTGTGCAGAAGGTGTGGTGATGAGGATCACACCATTAATCAATGCACCAAGGAGCCTAGGTGCGATATTTGCGTTAATGAGAACAGAAGTAACCTGAGGCATATCACCGGATCCCTGGCATGCCCGGCCGTGAAGGATAGAAGGAGGAACGACATAGCACGCGCCAGATAAAAGTATTAATAATTAATTTGAACAGGTGCAGACTTGCACAAGAATTAATGTATCAGTATGCCTCCGAAGATAAAGTCGACATAGTGTTCATCACGGAGCCATATCGGCAGCAGACATACTGGTACAACGATGACAAGGACGACGCGTCGCTATGGGTGATCCTCTTCAAAGGAAAACAAGCTGACGACACTACATTGGCCGTTAAAGATGGCATCGTTGGTATCAATGTGGACGATATATTCTGCATTGGACGTTATTGCTCCCCCAATGTGAGCATGGAGCAGTTTAATTCTTACATCAATGAACTGGGCATATTGACACGCGCGGCTAAGAGGAGTTACTCAGCGACGACGATCGCTGGCGACTTCAATTCAAAGGCCACCAGGTGGTGACAGTGTAAATGACCGGAGGGGAACTGGCCTCCTGAATGTGATAATTAAAAATGGAATCGTACCAATTAGGATGACGCGATCGGATTTCAGGTTCTCTAGAAACTGGAGAACAAGTTTCATTCACGTGATCAGCGTGAACAGGGGACTGGGGAGGAGGTATGCCGGTGGGAAGATGCTAAAAGTTTGGTCAGCATCAGACTACCGCTACGTCGTGCATAATTTTAAGACAGCAAGGACGAGACGTAATGCCGAGAATTTTAAATACTTAACATAGGACACTGACATGAAGAAATTTCTTTTAATATTTGACAATAACTATAATAATTTACTTGAAGACAATACGGACGACGAGGAGCCACATGGTGATCGTTTGCAGAAGGCATTGGAAATGACACGTGCCTCGGAATTGAAAAAGATTTATCCACCGATAGGGAAGAGATGCATCAACTATTGGTGGAGTGACGAAATCGGTGACTTTAGAAGAATGACGACGAAGAGCAGGAGAAAGGCGCAGAGAGCCTGGATGAAAGACACAAACGATGCGGATCGATTGAGCGAAGAATTTAAGGCGAACAAGAAGAAGTTGGCGACGATGATCAAGAATTTTAAGGAAAGGTGTTGGAAGAAATTCTGTGCGACGCTAGATCGGGAGCCATGGGGAGGCCGTATAGGGCTATTATGTCCAGGATGGCTCGAAGAACGAGGACGGAAGGCCTCACGTGGATAGGGCTCGTGACATAGCCCTCCCTGACGAAGCCGACGGGAAGTAGTGACGCTAGGTCAAGGAATCTGAACGAGGGTGGTGACGCGGATGACGGCGGCTACAGGATAACGGTGGAAGACATCCGGGACGCCGGCAAGCAGATTAATCCGAAGAAGGCGGTCGGTGTAGACGGTATACCAGGGACGGCGGTCAGAGTATTGATAGAACAATGACCAGAGAAAGTACTAAGGGTACTGAACGCGGTGAACGCTGAGGGCTAGATTGCGGCAAAATGGAAGGAGGTGAGGGTGGTCCTCATTCCCAAACGGGGTAGAGACCTAGCAGTGACACCATCATTCTGGCCGATCAACGTGCTCTCAGCACTGAGTAAAGTCTGGGAGTTTAAGAGTCTGATCAAGGAAAGCCTGGGGCTGGAGCCATTCCATGAAGACCAATATGGATTCAGAAGTATAAGGAGTACTGTTGACACCCTGCGCCGTGTGGTTGATCTTGCAAAAGAAGAAACAGAATAACCGTGTTGGTAGCAGTTGATGTGAAGAAGGCATTTAATACCCTCAGTTGGAGCGCGATCTTGCGGGAAGCGGGTGTTAGAGGGATACCCAAGAAACTGTTGATGCCCCTCGAAATAATTTTCGAGGGCAAAAGGATTATAGTCAGAACGACGGGAGGAACAATTAAGAATTTGTACGCGGGTGTCTCTCAGGGATCAATACTGGGGCCGTTGCTTTGGAACTTGGTGTACGACGGGTAATTAAAGGAGTTAAAGGCGATTCCTCGCTTGAACGCGGTAGAATTTGTCGACGACCTAGCGGTCATACTTGACGTGGCTAAGCAGGAAGAGGCGACCACAAAGTTATCCGATGCGATGGGCGTGATTTCGCGGTGGTGTACCGATTGTGGATTAAGGATTGCTCGTGAGGAGACCGAGGTGATATTCTTGATGGGTAAACGGATCCTCAAGATAATCGATATGAACGTCGAGGAATACCTCCTGACGACGAGACAGGATGTGAGATACCTTGGGGTCCAGCTGGATTGCGATAGAAGGTTCGGAACTCACTTGGAAAAGGTGTGTGGGAAGGCCGACACCCTTATGAGAGTATTTAGATCTTTGCTGTCATGGGCCCACTGGCTCTGTTAGAAGACTCTATTATGGGGTCTAGGAGTCGGCGGTGTTATATGCGGCGCCTATATGGGCCAAGGTATTAGAAATTAAGAAGAATAAGAACATCTTGAAAAGGGCCCAAAGGGCCGCATTGACAAGATCTTCGACGGCCTACCGTACAGTGTCCCATGCAGCACTGTACATGCTTATGGGCATTATGCCCATTTATTTCACAGCAGAGCCTCGGACCGAAAAGTATCGTATTAAAAAGGAGGATCAGCAGGAGCAGTATAACACCCGTTCAATAGCTGGGACCGCCTCGGTCTTACTCAGCAAGAGAGGATTATGGCAGTGGAGGAACGTATCATGGAGAAATGGAAGGAGGAGTAGCGATTTTACAGATAAGACAATTTGGATGAAGCGACTGGTAGCGGATGCATATTTATTTAGAAGACATAGGAGGAATATTGATCACTTCACCATGCAGATCCTGACAGGGCATGGGATTTTTAATGTATATTGAAAAATGATTAATAAAGAGGACCACTCCAGATGTTCGGACTGCAATGCTGAAGGCGATGATGCGGAACATGCGCTTTTCCACTGCCCAAGGTGGAGACGTAAGAAGACTGAACTAGAAAATTACTTCGGCACACCACTATCAACGAAAAATTTAATTGAGCTACTGGTGAAGAAGGAGGACGGCTGGGCAAGGTTTCAGGACTTGTGCAGGAAAATTATGTTAGCAAGAATGACATAGGAGAAATTCGTAGAGAGGAGGAGAACTAGAGAAAGAAGAAGGTATGGGATGCAAGAATGAAAGAGCGGTGCGTAGTTAAACCCAATCCTGAAGTAATGTCGTAAGGCGGTTTCGGGGTTGATGCTTCCACAGAAGAGGAGCGGAGAGAGGAGGGGATTTTAGTGGGTATGACAACGCCATCAGCCGAGTCCCACATAGTCCAGTCTTGGGCATGCGTAATATAGCATTTTCCCCTCCTCGATTAAAAAAAAGAAAAAGGTCATGGACATCCAGATTGAGGGTCATCCAGTGAGAACCAAGAAAGAGAGTAGATACCTTGGGGTGCAGTTGGATAACTGCAGAAGGTTCGGAGCTCACTTTGAGAAAGTCTGCAGTAAAGCCACTGCACTTATGGTGGCGCTGAGGACGTTGTTACCTAACGTTAACGGGCCCACCAGTTCAATCAGTGGAGTATGGGAGTCAGTGGTGCTGTATGCGTTCCCTGTATGGGTGAAAGCTCTGTCGATTAAGAAAAACAGAAACTTCTTGAAATGGGCACAAAAGGCAGCATTCATAAGATCGACTATGGCCTATAGAACTGTGTCGTATGCAGCACTGTGCGTATTGACGGGCACAATGCCGATATACTATAATATAAAGCGGAGCTCCGAGCCGAGAATTATGAACTAAAGAAAAACTATTAGGTTGTCCGAAAAATGTCTTTCTTTGGCAAACGTGTTTTTTACAACAGTGCATCTTCATACAAACGTGAAATCAAGTCTGTGAAATGTCGCGGTGTTTATCTCAACAGAACAAAATGGATCGTACGTAATTCGACAAAATAATATTAAACAAAAAACGTTGTGCGTCTATTATTTTCTCATAAAACAAAAGAAACTTTTCGGACAATCTAATTCCAACAAGATCATTACGAGACCCGGTCTAGAGTAGGAGCAGCCTCAATTTTCTTGAAGAGGATGAGGGCAGTAGAAGAATATATTGACGACAAGAGGAGGGAAGAATGGGGTTTGTACAGGGAGGATAATTGAACGAAGAAGGTAATACCTGACGCTTGTACTTTTAAAAAGTACAAAAGAAATATTGACCATTCGACGATGCAACTATTGACCGGACACGGAATATTTAATGTGTACCGTAGGACGATCGGCAAGGAGGTTCATTCCAGATGCTAGGATTGCGGCGAAGAAGGTGACGACGCAGAGCGTGTGTTGTTCCATTGCCCGAAGTGGATCCACGAGAGGACTATATTGGAGAACTATATCGGCATGACATTGACGACGGAGAATATTATTAACCCAGTGACCAAGAAGGATGGTAACTGAAATAGGTTCCAGGCTTTCTGTAAGAATATCATGTCTGCAAGGCGAATACAAGAGATGAACATTGAGAGAAGGAGAAGAAGAAGAATTGGAGCTAGTAGTAATAATTGAGAGGAACTAACGAATGAGGGGTACGTGCTAGGGCCAACCCTGAAGTAATGTCCCCGGGTTGGTTCTGTATTTCAAGAGGAGAGGTTAGAGGAGGGGTTTTAGTAGGTATAGCGTTCCACCTGCCGAGTCCCACAGAACCCAGTGATACGGATCACTGGGTATGCGTAATAGCATTTCCCCCCTCGCGAAAAGAAGAAAGGGGCGGAAGTGTACCCTTATGCCGTCATATATATGTCGGGTTGGCATTAGGATTTGAGTTAGGGGCGTGCAATGAATATCCTCCGGAATCAGTCCTCGTCGCGTACAACCGAAGTAATGCGAATTAGCACAAGTGTGAGTAGCATAGATTTGACAAGTAACCGCGCGAATGAGACACTAATGGCAACGATCCTAAGCTCGATAGCGAATCCACGGTCAACGGGATAACAGGTGCGATATGCTTCAAAGTCGAAATCGGGCGTACTGTGCTTGCTAGTAGTACACGAAGGACTTCTGTAACTCGGTGTCTTCGTTGCTCTGCAGATGCCAGGTGCTGGTCGACACGATTCCACGAAAGAGAATGACTTCCCGTCACGTCGACGTTGCAGAGGAAAACTATGATGGGTGTGTGCCTAAGGGCACGAGGTCATTTGATTTGTCGAGGAAAGCCTCCGCTCGGAAAGAGGGAGAAGGACGTTACTGCTGATTTGTTAATTACTATATTGGTGGTTATAAAAAGGTTATTAGCCGCCCTAGCGGGAAGTGTCGTACGCGAGGGAAACAGATTTCTCTTGTCTGTCGTAGGTTGATCGGTTTATGGACTGCTAGGGAAAGACGGTCTGTCCGATTGCCCTCAGGTAATTAAGTCTTAAGGTTTATTAACAGGTCCTCCTGCTGGCTAAGTGTTTACCGTGGGGTGCACCAACATCTGGCGATCTTCTTGCCAAAAGTATAGGTTTTGTGTGACTATTTCTTTTTAATGAGAGCGGTACAATTGTTTTATACCTCTGTTAGCTACAACGTTCATCCCTTGACCGTGGCTACGCTAGGCGACCAGTTGTCGCCTCGAGCATAAGCTCATTGTCTCAAGTTTCGGACTCAGTCTTCTTTCGACAGCCGAAGAGTGCGGACGTGTGTCTAGTGCCCAGTGCAGTTCACAAAGAAGTGACGACCCCCCGTCGAAAGTGAGTCGAACCGGAAAAAGGAAGGAGAAAAATAAAAACCAAGTGCTTTCTAAACCTACTCGTGATAAATCCAATACCACCAAACTCTAAACCAAATCATAGCCTCTCGACTA